>OY284496.1:5316688-5916688 GCA_958336395.1 Ctenicera cuprea
TTTTTTTTAACGCCGCCAAAAATTTAAAGAGTACCCCTGTTTTTATTTTGAAGCAGTGGCGTTCGTCTCCTGGTGGCTTAAGTCGTATTATAGCAGTTTAGTTAAAACTATGTTTGAAAATATGAAAGTTGTAAATATACTAGCTTCTCAAAATTTTGGAAATCTTCAAAAAATTATTCCTAGACAAGTGTCTACATCATTTACTTAGAACTTTCGGAGCCGATAGAGCTTGCAATGAACTACAAATTTGTTTTTACTAGTTTCCAAAATTTTACTCCTGACGACCTCCAGGAATTTTTGAAAATTTTGAAATTGACGTGTTTTCCGGAAGTTACGTGATTTTAACTACGCCTACCAATTGTACGTAACCAACGCCTTAAGTCTGGAGCGGGCGGCTTGTACCGGCTGGAGATGACTAGCTGTAAATTTCAATCACTTCTTGACGCGAAAATATTTAAAACTTAAAAAGTATGGGAAAGTTTCACAATTTTGCTCAATCCATCTTTAAAATTAATTAGTACTCACAAAAGAAGATTTAAAAACAAGTAGTACATGTTTTCTACAATAAACTAATACAAATACGCAATATTCTTCATGTTGATATGAAACCGGTGTAATTTTCTAATCTTAGCAAACCACAACTTTCAGAAGAAAAACGAGCTTCATCTACTCCGCCTTTTCACTTGCTGTCATTATGCATTTTGAGATTCATTTACAATTACTAGCTTCAGCGTTGATAATAACAGGTGTTTACTAAAGAGCTGTGCTTACAGCTAGTGTTTCACGAGAATCTTGCACAAAAAGCAAGATAAGAGACAAGCGAGACAAGAGTTATAATCAGAGTTGCAAGACAAGACAAGAAATTTGTTTGCAAGAAAAGTGCAAGATTGACAATATATCTTGCACTTACTTGCATTTCTTGCATGCTTGCATTGCTTGCATGCTTGCACTGTTGTTATATAATTCAGGTATTCAAAAAGCGAACGATATGTAATTAAACTATTGATTAACTTTTTCGGTATGGCTATGGATTAAATAATATGGTTTATTTAACGGAAAAATAAATACGACTTTAAGCTTGAGATAATAAGTACTTTATGCATATACATTATACAGGTTGATTATAAATTCAGGGCCTTCTGTGAATTTTTGAAAATTCATGTCCTCTCTAATGAACGGAGGATGATGGAAACATTCTGTTTAAGCTAAACTGCTCATGAGAGTGATAGTAGAATAAGAATCTGAACTTAGTTTTTAGGTGCATTCATATGGGGGGGGGGGGGGGGGGTATTTTCCTCGCTTCCTCCTTTAGTTTTTGTTTTTCTTTAATACCTGAGGAATTGTTTTCCAAAAAAGCAATATGTGTATAATAACTGAAGCAATCTCTATATAATTCAAAAGACGAGGGCACATCAATGGTCCCCTACACTACCAACTTAAGTAACTTATTTATTATTTAAAAGAAAGGTGGGGCCTAGCCCACGCGTTTCGCTAGTGTTAATTAAAGGGTGAATAAACTGTTAAATATTTGGGAGGCTGTAATTCCGTAAGAAATAGTTTCCTAGCCCATGTGTATATTAAACTTTTGTTTTACTTTGGTAGAGATACCGTATGTAACAAGGAAGTAAAAATGGCGTTTTTCCAGTAGGTTTTGTAAAAGCAAAGCAAAATAATAATTCTCTTGATAAAACCCAAACTTTATTACAGAAGCCAAGTATATGTATTGCACAATAGCAATGCTACAGCATTTGAAAGTTTTCTCGTATTTCGGTTTAATATTTGGGAATGTGGTGGACGTCTGTATTTCACCCCACTGGTTTTGTGATTCTATACGATGCAGAACCTGGCCTAAATGTAAAAGTTTGCTTTCTCAGCCCGAGGCTAAACTGGGTTAAATCTGTTCAGCGGTATGATTAGACCTTAACGGGTCAGCATAAACTTTAGTTACAATTCGTTATAACCTGAAAACGCCCCTAAACTACCCGTTTGTGTCCTCGGTCGCATCACCTCGATAATAATGCGAATGTTCTAGCCCGAGTTGAAATCCCATGTGAACAAGAAAACTGCTTCATGCAAGTCTGCCTTCGATGGCTTTAAAAAACAGATGGGTTCAGCGAAGTTAGATAGGTTAAGAGTACCTACTTACGTTAACCAAAAGCAATTATTTTTAACGAGTTGCGTAAGTAGTAAAACTGAATAACTTACCTGGCTGACAAAAGCATTTATAGCTGTCCTCTTGGTCAACACAGATACCGTGAACACAAGGGGAAGACTCGCATTCGTTCTCGTTGTGCTGGCAAAGGGGTCCCAAAAATCCTCGGGGGCATTGGCAGAAGAAGTGAGTTACATTCCCAAAGCACGTCGCTCCGTTTTGACAGGGCATCGACGTGCATGGATCCGTGGTTTCTTCGCAAGTTTTTCCCGTATATCCTGCATGAAGGGCACATAAAGAATTTAGTAGGTACAGATATTTTCGCAATTAGGAGCGCTAAGGATGGAGAGCACATTTCCGAAATTACTGCGCTCCCTCGCTGCGCTTTATATTTAACGAATAGAGATTAGGGAAGATGGCTCAAACTGAAAGTAGCAACGATTTAGAAAATTGAAATAAACGCGCATAAACAACAACATCGTCGCAGACTTAAAAAGTAAATTGTCTTCGTATTGGAATAAGACTTTAAATAAATTGCCACTGCTGACAGCTTACTTCTGCGAGGGTAATTATCTTGCGAGACGTGTCCTGAAGGAGCATCATTAGGATCTTTGTCACATTCCGTGATGCGTGTCTTTATTTTCGTTTCTGATTTTCTTTAAAAAAACTTTTTATCTTATTACTGGATAACAAAACCGTACTGTATCTTCACTGCTTTCATTTATGTATTATTAATCCAGTGGCGTAACCAGTACTAAGTAAAAACACTTTTGTTTTTTCGATAAATGAGATATAATACAAAAACAAAATACACAATATTTGGTGTGAACTATTCGTATCAATCAATTCTCGACGTCAAACGTGCTCACAATACATGCATGTTACATGCACTGCAATGTATGGAACGCTGTTTTACTTTTTACCCTCTATTATAGAAAAATAAAATTTAATTATACTTTCCTGAAGTTATTAAACAATTTCTGATGTCAAAAATTGATGTTATGACAACAACAATCATTTCTAATTATTAAAAATAAAACATTAAGAGTAGGCAAAAAATATTCGTAAACTATAAATAAATTATTAACCGGCATCACTATTTTGACATCAATAAATGATTTTTTTGGCATCAATAAATACGTTATGCTGTAGAAATCAATCAAAAGATATCAATACATGTTATTTGTACATAAATAAATGATTTGTTTGATACGCAATATTGAGAACGGAAGATCTTTGTGTATGGACTCCATTAATGCAAGAGATACTATTTTTGTCGAAACAAATTTACTCATTGACGTCAAACAATTCGTTAAAAGTATTAATAAGCGAGTGTGTTTTCGAATCAACTTTGATATGAGAAAATTAAATTTTGACGTCAAAATATCAATTTTATGAACCATAAATATTATTTAGTGACTTCACAATATTTGTTTGTTGCTTTTAGCGTCAAAAACATTTTTGACGCCGGTAAACGCTTTTTGACGTCAAAACAGATTTTATGGCATCAGAAAAGTTTGCATCAGTGGCTATACTCAATTATGAGTATGAAGAAGCGTTTTGTATGAACAACATCCACAGTTTTGTTTTTTAGTCAATGTGCCTTTTATTACTTTTATGTTATATGGAGAATCTGGCTACGCCACTGAATTAATCTATAACCATCAAATAACACACAGACACAATTTGATTGTACAATATATAGGTAACGCAATAATAAACAACAGATTCTGCGAACTGAATAACGCATAGATAGAATTCCTCCTGCTAAATTAGCGACAATAGATGCAGGGGCTATTCTAATTTATGGTCCCTGCAGGTTGGCTGTCGGGTTGGGGGGTTGTTGATGCGGACTATCTCTGCTTTGGCTTACATCGACCCGATAAAATATAACACTGCACTACGTGTGCTAGTTTTTAAAATTTTCCAATGCGCTTTATTCTAAAAATGTTGGAAGAAAATGTCTCTTAAAAGTGTATTCTGAAATTTTAAAGCACGTAGGTGTTTGTGGTAATGAATGCGGTGGCGATCTCTGGGCTCGCGGTAGCATTAGTCAGAGGAGAATCGGAAATGAGATAAAACGATTCACCCTCTGTGACACAGGCTACTGATTTTAATTTAAAATTGGCTAATGGGTGGAATACAGAACCTGAAAAACCTATTATTATCGTGCATTCACTCGTTCTAGGTCTCCAAATTCATTTACCTTGCATTACGTTCGAGCTAAAGCGTTTTATAAATATTAGCTTTCGAATAAGTAATTGATTACGTCCTTTGTTACGAAGGAAGGGAGAAAGAGAGATTAGAAACCAAAAAATAAACTCTATTTTATTTTTACTTTATTCCCGCCATTTTTCACACGCAAAATAGAAAACTATAAAGTACTTAGTAGAGCTACTTACCCTACTAAATAAACTGTTCTGTATAAAAAGTGAACTTTTACACACCCAAGGGAGATATTTTTCTAATTTATTTCTTTATTTTACATAATTTACTGAGTGTATTCTTGCTAACATTCGTATCTACCTACCATATGCAGTAAAAATTACTTCGTTCTCGGGTTATACAAATACACGTGTTTTTTTTAATCAAAAATGCTTTTAAATTTGTATAACTTAGACCTTACTTTTTGATACGTATTGATAAAGGGCTTCGAAACATGTAATAAAAAAAATTGTCAAAATTAAAAATACTCAAAATTTTAGATATTTTCAAACAATACTTAAAAAAACTGGCAACACGTTAAATTTATTGTTCTTTATTTCCAAATTATTTTTTTCTGCTAAAATAAAAAAAATGGTTTTATTTGGTTAGGAACTTCAATTGCATTTATCATCTTAAAGTCATGCGAAGTATAATAGGGGACGATGAGCCACAACCTGCTTAACTACTCGAGTGAGCTCGTTAGGTATACAACTAACAACGATTGAGTCAACATAGGCTCCAGGAATTTCATTTATATAATTTTTAAAATTAATGAGGAACTTCTGACTTACACAATAATTTTATTTGTAGCAAATGGTGCCATAAAATATCATTTTTCTCCAGGACGGAGATTACAAGGTTCGCTTTAATTAAATAGCTTTTATAAAACCGTAATCACTGCTGCTGCTTGTAATGGCTCGAAGATATGAATCTGTCGCTCTTATTTTTAGTTAGTCAGTATGTTGTCCATAGCACAGCAACATAGCATTTTAATGTTGTTATTCATTTTGGGCTCGTTTTTCTTCATAACGTTTTTCCTAACCAATTTTTTGTAACTAACGATCGTGTTACGAAAATAGGAAAAGGGAATCAAAATCCGGAAATGAAATAATATAGAAATCTGTATCTTGCGGAGGTAAATAACAACGGAAATGATAATTTTCTTCGCCAAATAAAGTTACTTTTTTCCTTGGTTTTCCGTATATGAAAGTACTTATAATTTATTATCTTACGATTAGGTTTAAAAACGTTTAAAATACGAAGTATGATTACATTTTGTGAATATTAATAGGTACAACAGTAATTTCCCCAACACATGCATATGAAATCTGACCATTACAGCAACGTTACATTTTCTTTCTTATTTTTAAAAATTCTTAAAAATGGGCGAAACGCTGCGCCTGGACTATACTTTAAAAATTACTACTTATTATATTTTAAGTGTTTTGGTATCAATGTTTTAGTCCCAGAAGTTGCTATAAAATAAATTAACGCTTGCGCATTCTTCGAATATACTTCAATAAAAGTGGGCTTTATAGTTTCGATGGTGGCGGTACCTAGTAGAGGTTACTGTAGTTATGTTCTGTTTGGTTAATAGCCACGAGTTCCGCCACTATATTTGTGCGGCTTCTAGCTATGCACATTATTTATATATGAAAAAAAAATTTTTTGATTCGTTCTACATACGCCCCCTAGTTTTGTTCCTTTATATGAGAAAATAAACCTGTATAAATTTCAGCTCATAAAAATAATATTAACACGTGCCTCTTCGAGCTTAAAAATCGAAAAAATCAAAATTTTACAATTTTTGTTTTGTTTCATTTTTTGTTAATTTTTTCAAGTAAAAAATAACTATACAGTTATCATTTTGTTATTCAAGATTACTAATATTACGTTTAGGTCGTCTATTTTGCAGTTGTTAGCAGTACTGCGCAGGGTAACATCTGGCAGTTCTTATATTGAAATCGTGACCACAACAACGACTTTAAGAATACCTCGGTAATTGTAATATCCAGTTATTTTAATATTTAATTTCTGTTTTTTGGCTTATTTATGAACGCTGAAAATGTCTTCTTCAAGTAGTATCGATTTGAGAAAACAAAAATCATTTTAATTGGAAATACAAAAAGTCAAATTACAGGAACTAAATTGTCTTCTAATAAGGACGTTTGTCAAGTTTCTATTTTTTAACTTACGGGTGATAAAACTAAGTGTTTGAGAGAGTGCTACGTTTACTATAAAAGAATGTACTATATTTTGAAAAACAGACCGAATACCAACAAGATTACAACAACCCTGCGTTCAATTATTAGAAAAATTATACAACGACCCGAGAAAAAAATCGTAAAAATACTGCAAAACGACAGCGAACTAATGAGAAAAACATTTTTCATGAGTTGCACAATTTTTTCGATATTTCACACGATAACGGCCTAAATATGATTACAATAAATGAAGACAAGAAATTCTTACTTTAACAGAGAAAAAAAGACGACCAAGCTGAATGCTCGGCGTGGACAAAATTTTAGAAGGAATTGAAGAGCGAAGAATGAAGAGGGAAGACAAGGAAACACGAAGAACGAAGCGGGAAGACAAAAGAAATACAACGAAGACAAAAACATAGTGAAGAGACGTCATCGACAATTAATTAATTAATATTATAAGTATAAGAAATAAATTTTTCTTTGTTTTTTATTTTATATTTTTATCTACGTTGCAGATTTAAAAACAAAATCTAAAAAATCCTGCAACTGTTACTGCCAATAAGTTTACAAATCATTTGTGGTACCTAAATACAGAAACAGCAGCATTTGCATTTTTTGATGAAAGCCTGCTACTGGAAACTAAAATTCATATGGCCGCAGATATTAATTAGCAGCATGATAAAGAAGATATTAAAAAAGAAGAACTTGAAAAAGGGCTATTAATGAAACCAGAAGATTTAAATACATTTCTTTGAGAAAATTAGAAAATTTTATATCTGCCAATGTAATAAACTTTTTCGCCGGTTTAAAATAGAAACAGACTTTCTTCATTGTCATCCAGAAGAATTGACACATAGAGAAAAGTAGCTTAAAGGTCTTAAAATAGTAAAATCTCTGAAGGTAGCTAATGATACTGCTGAGCGAGAAATAAAATTAGTTTTGGAATTTAATTATAGAATTACCAAAAAATTGGATCAAGAACAGTACCTTTTACAAGTAATTAATACTATTATATTTAGTATTTATTTATCTTTATTTTCAACTAATTAATGTTAATAAACCTTCTAATTTTTGTAATGCAGGTTATTCAAGACTAGAAAAAGATACCCGGGACATAACTTCGAAACGATATCACAATCTTTCGAATAAAAAACGTATCAAAAAGAAAAACAATTTTTTTTATATTAAGTTTATTTGTTAGTTTGACTAATTTTCCTTACTTTTTGCATTAAGTTGTAAGTTTAACTATTTGTTAAATTTAAAGCAATAAACAGTATTTTTATTTAAAATGAATTGTATCCGGATCTGTATTTTCTCCATTATCTACAAATTATACCTATGTTACATCGATAATGTGCTTTTACATTCAAAATACAATAAGTTTTTGATATGTTCGTTCGATTTTGAGGAAATATGAATTGAAATTGTTTCGAAAATAACAAAATGTTAATTAAATAGCTATTTTTACTTTCAAGATTCATAAAAAATTTAAATAAACGAAAAATTGAAAAATCAAAATTATTTCAATCAAGAGGTTAATATTATTTTTTTGGCTGAAATTTTTACAGGTTTATTTGTTTATATAATGGAACAAAAGTAGGGGGCGTATTTGAAAAAATTCAGACTTTCATAAATAAGGGACACCCTAATGCACATGTTATGTTGCAGTTAGAAGCAGAAGTTTTGAGATAAGAAACAAATTCATTGTTTTAATATTTCGGAAGAATATTCCTTGGGATGAAAAAAACTAAAAACGGACAAATTCGTCCTCCAAAAATTTGGTGAGAGAGGGAAAATTAACCCCCCTCAAAATTTCAGCACTTAAAAATTAAGTTAAGAATCTTGTTCTATTTAGGTTAAACAGAAATGTTTTATTGCCCCCCCCCCCCGTTTATTAAATAAAGAAACATAAATTTATGATCTTCAAAAATTCATATAAGATGTTAAAATTTCAAAATGTTTTTCACTTCGCAGTTTTAGTAGTTCTACAAATTCAAGTAGTTCTTAACATTGTGTACTCCTGGAGCTTTTACAATATTAAATGTCATTCCGATCTTTTAACTAGTTTTTGAGTAACTAGGCGTTAAAACTCAAATTTTCAAAAATTTAAAGAAAGCGCCAGAGAAAAATCTACAAGCTGGGAAACAAACTAATTTGATTTTACAAAATTTAGAAGATATTGTATGGTCAGCGGCCGCCATTTTGAAGCTAAAAAGTTTGGGGTAAAAAGCGTTGGATTTAGCCTTAAGATCTGCCAGATTCCGTTTTCAGATTTAGAAAATGCAATTTCTGAAAAAACTGCTGCCAAAGACATGTTTAGTTTTCGCTTCCAGCTCCGGATTTTTAAAAACTGATTTCCCTGATGAATTTTTTACACAGCCCAGTCACAGTCACTTTTTAAAAACTAAGGTGTAGAAAGGTGTGTGACGTCTCTAAAGGTAAAAGTACAGGACCGATTTTGATGAAATTTTAAATTTTAAGAGGTGTATTAAAAATTACAGATTTAATTAATTAAGCTTTTCAAAAAAATCCAAAACCGGAAGGGGAACTTAGACATATTTTTTTGGTTGTTTTTTTCCAAAACTAAGTTTATGAAAATCGAAAATGGGTACCCGTTTATTCATTAAACAGGGGGGTCCTATAAAATTTTTTTCCTAAACAGAATGGCTTATCATGACTTGTAGAACCAAACTCGAATGTTAGTCGTGGGGATACTATAGAAAATGGGAGGTGGTACGTGTTTGCGCAGATCGGCTCCTCGACATGCGTAGAATACGAATTTAAGACTATTTTTGGAGCGCGTCTATAATGAAGTAGCGTACCTTTCTGTTACCCCCCTTTTTTGGCGGATCAAACTTGTTTTGTTACGGGTTTTTATTAATCTTGTGCGCCAAACTTTAGTTTTCTGTGCTAACACAAACACAGACATTACTGCAGCGTCCGCTTTATCGGTCTCCAAGGTCCTAAAATGTGTTTGTTAGTCTGAAAGCCGGGTACAGACCAAAAAAGCAAGCAAGAGCGTAAGAACTAGCGACCGCAGATGACGTAGACGGCTTTGCGAGCGTGCGAACATTTGCGCGGTCGCGTTCGGAAATAATTTCGAGTTAATGCACGTTCAGTGTATATTGGCAAATTCGTGAAATGTGGACGAGGTATGAGCACACCCAGGTGCACACGAGCAAACATCCGCGAACACGAACAAACGTTTGCTTTTGCTCGCTTTGTTGGACTGTACCTGTCTTTAATTTTTCGGTGGAAAATGGTTGCCATTAATGTACCTATTTTTTAACCATAACTCCTATACTGGTGGGTAAGCCCAAAGTGAAAAACTCAATGGAAGATCTTCACATAATCTTTTTAGCTATACTACGAATAGCGAGAAAGGTAAAAAAATGACAAATTTACCGTAGTTAATAATAAAAAAAGAAATGGTTTGATCGCATCTGAATCCTCAATATTAGTACGCGGAGCAAATGAGTTATTTAGTTGCACTACCGCTTCACACATACTCATATGTTCTTGAAACATTTGGTGTAGATACAATACCGCGTCTGCATTTTGCACGAGTGCAAATTATCGCTATAACTTTGATCCTATTGGTCTGATGACATTCGAGTGCTATATTCATAAGTATTTTCGAAAAATTGATGAATGTTTCAACTAAATTATTTGTAAAATTTGATGTACTTAAAGAATTGCAATAATACAGTCCAGTTCCTATAAATTCGACAAAATGGAATTGAACGTATACACGTGAAACGAAAACAAATTTTAATCAAGTATGCTTTCATTAGAGATTTGTTTACCTGCTGCTCTTTGTTCTCGATCGTATTGTAACAATTTGTAAAGGTCCCGCTGATTCCTATTAAAAAGTTCCGTTGTAAAAGTAGTTTTAATTTTATTATAAAATTAACAAAGCTAGCAGAGAAGGCTAATGATAACGTGTTTTGAAGTTTACGATTCGAGGGAGCATTTTTAATTTCGACATTTAACCGTTCTTTATTAACGCAGTATTCTGTAAATTGGAAAGGGGTATTTTCGGATGCATGAACATCGCGTTTACGGTCGTTGATCAATTCGGCAGGGGTTATAAAATTCAAGAATTGATCAGCTTGGGAGTGTCGGCGGAGTAGGTTCATATTCATATAACGGTTATTATATTGCAGTTACGGTATGTAAATATTGAAGTTATCGAATAAATTTACTAAATGCGAAGCGCAGTTTAATTTCCTCAAACAGCAAGGTTCGAGCATGCAGAAATTTTAAAATGACCGCATATTTTCACCGTACTTTGTTAAAAGACGTATCTCCCTGAATGGAGAGTTCTGGATTTTATGCTATCCGGGAGAACGTGTGTTTGTAAAGAAAGCAAAAATACAGAAGCAGAAAATCCGTAATGTATAGAGAAGATGAAGTAGCCTAGTGGAACATTCGTGCGGGTTGCACAGTGTGGGAGATAGCGCAATGCTGTTCCTTCATCAGGTCGTGCTCTAATACCGACACCAGTAACTCGGTAAAACTTCGGTTAGAAGAGTGGTTAGAATCGATATCGGCGCCGTGCCAGCAAATAACAAAGAATTTGATCGCGAAGCCTTTCTCAAGATGATGTTGACGCCAAGTATTGCCGATAATTAATTACTTTAACAACCCTGATTTAGCCCATATGAAAATTTCCTAGTCGGATTTAATTAGAACTCGCCCACTCCTCTTGATTGGTTTCCTTATTTCACAAGCTTCTATTTTATAGATATCTGCGTAAACAGATCAAACTGGCGTTTTAATCTTTTTACTTGATTAGTGGAATAATTAAGACAGGATTTGTAATTTCTAACCAATACTCTAATAAAATAATTTTTTATCAAAACTATTCAATGTTTTTTCAAGCAAAAGTGTTATTTTTCTATATAGTAAATCCCTAACTGTCTCACTATAACAACACGACGACGCCCCCTTGCAACTCAACTTAGTTTATTGATTGTTTTCGGCAACTATTTATAATTGTTGTCACCGCTGTTGCTATAATTTGTTTATTTATGGTTTACTTTTGATAAACTCTAAGTTGTAGTAAAACTTGCCTGAAATGATTTATACTTATTTAGGCTGGACGTTTTAAATACCAATGAAGGTCGACGTCGGAACAAATAAACAGTGATATATCTTCAATTTATTCTAATGAAATAAAAAAAAATCAGCATGTTTAAATTAATACATTTTCATTTGTTTATTAGAGGTAAGAAATAATATTGCCCTAATGCAACTGCGTTACGAATTTACATTACAAACAATTTTATAAATTTTAAAACAAATACGGCATCTCAGATTTACGGTGCTGCTATGAGATGAAATGAACCGAGCTGATTTTGTTTATCGCATAGTGACGATTTACGCTCATGTTTCAAAATAGGCGAAAAATTAATAACAGTAACAAACTGACATACAGCTGCTGAAGAACTAGCTAAACCCTACAACCTACGTCTTTTTTACTTTCCAATACTTTTAGTATTAAATTCATGACAAATTTCGAGTTCAAAATTTTGACGGATACATGTTTTGGACTTCCAGGAGCCCAAAAAGATGGTTTTAAACAATGTCTGTCTGTTGGTGGGTGTGTGTGACGCCTCATAACACCAGAATTGATAATCCAATTTCGATAAGCTTCGGAATGTGGAAATAGTTCAAACATTTATGGACAAAATAAGAATTTAAAAAAACGAACTGGTAACGGGAGTTGCATCTTGTTTGGTAGCATTTTTTTTTCAAAAGCGGAATTTTTAAATTGAATATAGAAATCTGATAGAAGACCTTCGGGTAAAGCAAATGTTTTTAAAACGTTCTGATATTAACATGGCCGCTGCCGCTGCATTAGTGCATTCGTAGCTATATTCAGAAACTAATTACAAATGTAACTGTCAACCTTAATTTAATGTTTGAGACGTTGTTCTCTTTTTTACCCTTATTTAAATAATTTGATGATTAATCGAGTTTTAGGTCAAATAAAAGGTAATTAAATTGTAAGCGACGTTTCAGTACTTTATTTGTGCCTTTCTCGAGCTTTCTGTAAATATTTTAACATTAGAAGTCATTATAAGAAGTTTCTAACTTAACATGAATTTTTCAGCTAGATGAACATATTAGAACTTTTACAAATTACAGTTTCTATTTAATTATAGATACACACAATTAAAATTTTAAAATTACATGTACTTTAAATGTATAATGACAAACTTTCAGTACAGGGAAGTATTGATTTCATGAAAATGTTCGAAATCGAGATTTTGGTAGAAATACACGTTTTGGACTTCTAGGACCCCAAACAGTGGTTCTTAAAAAATGTGGGTGGGTAGGTATGTGCGCTCTATAACTCACAAACGGATGATCCTACTTCGACGAGTGGTAATTCATGCTTTTGTATCATTTTTTTTTATAGCGATTGATTTTAAAAAATCTGAAAACGTAATCTGATAGAAGACCACAGAGAAAATTCAACGCGTTTTTTTCTAACTTTATAGCTTAAAAATAGAGGCTGCTACGATTTTTTGAAAATTTTGACTTTAACGCCTTATTACTCAAAAACGAGTTGACAGATTGAGTTCAATTTTTGCATTGTAGTAGCTGTAGGGAGATACAATATTACTTGTGTACGACAATTTTTAAACGGCTGAAAACTGTGAAGTAAAAATTATTTCAAAGAATTTGGGAAATTTTCAAAAAAATATTGACCAAAAACTGATGACATGATTTTTTTTTGTATTTTGTAGACTCATAAAGCTAGGTACAAACTATAATTGGTTTGGTTCCCAGCCAACTAATTGTTTTGTGACGCTTTCTATGAATTTCTGATAATATAAAAATAATGTCCCTTTGTTAATAAACGGGGGACAATAAAAAGTTTCTGTTTAGGCTAAATTGCTAATGAGTAATAGTGGAATAAGGGGCATCACTTAATTTGTACGTGCAGCAAAAGTTACGGTTATTTTATTTGATGTGTCGTCTTTGTTTTTCTTTAATACTAACTGTTTGCAAAAATCTATAAATTTTATTGTTGCTTATATGATATTAGGTTTTCTAAATTGCCAGGTAATAAGGGGGCCGACCTGCCGACTAATAATAACTTGGCTAAATCATCCGTCCGGTGCAGAGATAAATACTGTTTTAATTACCAAATATTTAATTTAATGTATTAATAAATAAATTGTTGCCACTAATTTTTAATTTTTTCTGGAACTTTTATTTATTAAAAATGACACTATTACCTTATTTGTACTATCTATATATTAAATCCGGATCCTCTTCTACCTGTTTCACTTTTTTGCAGCGACGAGACCCCCCCCCCCCCGAAACCCAGACATTTACCAATTCATTATATAAGGCGCATATTCGTATGTACTGAGATGCGTCGGCCCAGTACAGTTTTAAATGCAAATAAGAAAATTGGGTTTACACTATTTCTTTGCTTTATTGGAACATAATCTGCTGCTGGCAGTCACTACGAAAACAGACTCTTAAAAAGAAGCATGCAAACCAGGCACACAGCGCCGATGTTTATAAACGATTGATAATAATGTTGGGAATTATAGGGTTTCATACACCTTTAAGCAACAGTTAAAATTATTTATTGTAATTAGCATCAACATTCCATACATATTTTTGTCAACAAGTTTGCAAATTTTAAACAAGACTATTCTGTACGTGACTATTTAGCAATAATACACATTTTATGCCGTCGGGTCAGCGGTGAGTCGTAAGAGTTCGTAATAGGAATACGGAAATTGCTCGGTAACTACCCCTACGTTAAATTGCTAATATTTATTTTTAAAGAAGTTATTAAAGGAAAGGGTAGGACATAGCCCACGGTTTCTGCTAACGAATATATAAGTTTATTTCTAATTTATCATGGTTGGTTTGGTGGGGGGGGGGGGCATTTTAATTGAACTAAAGCATTTTGTGGACCATCGCGATCGCAAGGAGTGTAAATCGAGTAAATCATTTATCGAAAGTATTATTATTATTAACAGTTTTCAATCTAAACAGGTTGCATAAAAAAATACCGGAGCAGTATTAAAATAATTTTGCATAATTTAGGTTTTAAACTGTAAAAACCAAATCACATAGTATTTGTTTATAATACAACTTTACACTACGAGTGGGAAATATAATTAATAAATTAATTTGTAATAGCTTGTTTCACGAAAACTGAAAGCTTTAATTAATGTAAGCTCTTGTGTTGAAAACGAATTTTTGATTGCTCATATCATTTTGGTCCATACGGGTCTGCTGTAATTACTTTGTGCCTCTATAAAGTTAGAGCGAAGGCATCGTTATTAGTGATGTAGGACAGTCCTCTATCTCTAATTTTAATTAATATTTATTAGATTATTTTCCATTAGTGACTTTGTATTCCTATTATACCTCCCGGCTTGGAAATTGCGTATCATGTGCTTTAGATGATGCATGTCTCGCAGTTTTGCTCATCATACATTATGTATTTATGGCCATGGAGGAATTAAGGCAAAACGCGTGCAAAATCTAAGTTTAAAAATATTACTTTTTACGGCTCAGTTTTCTTCGTACTCTAAGCTTTATTAACTATCACACACTGTTTAAAAATTTAAATTAATTATTTTAAAGATATCAATTTCATTTACGTAAACAACTTTAAGGAAAAGCTGCTTAGAGAAATAAGAATGACAAATTATATTTTCTTTTAATATAACATGATTCCTACTTTGCCTTTCCATCAGTTCACAAAATACGAAACAAATTTTAAATTTTTGGCCATAGCCAACACTACCAAAAAATAATTTTTGAAAATAATCTGTTTTTTCGTAAGGTACTTATTTTCTTCTGATAGGTAATTATTTGCCAAATCGTAAAATACTTGATATTATAAAACTGTCCTGTATTTTTCTTGGGAGGTAGATCGATATTATGCAATTTTCTCGAGAAAGCGTTTTTGTAAATTATGTTTTGTAGTAATCAGCCGAATAAACTTCACTTTTCATCTCCAACCAACTTTTTTTCTTTGTGCTTCTTAGGCTTATTTTTTTTATTTGTTATTTGTTAAAAAGCTAATTTAGTGCTTCTATATACTCACTATTACGACAGCCAATTTTATATAAAATAGTAAATAACGCATGATTTATAAATTCTAAGCAACTTGTCCTAGGAAATTTAGGTACGTACACTGTGGGACAAATAAAATGATCATGCGTGATTTAGCACGCTACGCTTATGTGTGCAATCAATACAACATCGTAGTTGTGCAGTACATCCATTGTAAGACCGGGAGAGTTGGCTCCGCGGTTAACGCGTCCGCCTTTTATTTGGGAGGCCCTGGGTTCGATTCCCGGCCCGGACCACTGTCCTGGCTCAGGTTTTTTCCGCGGTTTTCCTGAGCCCAAACGGTGATTACTGGAACGGTACTTTCCGCGGAAATTTTCCTTTATCAAAATTCCGTGTTCTAACTCATCCTTACTATCCTTTCTCGACTGAAGAGGGGCTTAGGACTCCGGTGCCGAGTCCGAAACACTCCTATAGCGGCCCGACCCTACACGGGGAATGTAATTGTGTTCCATTAAAAATAAGAAACCTACTATCACTTCCGGTTAAACCGGAAGTCTAAATTAACACCGTTTTACGTCGTAATATGCATTGTTATGTGTATATCATCCAGAAAAAAATTAAAATTAATGATTTAAAAATTAATCAAATGGCCGGTTTCTACCTGTTCTCGCGGCCACCCGGTATAGGAGGGTCACGCAATATTTTATTCAAAATAGGTTAGACATTTACAATTTTTGGAATTGTGATTATAGAATCTTATTCTTTATACAAAAATACACAAAAAGGTTTTTTGGTTGCAAGTAACTAAATTTAATAGTTTACGAGATAATTCAACTTTTGTGTAAAATTAAGTTACCATGTAGGTCTGAATATCTCATGAGAACGCTAAAATAGTTTGTGCATACTTTGCAGTAAGTTCTATAGATTAAATCAATAGAAAAATTTCCGTTAAACTTAGTAAAAGCTTCTTTACGGAGTTACAGCAAACGCAAGAGGCAACAGTCTGAATTGTTTGCAAACATAAAACTTATGTTTGCAAGAAATTCATTTGTTTTGTTTTATATGCTTAATCCACTATTAAAATTCATAGATTAGCATCTATGATAATATAATCATACTGGTACTAAAAATAATTCCGCACTTTGGGAGCGAATTATTGAAATTATGTTCCACGTTTCGTTATGGTCATGGTAAAATAACAATTTTCTGTCTGGATAGTGTTAGCGTGTTATGCTGAAAATTTGTAACTTTCATACTTTCCAACATTACCACAACTTATTGGTAGTTTATTATAGATGGACTATTTTAAGAGAGTCGAAACATTTTTTTAAATATACAATGGATGTACTGAAATAAAACAAGCACGCCTATAATGTTGTATTGGTTGCATACACTCTTGAAGCGTACTACATCTTGGGCTTTCATTTAATTTGTCCCATGGTGTACGTTATACGAAACGAGTTTTACCTAAAACAATTTTGGTTTCTGCGTTCTTAGAACCGCTGTCTGAATATAAATTGAGGGGCCATTTGCAAATTTATTGCTTTCATATCTATTTCTATATTTTCGTATCTATGGTTCATATTGTGCCAGACAAGTCTGTCCAAAACTAAATTCAAGAACACAGTCTATGTATTTATAGAAATCTGGCGATTTTATTAAGTTTGGAACATGTTTTTGCTCAGTGAATTTTTAATTTTTATGACTTAATAAAAGTAATATTGGAATTGAATTACAAAAACCCCTAAATATTGGTTATGGTGGGGTCGCTTTATATTTCATTACAGCAATTTTAATTGTATTGGTAAACGTTCTGGTTAATTTTATTGGCTTATTGAGGAAAGTCGACATTAAATGCGAATAACATATTTTTTGGGTATTTATATTTAAGTAACAAACTTGGTTGCAGTCGGTAAAGATACACAGGGAGATTTATGATAAAAGTAGTGAAACTCCGCGCTCTAAATCAAAAGGTGAATAATTAAAATTGAAAAAAGAGTTTTAGGTGAAAATCTTTCAAATTAAAAAAAAACAAATTTAGCCAACATTTTTTTTGTATTTTAGAAATAATATAGGTTTGAAGTACCGTCCCCACGCAAAGATTGCGCCCCAGTGACGAAATATTGGTGCTGGCCGACTTGGATCGCACCGTCTAAACTGGCTGATAATATAGATGAGCAAGGGAAACTAAACAAATTTCCCAGGAGGTGTCACGACTAACCCACCATGTAGTGCATTAACATTAAAAATTAAATAGGGATATTCTTAGATTGGATTGGTTTAGAATTTGATGTTCCGAACAACTCAGCGCTTGCTTAACAATTTTGATACAGCATAACGATCATACAACTTTATTATTTTTATTGTGACATATATGAGGGCGCACTTAGGACATAAATTATAAATTTGAAATATACAGGGTGTTCGCGCGAAAAGTTCGGGTACGATTTTCTCTGGTGTCTTTTAGGTTGCAAATCTGAAATTTTGGGGTGTTAGTTAGTGCATTGTGGAACGCTAGCTACTATAGTTATCATGTCAGTATTTCACCCCAGTCACCCCCACTTTAAAATTTCAAATGGCACACTATATTTTTTTAGACGTATTATGAAAGAGAACATTTTTTTAGTATGTCTACCTGAAAAAAGTGCTAGGTTAGAATGGAAAGTTTTTGTGATAGAGTGACATTTGAAATTTTTAAGTAAAGGTGGCTGGGGGCGGAGTACTGACATGATAACTGTAGTGACTTACGTCCTCCTATGCAGTCACTGGAGGGAGGGAAGAAGGGTGGGTGGGAAGGTGAGAGAGGTAGGATGGGGGAGGTGGAGAAGGAGATAGAGAAAGACTAAGAGACCGCGCGAGAAAGGGGGGGTCAGTTTTATATTTTTAAAAGGAGAATATTTGAAATTTTTAAATAATAATGAACCGAGCGAATATATCTGCGTGCTATAATTTTAAAATATATTAAATATTTTAATATTAAAACCTTTTAAACCTGTCTGAATTTTTTAAACATAATTTAAATGTTTGTATATAAATATCTAAAAATTCCTATATTTTTAAAATTTTTATATACTTAGAATTTTTATATATTTAAAATTGTTATATATTAAAAATTACTATATATTTTAAATTTTTATAGCATCAAAATTTCCATTATTTTAAATACCTATATATTTTTAAAATATATATATTTCAAATTTACAATTATGTTCCAAACGGCGCCTCCTATATATATACAGCACAAAAACACTGGTATCTTTTTTTAATGAACCGTTGATATTAGAAAGAGTACGTCAGATAGCTAAGTGTAATGCCTTATTCATTGTTGATATAAGTGTGGTGAACCGGCGTCGTATTTAAGTAAAGGATTCATGACTGAAATATATTGCAGTTATCTATTAGAGTATTTCAGACGGTAATAGCAGTACTCTAATAAATTTAGAAGGAAGGTCAGATTGTTATTACCACGAAATTACCAAAGTTAACGAAGATGTAAATTTTTTAGGCGTATTTAAGATTAGAGTAGTCTTGCTTTTATCAGCTTTTCAAGGAACACGTTTCTTCCTCTTCTTTCCCCAGCTTAATATTTAATGTTTACTTGTTAAATGATCGTTTATGTCAACGGTTTAGACATTTTTTTATTGTCTTATTTGCTTAAACCGGTATATACCACAAATTTGAACTCTCCTGAAATCCCGCACAGGGATAAAGTATGTTAAATTTAAGTGGAAAAAGCTTTGATGATGGATTGATTTCTTTCTCTTGAATTTAGGTTTTAGACTATTAGATTCTCATTAACAGATACGCGTCTTGTGCTGCAGTTAAGAGCAGTTTGATAGGCTCAAATTTGAAAACGGAAAATCTCCGGTCTCGACGTGTAAGTATTGTTGCATTTGTGTAGGAGGGTGGCAACCAAATTGCTTGATAGCCCTCGTTAATCGAAGTCGACGGCTGGTCCTCGTACGTGCTGGTCGCTAAGTTGGTGGCACCTGTCAAGACTCTCCGCTTTGTTTACCAGCCTCCTGTCACCTACAGTTCATCGTGTTTCTAAAATTACGGTTCCCTCTTTAATATCTAGGGTTGACCTCGGTTGGTTAGTATATTTCCCCAAAAGTTTCCCACATTACAAGCTGGTTGCATTCCTGATGTTAACATCTGCGACTGATACTGGTATTTTCCTAAATTTGTTTATTTCTCAACTAACACACATTCAAAAATTGTATGCTTTGACATTGTTCGATGTTCCTATCCAATTATAAAAAGATTATTTTCAATAACTAATTAATAATTAATTTCGTTTGTAATGGAAGCTTGAAGCAAACGCTGTTACTACCTACGCATCATTTTAAAGTGGTGCTTGAAATGATTTGCAAAATGATTCCTCATAGTACAGCGCAAAGCGAATGCTATCTTGACTGTCATGGGACATGGGAGCTAAAAAGCCACGACCTTGAAAAAATGTTCTTTATGCCTTAAGGATTCAAGATCTGCAAGTTGTCAAAAAATCGTCCTGTACAAAAGGGCGTTAGACAAAATTTTCGAGTACAGCGAGAAATTTCAATATTACCAATGCCTGTGGCAAAAATGTCAAAAGGTTCTCTGTGATCTTTATATTTTTAAATAAATATTACATTTTTGAAAATATAGGGCCTCTTGAAGAACTGAAATTTTTGAAAACAGATTTTCTCGCTTTGAACGTACACAAAATTCTAATTATTTTCAAGTATTGCGGCTACAAAAAAAAGTATTGGTGTTAAATTGTAACTTGATTTGTGCTGATTCTGACGATGCAAATTACATAATTTTGTAAAGTGTAGCAATTACACAAATAATATAAATAGAGTTGCAAGTAACTCGAATCAACAGCATAGCTGCTACAGCCTGTGTGAGTCACGAGTTCTCACTTCTTTCTCCTTGCTGCGCTTAGTAGAGTACATCAAGCAGCAAACGAGCGAGACGTTTATATTCAAATTTTTAATATTGTTGGTGTTAGCAATTCTGCTTCTTCATCCAGAGAATGCAATTATACTTCAAAGGACATGAAGTAAGGTTATATGTAAGTGCACAGGTGCAGTAGAGTCAAAAGATGTTTTTTTTTCTAGCAGCATTCCAACTTAATCTCCAACCTTTAAAATAAAATTCTGACTTCAACTAAACTTGGACCTTTCTCTTCCCCGTAAATAACAAATCATAGTTGACACTTACATTTATTATTATTTGCAATTTTCTAAAAGCTTGGATATTTTGGAAAGTACAAGTTCAAAAAGTGAGCTAGAAACAATATTTTAAATGTGACGTCATGAAACCCTTGATCTGTAAAAAGAGTTCGTGGATTTTGTAAACGGTACCGAAAAATCACGGGCGAATGTATCTATGTATAAAAATTAGGGAAGAAATAACAAAAACTGTTGATCAAAAAATTCGTGCACCAACAATATTAAAAACTTCAATATAAACGTTTCGCTCGTCTGCTGCCTGATACAAACTAGTACCCCACTAAAGTGTAGGCAAAAGGAAAGCAGCGAGAACTCGTGACTCATACAAGCGGTAGCCGCAATACTTTAGCAGATATGACAGTGTAAACGGCAAAAAGGTTGAAAATAATTAGAATTTTGTGTAAGTTTGAAGCGAAAAAATGTTAGCTAAGTGTATTTTAAAAAATATAATATTTTTTTATAAACAGAAAGGCCACAAAAAAGCGCCTTAAAATTTTTGCCACAGGTATTTGTAATATTACAATTTCTCGCTGTACCCTCCAACTCGAAGATTTTCTCTAACGCCCTTTTACACAGGGCGTTTTTTTTGATAACTTGCAGATTTTAAATCTTCAAGGCAGAAGGAAGATTGCAAAGTCGAGCACCAGACTATCAGCTGGATTAGAGGTCGCAAATCTGTTTAAAGTCTAGAAATTAAAACAATGTTACACTACAAAAGTCAAATACGCTGAGAAAATTTATTCAACTTGTAATTTTTGCGGTTTCTGTTTTGAGAAAAATGACTGTTTTATAATAATTTATTTATTTATCCTCTAGGTTAAACGTGTCAGGTTGGAACATTTTCCAAGTAATTATTTCAATTGTCACATGTTCGCACATAGTTGAAATTTCTCAAATCCAATATAATTTGTCACAATTGTGTCAGAAACATCGTATATCCATTTAAATTACTCATGTCGGCTTTCACTGTTCCGAAGTTTTAACACAAACAAAAAACGTTACCTACGCGTTCACTAGCACCGATGAACGTAGGTGTGAAAGTAAGTTTTGCGTATTAGTTAATATGTGGAGATGTAAACTATCGAAATTACAAACTATAACCAAAATATAATTATAGTTTGTAGTTAAATGATTTTATTGTGTTTAGGGTTCATTGAGTTAGAGATCTAAAAACTAAAATGTATTGCGAGCGTTTGCTTAACAATTGGGTACTTCTTAAGTGTTACGATTTCCAAATGTATTTTATATCACAACCTTCTTGCGCGCAACCGTGTGTAACGCCAATTCTTTTTTTATAAAACATTTATTCGCGCCAAATAATATTTATTGACTTCACATAGCCATCTTTGACGTCAAGATTTGACGAAATCGTTCTACGGCGTTTAGGTTTATTTTTTGACGTCATTATATAATTTTGTTAGGTCATAACTTCATAAGTGATTTTTTGACATATGAAAATTAATTTTTAATGTAGGAATTTAAACAATAAGATATTAAATTGTTAATAATTGAATTGGATATATTTTTTAACCTTAATAAATAATTTTTTGACGTCAAATTTTTTTTTCATTAAATTATTACTGACTTCAGGAAATCGCTTATACAAGTTAGAATTAAATAACGAATCGACCTAAATGCTATTTTTTAACCATAATTAATTACTTTTAGTCGCTAATAAATGATGGCGACAAAACTGTATTTATTAACGTACAAAAAATCAGTCTTTAACCTTAAAAACTAAATTTATATCATTTATTGACGTTAAATTCATTGTATGAGCTCAGCGACTCCGGCTCCCGTGCATACGTAGTAGAAGTGCATACGTGCGAAGAGACTAGCAACGACTTTAGTTGACGTCGGAAAATGCTGCCTTCTAACGGCGCAGCTGCCGTGATAGCGAAAATTTGGTTGGTCGCCACACCAAATTATTTATCCGAATTTGATCTAGTTGCCACAAGATTGCGCGTTATGTTGTGTTTACACAAGTTTTATTCCAAAGAATGTTCATACGTACCATATGTTTTAATTTTATGATACATGCTTCACTTATTCACCCTAGTCCACATGTCACCTTATTATTAATTATTGTCTAGCGACATCAAAAAATGGTTTTTTGACTTAAAAATATCATTCTAGTCATTTTTTATTGAAGTATAAAAATATTTATTGACCTATGCATGTAATTAATTTATTTATAATCGACAAATAATTTTAAAGTTCTTTTTTTTAATTTATTTTAAATATAATTTTTAAAAGTCCATTTTAGATATCTGAAATTCAATATGTGACGTCTTAACTTCAATTTTTGCCGGCAGAAATTAATAAACGAGCGAAGCAAAATGTAATGTTTTCCATAATTCAAGATAAAAAGTAAAACCGCGTTCAATACAGCACAGACATAAAATCAAAATTTGAGTTCTGACTTGTCATACCACTTTCGCAAAAAAATTTTTCTTGTTGGAAGTATATTTTGGAATTAAAAAACACTAGACAGTGAAACATAAAATTCGTCAGTGTAAAGCGTTGGGGAAACGTTTTCCACAAAAATACGACTTTTTAGATTCCTTGCGTCCCGTAATTAAATCAATACTTTCCTATAGTGAAACTATGGGAAAGTAAACACTTTCATGCAGAAATCATTTTTGATAAAGCGGCAAGCAAGTATAGTTTCCTAAAATGGATCAGTTGGGTTAATTGCAGATTTGTTTGCTTTACAAAGCTTTCAACTATATACTTCCCGTATGCAATAAAAGAGCTGATTCAGTTTTAAACTTGATATCCAGATTGAAAATTGAACGGGACCGTTCATGCGAAGGTAGTGCATTTGCGGATGTGATTTCCGCAGAAGTAAAGTTACAAACCTGATGGGTATTGTATAACAAAGACATCTCAATATTTTTTGATTGCTTACAATAAATTGCAAACTGAAATTTGATTTAATATCGCCGTTTTATCACAGTTTCCAAAAGCTGTTACTTTGCAAATTAAATCAATGTAAAAATAAATATGTATATAAAAAAACATGTTAACTTAGTGTTAACTACGGGGATCTCGCTTATTTGAAGAGATACGATGATGGTTAATTAGAGAAAAGTTGTGGAATTTTATGCCCACTAATAATCCGAAAAGAAATTGGAACTATCTTGCTTAGTTTCTGAAAGAGCTGGAAAATAGTGAAATTTTGGATTTTTTGTTTTCGGCTATAACTCATTTTTCATTTAGGTTACATATATTTCTAGTTAACGCATTATTAGGACACTTTTGATGGTTAATCTAAATTTTTTATTAGATTTGGTATAACTGCTACCATTGCTTATTTTCGACTGTCAACTTTTTTTTCTTATGGTCGGCATTTTAAATTTTTTTCATATTTAAATAGAGTTTTTAATTCTGATTTCAACGATGTGTCACACTTTGCATTTTGTTTAAGTTTTAAACATTTTATTACAGAAAATAAAAATTTCATAAGAGTGCCATGGAAAGACCACGTCATTTATTTTATTTTGAAAAAATTCTAGTAGGCCATGAACTGATGGAAGTAAAATAAAACACTACTTTTATTTACTTTTACCTTTAGATACATTAGGTACGCGAAAATTTCCGCAAACTTTGTTTTGAGCGTAGGCAAATTTTCTAACACACACAATTTACTGAAAATTTTACTTGCAGTTTGTATGTTTGCAACTGACATAACAAATTTGAATAACAGGTTAAATAAATACAACAGATAACACTGCACTAATTCAAACAATTATTAAATAAATGTTTAAAGCATTTGACACCTTTGTACAACATGTTCAGAAGCTCTTATAAAATAAACACTCTAATCTGTGTGTTAGTAACTGTGTCATTCATTTGTTTTTATGAAAAATGACAACCTGCTGCCTACGCTCAAAACAAAGTTTCCTGAAATTTTCTCGTACCTAATGTATCTAAAGGCCAAAGTGGTGTTTTGTTTTACTTCCATCAGTTCATGGCCTACTAGAATGTTTTCAATATAAATTAAATGACGTGGTCCTTCCATGGCACACTTATGAAATTTCTGTTTTCTGTAATAAAATGCTCAAAACTTAAACAAAATGCAAAGTGTGACACATTGTTGAAATCAGAATTAAAAACTTTATTTAAATATAGAAAAATTTAAAATGCCGACCATAAGAAAACAAAAGTTGACAGTCGAAAATAAGCAATGGTAGCAGTTATACCAAATCTAATAAAAATTTTAGATTAAGCATAAAAAAATGTCTTAATAATGCGTTAACTAAAAATACGTAATATAAATGACAAAAGCCGAAAGCCGAAAACAAAAACTCCAAAATTTCAGTTTTTTCTAGTTTATTCAAAAACTAAGCAAGATAGCTTGAATTTCTTTTCAGATTATTAGTGGGCATAAAATTCCACAACTTTTCTCTAATTTAACTAACCATCGTCGTATCTCTTCAAATAAGCGAGATCCCCATTGTTAACACGCAATTTGATACATCCTGTATATAAATTTTTTTTTCTTTTTTTTTTGTTTTGGTGGATTTGATTGCTGCGATTGTGGTAGGTTGTTGTTTGAATTCAGCGCTTGCTAATATAAAGAAGTTTTTCGCATTGTTCTTGAAAATTTTGTTATGTGCGGATATGTAAGTTTGTGTGCCCAGAAAATTGCAAAGAATGAGCACAAAAAATTTCCAATTTGCTATTTAAAAAAAAATTACGGTCGCGCCACAGCGCTAACAGTATTGGCTAAATTTTTTTTCAAGTATGCATAAAGGTAGGTCGAATGTTACCTAAAAACACTTTTATAAAAATTATTTTTCGCTATCCTGATTCGTTTAAGAATTGAATAAAAGCGTAATAAGTTTTGGACCAATCTGTATATTATTCAAAATATTACAAACAAATTTTATTTTGTCATTGAAAGAAGTGCTTTGCTTCTTTTTTTTTCAGTAAAAAGACGCTAAAGTTCAAATTTACAAAGAAAATCGTAACGCCGCTATTTTGAAGCTAGATTGTACAGAAAAAAAAAGATTCTGGTTTCGGATTTTAAGAATTAAAATGCTGCCAAAAAATATGTCTAACTTCCACTTCCAGTTTCCGCTTTTCTTTAACTTATTATCCCGATAAATTTTAGATATACCCCAGATTCCAAATCTCATCGAAATCGGATTACCCGTTTGGGAGTTATAGAGGGCGCATACACCCCCTCCCCCCACCCACAGACAGACATTTTTTTTAAACCACTTTTTTGAGTTTATTGAGCCCCAAAACGTTAAAATTTCGATTTTGAACTTTTAATAAAACCAATACCTACTGAAAGTATAGGAGAATAAAAATTGTTATTTTCCGGAAACTGTATTTTAGCGTAAAATAGCAATTTTCACGGACGCATTGAAGATCCTATTTCAACAATCTATTATTAATCAATTCGGACAAGATTAACTATCGAGGAAAGTTTTAACAATGGCGATATAATTCCGTCTTTATCAATTATCAATATCGTCGACAATGGACCGGAACAGGGTTAAGGGTCAGCTCTCCGTTCAGACCCGGACATACGCGACGGACCAGGATTTCAAGGAAATGGGCACTTTGTAAGAGATTTTCTTTTAGGGAAAATGATTTACGGTTATTATGGAGTGTATCCTTCTTATATTTTACTTCCGTCAGGCTTTACGACAAATATTTTTTTTTCGGAAAGCGTTCTCCTTCTTCAAATCGTCGTTGCTATTTTCGGTGAAAGTGGAGCTTTCGCTGCCACACGGAGTCCTGAGAATTTTCCAGACTTGCTTAAAGTACAGATGTTTGTTGTCTTAGAGTACGCTTCTACAGCTGTTAACGCCGCATTTATTTTGTTAATTAGAAAACATCGAGTATCAGAGGGTAGGTAAGTTGTAATTAGTACATTTTCGCAGCGTTTCAGTTAAATATGTAAACATTAGATGAAGCTTTCAGTTGAATGCCATTTAATTACGCTTTTCCAGATTATGTTTATTCATTAATATTAATCATAATAAAAACATACACTTAAAAGTTGTTAATTAAATTTAAACTCTTCGCGATAGGATTTTTAAATGACACGATTTTCTCAAATAAGTCAAATGTTTCCCTTATTACTACTCGAATTAAACCATATTTTTCACCGATGGTGGTAAGAGTGTTTTAGTGCTATATGATTTAAGCTGTTTGTTTCCATACGAAAAGTGTACAGTTGAGAATTCTATCTTCACTTATCTTGTTCAGAAAACACAAGTAATTTAGTTACTACACAAGTAGCAAGTTCAGCTTATAAAGTTAATGTGCTTCCAAGATAAGGAAATAAGTCTGGTTGTAGGGCATTATTAACAATAATTATCAGGTGGTTTACAAACTATGCTGTCAAGAAACTTGATGCTATTATATCCGTTTGATATTATCACCAAGTTATAACCGTGGTTGTTATTAGGTAAATCGTTGCATTATTAATTGTTCTTGGGGAAACAAATGTCAACGCTATGATAAGGGTAGAAAAGCCAGTGGATTAGCTTGACAGTTTACATTGACAGCCGGTAGAAAGTTGTTAAGTTGGAAGAGTTGCTCCTGTCTTCGTTCCTCGGAAACAAATCTCCACTGTGTTCTCAATTTGGTCCCAAAGGCATAAACAAAGATTTAAAACTTATGCAGGGTTTATATCGGCTCATTATAAATTACATCCTTAGCAGAAGCTGCAAACTGTAAACAGAACAACGCCGATTTCTTTACTCCACCGTAAGGTCGCGTAAATTTGTTTTAATCGAATTCTGTACAAATAACTGAGAAAAGGGCAAGTAAGGGTTCCAACGCTAATAAAAGCTTTAAATGCATGCAAGCCGTTTTATTTT
Organism: Ctenicera cuprea; assembly: GCA_958336395.1. NCBI lineage: Eukaryota > Metazoa > Arthropoda > Insecta > Coleoptera > Elateridae > Ctenicera > Ctenicera cuprea. The sequence goes on from OY284496.1 coordinate 5,344,374, forward strand.
TTATACATATTAGCAAAATTGAAATTAATACCACTTCTTAATTTGCGATTTTTATTCAACAATATGTGAAATACATTTTTAATATGAAGACTTAATTTTCGATATGTGGAATTCATTCCTGATATGTAAAACACATTTATAATAATGTGAAAATATTTCTGATATCTGAAAGTAGTTTGTGATATCAGGAATGCATTTCGTATATCACAAATGAATTATACATATCAGAAATGATCCCATTTGACAAATTCCGTATTTAGTAATGAATGCGTTCTTAATTCTTTTACCAGAAAACTATTAATGTTATGAACCAACATAGCCACATTAAAAATTGACTATTTAAAAATATCACTTGTACAGTAATGAAAAAGTTATACTGGAAATACTGCATTTAAAAATATCTTATCAATATTTTAAAATACCTCATCAGTTTACTGTTAAAAATATGACATCCTCATGGTTTTAAAAATATCACATTTGCATATTTTAAAAAAAATTACATCCTAATATTTTTAAAAATAGAACATTACCTTATTTATATTTTTAAAAATGTGTTAGGATGTTTCGGAAAGCATGACCCAATATTTCTAAAAACGTTATCCCATATTTAACTGACTATATTTTTGAAAATATGACCCCATATTGTTAAAAATATTACCCCATGTGTTTAAATTTATATCCCTTTATTTTTAAAATTTGAACCCACGGTTTTAAAAAATAAGACACACCATAGTTTTAAAATTCAATTCCATATTTTTTAAAATATTGGAAAAATTTTAAATTTTCGCGAAAGCTGTGCACAGTATGGTGAATTAAAAATAGTGTGAAATAAACAATGTCGCCTGATATAAATAAATAATTAATGAGACTCCACTATTAATAATTTGAATAAAAGCTCATAGAGTGCACTGCTACATACTCAACTCCAGGAGCTTTGACTGGAAAGATAAATGTAACCTAAATAAAAACGATAAAGCAATCTTCTGTAAAGATTATTGGTCGTCCTCGGAACAAATTAACAGTCCTCAAATATACTCTAATCCAATTAAAAAAATTCAGCATATTTAAATTAATAAATTTTTCTTTGTTTATGAGAGGCAAGAATTAATATTGCCTTAATGTAACTGCATTACAAATTTACATTATAGTCAATTTTATAAATTTCAAAATAAATACGGCTCTTAGGTGCTGGCTGCTATGAGATGGAATTTATTGACGGTTTACGCTTGGTTCAAAATAGGCTAAGAAATAATAACAATAACAAACTAACAAACTGCTGCGTCTACCAAGCATTTACTATTTACTTTTCTTTATAATCAAATTCTAGCTGCAGCTGATTTTATTGCAAATATGATATTTTTTGTTAAGCGCGTCTGTAACTTTACAATAAAATAGCAAAACCCGTGGACTACGCCACACGCTTTTCTTTATAAAGAATTTGCAGCTAATTTTGTTGTTGATATGATATTTCTTTGTTAAGCGATCCTGAAACTTTACAATAAAATGCTTTATGGCACCTATTACACTGTGTGACTGTTACATAAGCATTGAAACCCGTAAACATAATAAATTGGGTGCGTCATCGAGAATGTCACTCAATACGTGGTTAAGACAGGGGGAAGGGATCAACATTTACTAAAAGCCCGCTACGCTATCTAGTTTATTTGCTTATTTATTGTTAACAAAAAAAAACGAATGGCTCAGTTTTTAATGTTTATTTAGGATTCGTTGCACCTGACTCAACGTTTAGTGGCGAGGGGTCCCCACTACTAGAAGCCACATATTTATGCTTCATTATATTCGTTGGTACAGCGGACCGCTACAGTTTTCGACAAATATATACTTTATTCGCTTGTTTATTGTTACCAAAAACCACAGAAGGCATAGCCCACGGGTGTTTATGTTAGTTAAAATCTCTTCGAAGTGACTCAACTTTTAGTGGCACGGGCTCCCGCTTCTAGAATCCACATATTCACGAGTCTATTATATAAGGCGCATATTTGTTGGTACGGTGGGGCTCTACAGTTTGCGATAGAGATTATTGGAACATAATCTGTCGATAGCTGGCAATCTCACATGAGACTCCTCAGGGAACACACATCTGGGGTTACGGATCTTTTTCATCGTGCTAAACTTTTACTTACGGCAGGGACAGATCAGTACCAAAAGCTCTTGAGAGCAGTGCAGGTCAGACCATGCAAACGATGCCGTGCGCAAAGATAATCATAAATAATTCAAATCAAATTTACAAATTGCATTTCAGCTGAAATTTCAAGAGATATCAGCAGAAACTCTAAATGTTGTGTTATTACTTACAATTATTTTATCATCCTCGGGTACTGTGTTACTATTTACAGTTCAAAAACACAAAATTTCAGATGAAACTAACGTTACCTAACCGAACCTGACATAAACAATCACCATTAATAGAAATCAAAGACAGACATTAATTTCTACGGTTAAAAGAGTTTATAATGTGAATATACAAATTGAAAACACTGATGAACGGCGCTAATTTGAAGGAAAAGTGGATACTTTTATTTTAAAGATTATTTGATTGCGATCACGCTAGATACGGATGTAACTACAAAATAATAAACACTCGAATGATTATTTTGCAGTTACGTATGTTCAGTTCAATCTCCGTCTTTTCGCATTTGAGAATTTGCAATACTACTGGATTCATTCGGTACATGTCGTGCAACTCGACACAGCTTGTTTATTACATAAAAAAAAAATTACCAACAAAGCGTGGGACCAAGGGTTCCGCAGGTATTAATAAAATGTAAATGTGAAATTTGGTGATCTGTTAAGGTATTTTAATTAACTAGCTTCCTGCCAATCGGATATGCTTCTCGTTCAAAAAACGAGGGGGTCTACAGTTGCGGTTGCATTCTGCTCTTAATTTAAAACGTTAGGCCGAGTTGTAAGGAAGGGTCATATGCGTTACCTAATGGAGATGTCATTCACACGCAAGCTCACACGAGTGTATGTGTATTGGGCGTTGTAATAACATCGGAAATAATTAAAATCACATGATTGGTAGATTACTAATTAATCTGAACTTTATGAACTGCACTAATTGTATATTGATTTTTAATATCCAACAACCCCTCTTTTTGCAATTCGCGAATTAGTTTCAGGGCTAAAATACCCTTGCAATTATTTTAAATTGCAGACATTTACAAAATATCTGCTGTGTGAAGTTGTACAACATTAAAATATACTTACACTTTAGAAAAATATCAAAGTTGACAAAACTGAATTTTGGTTTTAAGTTTTCAAATACATACCGTGTGTCCACGAAATTACGGAACATAATCTATGTCCGTTTTAACAAAATACCCGCGAGCCTTTTGCATATTTTATAGCACACAACATACGTTACTTGAGTTGTCTACATTCTACGTGAAAAAATAAATGTAAAGTACGTATTAATGCTGTTTTGCTGTTGATCGGTAAAATAGATCTCTAAACAGCAATGCCTGCAAAGAAAAATTTTGACACAAAATCAGTAAATGTAAACAAAATTGACAGGCTATTTATTATTTACGCAGGAAACAATACAAATGGTTTTTACAATTAACTTCCATTATAATACTTTGCAAAATTTAACATAGTATTTTTCCTATGTTTCGCAGTTTCGTGGACAGAGGGTATAAATATAAAACACATTTTGTATTGCAGAATTAGAAAACAGTCTGGTTTTATTTTTTTCTCCAATATTTATTAAAATAATACAAAGATAATGTCCCTTAATAATGAATTGCGTAACCCTTTCCTAAAGCGTATAATCTGGTTGCTTATAAGAGATTTTTAGGATTAATTTGACGTGAAGTGATTAAATTTAAATTATAAGTTATTCCAGCGAAAAGTTATTTGAACAAGAAAGTCCAACAAAGTTTTCGACTATAAAGCCAAATTTCTTTCATTTCGCAAAGAGCCGTAGCCCGTGGCGTTAGAGACGAAGGCGCACGTTGAAGGACGTTTCACTTCGTATCACTCTCGAATTATAAATGAATGGAACTAGTTTTAATTAATACTACCTACCAAACTTTATAAATTCATTTATAAGCTAACAAAAATATAAGAAAAAGTATTATAGAAATCTAAAATATTTCTCTGAAGTTATTTGGAAAATTTTAAAGAAAAACGAAGAAGTCGGTAATTTTAAGCACTCTGTACTCTACAAACTTAGCACAACAACAAGGGGTTTGGTGAGATAGCTACGACAGTGTTAGGCTTAACAATTAAGAAACATTTTAAGCTATATTGTTACCGCGGTGACTTACCAACAACAGCTAGTATAAAATTTTTCCAGGTCGGAGTAAAATTGCGGATTTAAAATTTAGCCTAAAGCTTTATAAGCGCGAAAATGAGGAAATTTGCATTTGCTTAAAAAATGGTGTCGTACGTACTTTTTTAATTAGGTCAAACATTACAAAGTTAGCTAGAAATTCATCTTCTTAATTTTGAAACTTTAATAACAACGAAAATAATTAACTTACCATAAGGACACAAGCACTGGAAAGTTGAGCCTTCATGTCCCTGAGATATATCCACGCAGATCCCGTTATTCTTGCAAGGACTTGGATAACAAGCATCCTGTTCCTCACAGTGCGGCCCCACAAACCCTGAACAACATTGGCACTCGTATCCTTCCTAGAAAACAACATCCGTTATTAGGACCACTTGAAAAGTATATTTTCGTGTTGTCTGTCAAAGATTTTCAAATATATTTGAAAGTGATAAATGTCTTTAAGATTTCAATGCATAAAACGTACGACCAAAAATGAATAAAGCTGAGAATTCTATCAGGTTAAAACGGCATACAGTGAAGCTCTAATCCAAAACATATCTTTTTTTAAACAATTGATTTAAATATGTACTGCGATAATAATTAATCAATACCGCTTAGACTTTCCCATACTTTTTGTATTTTCAAACATTTAATACCATTTGTGTTAACCCATCGGAATATTCTGAACAGTTATCTGTTTGCAAAAAGTCGATGACAATAAGTCCTTCATCTACTACTAAAAGTTACATCTAAAATATAAGTTTAAAATTGTAATGTACTCTTGTACTCCTACTAATGAGAAATGTAACTTAACATATTCTGTTTATTGACAGTTACTTAATTTAAAATGACAAAAATTCATGGAGAAACAAATGGTAGTGTGTACATAGATCTATTAGCTTTTCTATACAGGGTGATTCAAATATAAAAACGACATCCTTTTAAGGGCGTGTTCCTCTTGTGAAAATGAACGAAAAAGTTATGATTAACACGCCTCCGCAAATGCTTCCTTATCGAGATTGTAAAAAATAATGATTTTTTTTCAACTATTCGAAAATGGTTGGGAATTAAATTTTTAACATTACGCAATACTTATGTATGTTCACGTGGTATAAGTGGCCAATCAGTCAGTTTTTTCCTTCTCGAGTGGCGTAACTACAGGTATGTATGTGGATATTTAAGGAGGAAAAAATGCTACGCCACTGTTTTTTTTAAAGATTTTGATTTAATTTTCAACATGCCCATGATTGAAAGGGCCTCTTTGTGTTTTTTCCTATCATTAACCGTTTTCGTGTAGAACACGCTTCGAAGATGAAAAACATAACTAAAAATTTCAAAATGGTCAACTAATTTATGATCGGAAATACCTCTTACGTTTTTCTTATAATGAGCTGTTTGCTTGTAAAACATACTTGAACGACTAAAACCATTACTCGGTTGTTTTGACTTTTTAGTCATGTTTTTCATCTTTGAAGTGTGTTTACACGAAAACAGTTAATGACAAAAAAAACGCAGGAGACCTTTTTAATCATAAATTAGTTGCTGGAAATTTTTTAAACTTTTGAAGTTGGATCAAAATCTAAAAAACAGGTGCCATTTTCCCTCCTTAAACATCCACATACACACCTGTAGCTACGCCACTGGAGAAGAAAAAACTGACTGTTATAGTTCACTTATGCCACATAAAAATACATACATACCTGTATTGCGTAATTTTTAAAATTTAATTAGCATTTCCTTATAACTGAATAAAAAGCGTTATTATTTTACATTTTTCAACACCCTGTATCTCGATAACGAAACATTTGCGGATCCATATTAATATGAATTTTTCCTCTTATTTTCATAAGAGGAATACGCTCTTAAAAAGATGCCGTTTATTTTTGAATCATCCTGTATATTAATTCTGGTCACTTCACCTGTCTTAACTTTAGTGACAACGGACCCCAATCCACTGCCCACCCCACCCTTATTCTCGAGACCGTCTCAGCAAAGGAAATATTCGGAGAGGGCGCACGGCAGGTTATAATTAGATATAACTTCGACTAAAAAAAAGTTAGCAAAAACGCGGGGGCGCAGCTCACGACTTCTGCTAGTTTATATATTAAATCCGGAACTGTCTCAACGCTTTAATTTGCGACAGGTCTTCTCTTCTAGAAGACAAATCTCACCCGCTGCTACCTCTCAATACCAAACCAAACTCCACGGGGTACAGATGCGTGGCCGCCGAATTCAGCTAGCATATTTTTAAAAACTTTAATTATGAGTGTGTTTTAAGACTTGCAAATATTTTTTTTCGTCTCAGTAGGTCTATTAGCGCACTAAAGTTTGCACCGATCTGCCAAGTAATTGTTGCTTTAAGGGTCGTTAAAATAGCAACTTTCAAAAAATCCTAGAATGTGCATTTTTGAAGCTAGGAAGTTCGGAAGAAAGCACTGGTTTTGTCTTGATGACTTCTACCACAAAGTATAGAAGATAAAGCGTTGTGGAACCATATAAATTAATACTATTCAAATGGTACACCTTATCACTTATCATTCTATTTCCGTTAGCAAAAATTCAATATCCGTTGACGGAAATTCATTTTCTATGTTATGCATCTATAAGATGTAAATAGAAATTGTGCACATCATTATAAGGACCATTTCTTACATTAGAAATATAATGTATTTGAATTAAATTTCAATGTAAAACTGACATTTTTTTAAGCACAAAAATTTTGAAATTATTTATTTAGTTTGCCTAATAAATATATTAAAAATTAATTTTTCGTTAACGGAAATTGAATTTTCCTTAACAAGAATTAAATTTTTCTTAATGAAAATTAACGAGATTTATCAAAATGAGTAACCAATAAAACTGCGTATACCATAAAAACGCGCACCATAGAAAATGAAATATAGCAAACAGTACTTCTCCAGGAATTAGAATAACATAAAAATTGGTATACCATGAAAAAGTGTAAACTATAGGAATTAGCAAACCATTGAAATTGGCAACACAAAGAAATTTTTAAGCAAATGACATTTGTATACCAAAGAAATTGTTACAATGTTAAAATGCGTACACCATAGAAATGGGCATACATAGAAATCCGTATACCATTAAAATTTCAAATTTCTATTATCGAAAGTAGCGCCCTTGTACCTAATATCAAAATTTCTAATTGTCTGGCCTATACAGGGTGTCCAAGATAAGGAGTGCGTGCATGAGGATCGCGTAAACGGTAAGAGATAGAGATTCGGTTAATGAGAAGAATTATTCAACATCTCAAGTATTACTACGATCCACATTCAAATTCTGCAATTTGTGCTTATCTTTTAGTACAGAGTGAAAAAAACTAAAATTTTCAGTTTTCGTTTTTTGTATACAATTTGTTTATTATTAAAGATAGCGCAAAGAGGTGTTGACATTATTAAGACACTTTTTTATACAGATTGCGAATCTCAAATTAAAATTTTTATAGGTCGTTCAATTTTCAAGATTAACTTTGCTTTTTTAAATATGCGTCAAAGGTCATATCATCATTGAATAGAGCTCTTTTTTCCTTTTCTCTGATATAAGGTTTGATTGGTTTATTTTTACAAATAACGGAGTTATAAGCAAAAAAAACGGTTTTTTATAGTGTGTTGTGAAAAATTGTTTTCTTGTAGTAGGCTGTAAATTAACAATAATAAAGAAAAGAAAAAACAAAAGCTGCATTTGTTCCCATTGAGGTTTAATCATTTTATCTTCTCAAATAATAAAGTAATAAGTTATCAGTGAGAAATTGTTTTCTCATGGTAGGCTGTAAAAATATGAAAAAAAACACCCGAATGTTTCAGGGAATAAAACTATCAAAAGTGTATGTTCGTATAACAATCATAAGTTTAACTTTCAAATACTTATGCTAAGTAATGAAACACGAAAAGGAAGATAAATTTAGAATGACAATAAACTCGTGTAAAGATGCAAATATTGCCAAAACAAATTAAATAGTACTCACCTCTGATTATCATACGACCATACTTTTTTAATAGTTTTATTCCCTAAAACATTCAGGCGTTTTTTTTTTGTTTTTTCCAGCCTACCGTGAGCAAGCTTATAACTTTATTATTTGGGAAGATAAACTAATCAACCCTCAATGGAAACAAATGCAGCCTTTTGTTTTTTGTTTTCTTGTGTTTATTTTGTTATTATTCTACCGACTCAAGAAAACAGTTTTTCACAGCCTACTATAAAAAAAGGTTTCTAGTTTATAACTCCCTTATTTGTAAAAATAAACCCATTAAACTTTACATCAGAGAAATGAGGAAAAAGAGCTTTATTTAATGATGACAAGGCCGCCTTTGTCGCATATTAAAAAACACAAAGTTAATGTCAATATCTTGAAAATTCAATGACCTATAAAAATTGTAATTTAAGATTCGAATTATGTGCAAAAAAGTGTCTTAATCATGTCAAAACCCCTTTGCGCTGTCTTTGATAATAACTAAATTACACACAAAAAACAAAAACTGAAAGTTTTTTCAGTCTGTACTGAAAGTTAAGCAAAAATTCTAGGATTTGAATGTGGATCTCAGTAGTACTTAAGATGCTGAATAATTCTTCTCATTTAACCGAACCTCTATCTCTTATCGTTTACGAGATCCCCATGCATGCACTCCTTATCTTGGACACCCTGTATAAACCGCATTACAATACGAAAAATTTAATTTGTAAATGCACTTTTAGCAAATCATCTGTTTTTGATTTTGCATTAAACAAATTTTTTTAAATGTTTTTAGTAGTTTTAAAACTTACTTCATATTTATTTGTCTTGTTTAGACTCTCCTCTATTGGACATTTTGGAATAAGAAATCAAATCATCTGCAGACGATTACCGAGATGAAGTTACCAAGTTCTATTGTTGCTATAAGAACACTAACTGTTTACTTCCTAATATAAACTTTCATAATGGCGTGTATCTATGTCGAAATACGTATAAGATTAAAATAAATAAATATTGTTGAGGTAAAAAATATTCTATTTATACTCTATACTGTTCTCTGTTTTTAATTCATTTTCATGTTATGTGAATTTTTAGAGTTTACTAAATTTGATGGTTTGTTAATGCATTATACGAATGGAAATGTTATATTGGTATTATTTTAAATTGAAAAGGAATTTTGGTTAACGGAAATTAATAAATTTTTATGATTAGTTATACAATTTGAATTCGTTTGAATGATTTGCTGGCGTTTTATATATTAAATGGCTAAATACAATATTGCTTTGATAGTTATTTGTAATTTGTAAAAGGCAATCGTGTTCTGATGATACAGTCCCTCTAATTTCATGAAGTCGATTATCAATTAGTTTCGTTCAAGCGAAAGATCAAAGCAACGCGTGTACATTGTCTTGAATCAGATAATAAAAAAATCGTCTACAAAGTAATTTTCTCCTTGAAATTTTGAAATAACGAGTTTTCGCTTAACTACATATTGAACCCTGAAAAAGTTGCCGATCGACATCACAAAGGAACAAACAAAGCATTTCGTCGACCAATAAAAATTTTCGGCCGATCGTAAAGCTCTTAATATCAAACCAACTCTATTCGAAAACTATGGCAGTAAAGCGGCACAAAGGGTTTATTTCTCATATGTTGCTTGCGGGCACAAAAGAGCTAAAGGAAACTCATCCTTAGTATCGTTACCGACTCGAAACACGATTATTAATTAACCAAAAGTGTAATTAACAATAAAGCAATTTTGTACGCCGAGGCTATAAATAGCAACCCGAATAAAATAAAACATTTACTCAATGTGATTAGCGAATAAATGTCGATTCCGATATCTAGCTAATGTGGGCTTTCTACCATTTCCGTATTTGTTCGCTAGAAGAATGTGAAAGCGCTTTGGCATTCAATTTTCAAGCGCCTGAAATTTATTCGATCATCCAATTAGCAATTTGACACACAGTTTGATAGGCAAATTCTTCGGAATTAATTTTCAAATTTGAAATTTACAGAACGAAGTTAATCAAAATCTGTCTAGGTGTGAAATATCAGTAAATGCTGATAAAATTAGCAAGCATTAACAATCTGGAAATTCTCCCGATGCACCTAATTGTTCTAATTAGAAAACTATCGCCTCTAAGATACGGCCACAATCCGAGCAGATTATCAGATCCTCAGGGCATTAATCATATTCAGATTGAATTCACCCTACCTCCCTACCGTGTTGCTCTAGTTGCCATTGAGATAAGGACAATAGAGACGAGTTCAAAACGGAGATTCTACTGAAAGCTTGGCAAACATAATAAAATGGTAGGTATAGCTTGCCCATAAAAGAGTATGGTTGGAATTCTTATGTTTGAGATAAACTTTAGTTTATATTCAGTGTTCAACATACATTATTTAGTTACTTAATCGTAGCTTATGAAAAATATGTTAATGTTGACATTATGCCGGCTAAAGTTCACAATGTAATTGTTATCGTTAAATCTTTTTAGCATTGACTTTAGCCAATAGGAACTTTGGTAAGCTATGGAATAAGTATTTTCTGCAACATATTAATGGAAAGAATGAACAAAAAACTTTCCTGTAACTCAAAAATTTACTTTCCTATACTTTCATATTGATTCGTATTGATTTCATGCAAATTTTCAAATTTTCAATGACGAAAATACATGTTTTGGTACCGCAGGAATCCAAAAACCTGGTTTTTAAAAACTTTCCTGTCTATGGGTGGGTGGGTAGGTATGTGCGGCGTGCGCTCCATGACTTCCTAACGCATGGTCCGACATTTATGAACTGCGGAATGTGGGAGTATATCAATATTTTATTGGGGAAATAAACTTTAAAAAAATACAAAACATGAAGCAGAAATTAGAAATGTTTTTTACTAGCATTTTTTCAAAAATAAAATTTTCTAAATTAAAAAAAAATCTGATAGAAGACCGCAGGGTAAATCTAACGCTTTTTTTCCGAAGTTTCTAGTTCGAAAATGGCGCCCGATGCGATTTTTTGAATGTTTTGAATTTAGCGCCTTATTACTCAAAAACGATGTGACAGATCGGGATCAAATTTTTTATCGTAATAGCTCTATAGAAATTTAATATCACTGCGCACAGACATTTTTGAAAGGATCAAAAGTATGAAGTAAAAAACAATTATAAAATTTCAGGAATTTTCAAAACAATATTGGTCGAAAACTGGCCACACAATTTTTTTTTAATTTTGTAAGCTGGTAGAGCTGAGAATGAGCTACAATTTGGTTTGCGTACCTGCCTGCTAATTTCTATGAATAATTCAAAATTTTGGTTTTAACGCCTATTCACTCAAAAACGAGTTATCAGATCAAGAGTAAATTTGATATTGGAAATGCGCTAGGGGTACACAATGTTGTGAACTGAAAGAATTTTTGGAGCTACTAAAACTGTAAAGTAAAAAAAATTAGAAATTTTGACATTTAAATAACGATATTGCTCAAAAACTAGTAGTTTTTTTAGGTGGAGCAAAAGTTAAATAAGTCAATTTTCCCTCTCCCGCCCACATTTTGGCAGACGAATTTGACCTTTCGTTTTTAGTTTTCTTTAATCCCAAGGAATCCAAAAAATCAAAAATCCATTTCTTTTCTCATAAATAACTTCAAAAAGTGTTAGGTTTTTAAACACCACAGGACACGCCCATAAGGAGCTCACCCTAGCCGAGCGGCTGGCTTTGAGTACTGCGAGTCGGACCAACGACATTATGCTGAAGCAGCCGCAAGCAGTGATTGGCTATGGCATAGCTCGTTGTGACTGCAGGTCATAACATGTCATTTTCGTTGCACTATCGGTTTCTATACTAAGTGTTACATTTGTTTTTTGCAGATTGGGAGATTGTTTTGTAAGTACTTTTGGGCATAGTGTTACGAATTGACTTAGTCCTATTTAGAATATATAATATTATTACAATTCATTATCAAAATGAGTAGTGATTTCAATATGTGTTCCAGTACTTAATTATTGATCTGGTCTCAGGGTCATATCAGCCAGTCTAAATTAAGAAGCTATGCAGTGACTCACATGAACACATGCATGAATGTATTGATTATTAACAAACCCCACCTTGCTTCGCAAAAGTATAAAAGGCTAAGAGTTGCCGTACAGATATAGTTGACATAGAATAGCTGAGAGTTCAAGAGTTCTACCACAGCTACGTTAATTACCTCTCGCATATATGGGGGCCTTGAGCCCAGATTATTAAATGGTATTCATGTAAGTAGTTTAGTTTAGTTTTTAGATAACATTGTACATAATTAAACGAATATATCTCTGTTTATATTTTGGTTGTTGTTCTATTATTCCTAGGCATTTATGTCACATGCTACGACCCCGACGTGACAATAGGAAAAGTAAAGTTCCAAGTATAGGAAAATTACAGGCAAAATTCTTTGCTAACTTTTTATGTTTTTAAAGATACTTTTTATAACCCCAATATAATGCTATTTAACCGCTCGCAACGCAATGAGTCGCTATTCGTATACCGCTTAAACTAAGAATGCTCAAAATTTTTTTGTAAAAAGATAATTTTAAATTAAAGAACACCAGAAATCAGAACATAAGATTCGTCAGTTTGAAAGATGAGGAAGTTTTCCAAATATCTAAAATATATCATAATGTTTTACTTTATGCAGATCTATTACCATATTAAATTTTAAACCAATCTGCTACTCCATTTTTTGAGTAAACAGGCCTTTAAACATACATTTTATTAAAAATCGTAGCATCCGCTAGTGGCGAGGTCAGAATTTTTAGAAAGAGGGCAAACTCAACAGTGATTTCTTTGGCAAGATCGAAGTCGACTGTACCTCCCTCCCCGTCTTTAAGAGAAAGTACACAAATTACTAATACCGAGAGGGTCGGGGTCGCTAAATACAACGAGGCAATAATTTTGTATAAAAGTATAAAGAAACCAGAGATCCTACACCGGAAGTTTTTAGAAACTGCTAACTATGAAAATTAGACTTGGGGGACGTGAACGTGTTCCCCCCTCGCCGCATAAAGTGTCACAGATCTTTCTTTAAAAAATTTTTAAACTTTTAAGTAAACTATACAAATTAGAAATATTATTGAGGAAGGGGGGCTCTTCAAATACACCGGTGCAATAATCATGAATTTGATTCTAAATCAAAATACATTTGAAATCTTTTTAAGAAATATACATTTATTGACTTCAGCAATCACTTCGTTCTAATTCCAACCTTATTAACTTTACAACTTTTAGCCCAAAAATGGATTTTAAGTATTTTGAATACGTAAATATTTAGAATTTCTAAAGTCAGTAGAGATTTTGGACTATTGCTTCTCTTCCGGCGCTTATGTCGGTTGCCTTTTGAATCCTAGAGAATGGGGGAAAATGGGTAAAATACGTCGCTGGTACTTTCCCCATAATATTTACGTTTTAAATATTCTCGCGGCAAAAAGTGATTAAAATTTACATCTACACGCGGCCTAAGAGATCAGAAACGAGGTTCACTTGTCCGACAGTGCACTGCACTGGTGATTACCTATACTTACGTCAGGTACTAGATATTGGGCTTCGGACTTCGGACCAAAAATCATTATAAATAGTTTACTTGGAGAGTTATCAAAAATATTCAAAGATAAAAAAATATATTTTAACTAGAGCTAATTGATAGGAGTAGTTAAAATCTGTAACTTCCGGAAAACACGATGCTGATTTTAAAAAGTGTGCAATTTTTTCTTAATTATAGCCTAATAAACTACTTTAAATAGGCTATTGAACTGTTAATTGCAATTGGCGTGTGCGTTTTTTTAGTTTAAATCATTAATCTGTTTTAAATGTTTCAAAAATTTTTGGAGGATGCCGGAATAAAATTTTGGAGATTGGTAAAAAAATAAATTTATAGTGTACTACAAACTTCATCGGTTTGCAATGTTTTAAAAAATGATGTTGATAAGTTTTAAGAAATATGATTTGAAAATTTCCAAAATGTAGAGAACGTGCTATTTTTGTAATTTTTATATTTTCAAAAATATTTTTACATCACGTGCACCACAACGCTATCTTACATCTTAAAATTCAAACTTTTTATGAATCAATACCTTTATACGATACAAGAAGGAAGTAATTAAAGCAATTAATTATGTAATTTTCAGCGATATCTGTTAAGTTTTCATATTTCTGGAGAGCTGCAAACTCCACGGTCTTTGTGAGTAAAAAGTGGTTAGAAATGAAATTTAAATAAGGTACTCCAGCAACAAGTTGGTCGCGTGTCTATTAACACAGAAATCTCATATCCCCTAGTTCTGTGTAATAATCAGGACGTATGTCATAAGAAGAGTGCTGCGTAAGAGCATAGGCAGTAGCGAATAAAGAGATAATATCTTTGTCAATGTTCACTTTTATTGGATTTTGCTTGACAGGAAGATGTAGCAGCAGTTCATGCAATTCATCCTTTACAAAGACAAATAGAACGTTTAAAGTACTAAGGAGTTGCCAAAATTAAAGGCAAAAGAGAATAAAGAGAATGAGAATCAGTCGCAGAGTAGTCCTTCGTTTATCCTTGTTGTCCAGTTTTTGCCCCTATACTGATATTCTGAACACCCTTAGAATGAAAGTTGGGGATTGTTAAAAAAACAACTTCACTTACCATAGAAATATTGGAATAACAGAGTCCTTTCCCGGAACAGTCTTCATTTTCTCCGCAGTTATCAGATTTTACGGTTACCTTCAGTCGCACGCATTGGTTTCCCCACAGTTCAGACACAACTGGAACAGACAAAAAATTAGGAAGATATTTCTATTTTCACAGAATTTCTTTTAATAAAAATGGCTTGTTCTGCGTTCTCTCTATTCATTCTGTCGTAGCCACAATTTAATTTGCTACAAACGAGAATGTGAATAAAAAGGGAAATAAAAGTTCACTGCATATAAGCGACCTTTTAAAAACATATCACAAAAGAAATACCTAACGAAACAAACACCGAAGCACGCAAATTACCAGTTAACTTATATTTGAGTTTTAAACGACTTGCCCGCCGACGGCACTTGTTAAATCAGCCAGAGACAGTAAAGTTTATAACGAGTCTGATAAAACCAGTTTTACTATTTTCAACTTATGTGCCGCTGCAAAGTTTAAAACGACCAATGGACAAACTTGCCCGTCGAAAACTTCATCCTTTTATTGGTTTCAAAGGATGGCCATCTCCATAGAAGGAAATCTTTGACCTATTTGCAAAATTCAATTTCGCGAACAGAATTATTGCATCTCAAGTCCGCAAGTTTTGATGGTCTATAAAATCCATATATAAAATTTTCTCAAGAACCGAATTTTTACCTTTCGTATTTTATAGATAACCTGCATAAGTTAAATTATCTGTGCCAATGTTAATTAATAATTTGATTATTCATGGGTTTCTGCTGGACCGTGTAAAGTTAAGTTTGCTTACTTGGTTTCCTTGCTCTAATTAATATCCCTGCGACAAGAATCTATATCTATACATCAGTTTTCTCCGTCTTACTTCAAGTAAGTGAGTAAGTAAATCTGTGATCCTATGAATGGAACACTGCGTTTATTATAAGAAGAGTATGAAACGCCGTTTTATTTATATCCTGAATTATGGAAAACAAAATTACATTTTCCCCAAGTCGCTAAATAATTAATTTGTCACGTTAGAAATTGAATTTTAAACGTCACAAATTTTCAGGCGTTAATAATAGATATTTGTGTACCTAGAGCGTAGAGTGATACTTTGTCGCTCGGCCATGTTTGCAGCGGAGCCGAAGGCGAGTGCTGCAATAGTGCGAGAGCGACACTTTACGCTTGAGGTACACACAATTTTTTCTACGACTTATTCAAATATCAAGAGAAAAAGGTATATTTATTGAAAATAATTTTATTCAGTGGGACGAAAAATTAACTACTTATATCATTTTGTTCGTATCCATGGAATCGAAGTAAATTCAGCCAGTGTAGAGTTATTCTACAGCTCGATTCCATGGGAGACAAAAGTGTTTTTTCTAAAATCCTACAGAGATATCGTTTTTATGGCAATCAAAATCGTGTCCAAAATGTTACATTATAGCACTAGTGCACAAAAGACATCAAGCTGAAAGCGCAAAAGCCTACTTTGCGCGTAGTCGTGATTTTATGATTATAATGACTTTATTAAGTGAAAAAACATTCTTTTAAGTCTGAAAATCGTTCACGCAATTTTAATGAAATAAAAGAACAAAACAAGTATTCTCAAACTCTAAATTAGTTTCAGATGTCAATAAATGAATTTTTGACGGCAATAATTAAATTTTTGACGTCGGAAAATTCTGCCACCAACGGGATCTCCATGGAAATTGTCACTATTTTGAAGATGGAGGCTTAAAAAAATAACAAAATCGTTTTGCCAAATTTCCTTTTCATGTTTGCAAACACTCGCTTTCTAAAGAAGCTATCCAAAACCATTTATGGTTCAGGCGTTTTTGAAAACATAACTTTGCCTTAAATATTTCGTATACCTCCACATTTTAATTTTCAGCGAAATTGCACCTAACAAACGGCCCTTTCCTTTGTTTGTTTTTGCGTTTCTTGAGCTTCAAACAATTTTCTGTTTGTTTGAATCTCAAAACGTTCTTCAAAATAATGTTTTCTTATACTGGAAGTATTTACCAAAACGTATAAAAACTTTCGTAGCTACATAACGATGCTACAATAATATAACTGATTTAGTAAGGATTCTAGCCGCGCAGTTGCAGTTTAATAAGTATGTCCCTACCTGTGTAACTCTTCACTGCCCTTCCTATCACGTCACTTAAGCCCCGCCTCTCCACCAATGAGAGCAAAGCGCGACCGACTTAAACAGGCTAAAGCGGATATAAAACAGGTTGTCGGTTGCATGAAACATGTGAGCGTTTTCTGTAATACGTTTTAGTAGTGCTCGCTTCGCTCTCATTAGTCGTGGGGAGGGGCCTTACCTCATGTGGAAGTAGTATTGGTGGGGAATAACACGGGTGGGGGCATACCCACTGCCGTTGCGGTGCTAGAACCCCCTATCTGTTCTACTTGTTTTGATTTTAAAAGTTGTATTTTATACTCGTGTTTTCATAGAATGTGGATCAAATTGACTTAATTTTCAATTATTCGTAAAGCAGTATTTGATGATATAAAAATATTTTTCTTTGTAGCCTGCTACTTAGTATGCAGCGTATACAAATACATTTGTATTTCAAGCAGAAATCGATACCTATGTGTTTACACAACACGATTGAAAATAAATCCAAATAAACAAAATTCTTTTTGTCTTCTTCTCTTAAGTCCTCCGGCATAAGCCATTTAAGGCATCGTCATTAAATAAGCAAAACTACAAACTGAAAGAGATCTAAATAGTACTGTGTGATTTTGAACAACTGCAAAAGCAGTTGTTACGTTCCTTTTTATTCCTCCTTTATACCTCCTGCGGCATTAGAAGGATGGAAAATTTAATTCATTAAACATTCAATCCTTCGTGTTAAAAGTTGGCACAATAATTACTACGGTATACTTCTTTTTATTACAAATGCAACTTTATCCAGACAGACATTATGAGAAATATAGTGGAAGAAATGTTCGTAAAATGAAATTTTATTTTTTGATATTATTCAAACCGTGTAGTTGGTTACCCACTGAAACATGCATTAAAACATTGTAAAGCATGCTGTAACTGTAAGTGATCCACCTTATTCACCCGATTATAACCACCATGTTAAAGAGATAATTATCAAATAAAGAAGCATTTTAATGTAATGTGGCAACAATTGATTGTAATTTGTAGAAAATTTTCGAGAAAGGTGTTAATTTTGTCTCCTAAATTTTTCTTATTGGGAAAAACGTTTTTGTTTATTTGGAGGTTTTCGGAACAGACAAACTTAAATTTTTTCCAAAAATCGATTTGGCATTACATGAATAGGTCCTGTTCGGTAAACAAAGTTTGAATTTCAAGAACATTTTATACGTTCCTCGTATGGTATATGCCTATGGTGAATATTAGCTTCGATAGAAACTAGTGGAAATTAGATCAGGCATGAGGTTGTAGCGATTTTGCAGCACTTAATTTTTAAGCTATTAGAGTTATTAAAGTTACTTAATTATGTCGCGATTGCTTCTCACTTTGATGTGACAACTTCATCATCCTGTATTAATTAAGTTATATTGAAGCACCAAGAGAAGCGCAAATAAAATGCTAATGCATATCCGAAAAAAGTATCGTATGCCCCCAAGATAACAAAATAAGTAAGTTTTCATTTCGCCTTACTGCTTTTCGTTGAAACCGGGGATTAAATAGCATTCTTTAATGTTAAATTTGCATTTCGTTAGCATATTTCTTTTTAACGTGAAGCCAGCATGAGAAGAGTTGTGCTTACCGATGAGGAGGTTAATACCCTCCGTCAGGTCCTTGTCGTAAAGGGTTACTACTTTGCGGTTGTCTACTTTTAAGGGCGTTATATCCAGAAGGATCCCTTCCATAACGTCACAATGGTCGTGGCCTGTACGAGTTACTTGGTATACGGCTGTTGGAGGTTCGTGCATTATCCTGCAACAATTCATATAAATGTTATATCTTTCCACACGAGCTCCTGATTTCTTATTAAATCTGACCCCACACCGACGTTTCACTGCTCTGAATAACAGTTATTCGGGTGGCCCACTTTAGTTAAATAAATGCCTGTCCACGTTGGAATTACTCTCTACATAATTCCGTCAAGTTACAATGAATTGACGATACACGACCCTAAGTTATACGTATTTGCAGCGTTAGTAATAGCCGTAAACTGACGGTAGTTAGAAATGGTATTGATTAAAGGCCAATATATTCGCACAAGCTACGTATTATTAGTTTCAGTGACTTATATCTGCATTTGAATGCTTCGAATTTATACCTTTAAGTACCGAAGGCAAGCCCTTGACAAATTTAGAATAAAATGCACTGGTGCCGAATAGAATTTGTAATTAAAATGGGGCCCTAAACCCTGAAAATTACACGAAAGAAATAAAACCCAAATAAAAAACAAAGATAAAGGAAATCTGCAACAGCTTTGCTGTTCACAAATTAATTTTATTGGACAATAAAAGGACCCTTTGTAGAATAACACGCCCACATAAGAACCTACCGTTCAACAGTCCGGTCACGATTGTCCGTATGGTTAATAATTGTTTCCTGCTGGACGAGTTGGGAATCATCAATTCTGACCAGGAGGACATCACCACTCTGGATTTCGATTGCTCCCTCCCAGCTAAGAGTTGCAGGGGAGCAAGTACTGGTGGAAGACGTACCAGAGGTTTGCGTTGAAGACTCGCTTTCTGGACAGTCAGAGGGAATCTGAAAATACGATACCAAATTGTAGTAATGGTCATCCAAGCATATATGAATAATGAAAAGAGAGCAGCTATATTTAGGGCGTTAAAATAATGATGTGTTTTTGCTACGATTCTATTTATGAAGGTTTTTAAAGAGTAGCTTTGCTTTTATAACGTAGGGATGTTTCGTTCTGTTTTAGCAAAAACATGTTTTCTTTTTAATATGCTTTCACTGAACACAGTTCTTTCAAGAAGATTCATTTTATACAGCAAAGGAAGTGCGCTCTGTTGGTATCAAATCATTAAAATGCTAACTGTTTTTGCGAATGCCTGATAAAGAAAATATAGTTCTTCAATATACATGATTTTGTGAACATCCGTCCGTATTATAACTAAAGTAGGAATTTTCATAAAAATACATGAAACATCTATATGTATCTACATATTAAATCCGGATTCTTTCCAGCTGTCTCGACTTTTAGTGGTGATGGGCTCCCGCTACTAGAAGCCACATATTTGCGCGTCCATTATACCTATAAGATACATATTCGTTTGTACATTGGACCGCTATAGTGTTTGATGCTGATAAGCAAATTTAGGTTCACACAACATGTTTGGGTTAGTGGGACGCTGTCCGCTTATATCCCATACAGATGAAAACGAGCCGGTGCGGCGCCGGGTTCTGGATTACAACTTGCGTTATTTTTCATTAAGTCAGTACGGCCAATATTTAATAATAAAAAAATAATATTAAAGCATCACCTTAAATAGCACCCTCCTAACGAGTAAAATGGTCGATTGCCTAAGTTGTCTAATACTTGTAACGCGATAAGTAAAAACGGTTATAATATAGTAATTAAAGTCGCCCGGCTAAACGCCCGGTTTAGCCCCAAAATAGTAAAAAATTTCCTTAAAATTCAAAAGTAAACAAAAACTATGGGCGTGCTCAAATCCATTAAGTTATACGTGAAACATGCTGCACAATTTTTGCAAGGTTTTTGCTTCAACTTAAACTGCAATATTTGAAATACATCGTTTCGTTCAGTATTACTTTGTTATTGAGCTCGGCCAGAGGAGTTCTGCACTCCGTATCTTAAGATGGAGGAAGAAATAAAGCATCGTGCAATAGTAGAAGAAATTGTATTAGATGAAGAAAGTAGATTAAAATGACAAATTCATAAAATTGTTTCATGTAGTACTTTTAAAACCCATGGCCATTCATATTCTACGCATATGAACCCTGTTTTATTTTATTTTACTATTACACAAGCATAAATGGCAGTGACCAAGTAAATAATACGCCACTTAACAAGCTCGCATGAGGTCAAACATATAGGCGTGAGACGGTTATAGTCACGTAGATAATTCGTTTAAAACTGCGTAGAAGCGACAACTATATATTTACAGGAATTGTGCGGGAATTTATTATTAATTTATTGCCTCATACTTTCAATACTGACTAACTACTAGACTAAAAGGCAGGATAATAATCATTGATGCCTAAAGCATAACATTAAAAAATTATGACCGCCCATGTCTGTTAATCGCTGTAAAACGTGCGAGACCTACATCTATATTGGGAAATACAAACATCATAAATTTATTGAACTATGTGTGGCTTGTTTATTTATTTCATCAGTGGTGATTAACTTATGGGGGCTAATTTCGGTTTAGGAAGAAAAGGTCTCCCCCAGTAAAAACATTCCCTCAAAGCTGGGCACGTAGCCCATGGGTTCTGCTAATTTTAATTTAAGTCAGTAATTGACTATATAGATACAGACTGGCCACACACAAGGTTTCACTGACGTTATGATTCATTATATCACAAAATACCCCTAATAAAGTTTTGTTAATAAAAAATGCATGCCCAAGCAGAGCAATACATCTCGTCGCTCTTAAGTGTTTTTTACTGAACGCAGCATAACGCAGTGAATGTAACGGATCTTGGTTGCGGCTGCGTCAGTACTATTCAAACGCTCGCCGGCGTCTGCTGTGTTTTGCGCTTAAGCAAGGACTGCGCATTTACGCAGCACAAACAAAGGATTAAGCATTATTTCTTTTTCTATAGTGCCATGTAGTACCCTATGCAGAGCGTTGGCTACCTCTCTCCTATGCCTGTGTTTGGTGCGCGGCAATAGATAACTTGCACAGACAGACATAGGAGACCTACAGTTTAACGTGGGCTCCGAACCGGAAGTGCATGAACTTCTTCTCCAGAGAGGTTTTCCTGGGGAAAAATCTACCTCGCTGGTTTCCCGTTTTTTTTCACGATATCGTTTTCTTGTATGTTACATACAAAACTGTTACAAACTAAGGAACATTTTGTCTCATACAGTGTATAGTCGCGTTTCAAAACTAAACTCGCTAGAGCCCTGATAGTTGGGCTTGCTCATATTGTTACAAATCAAAGGATAGGTGCGAGAAAGATGTACTAATATAGTTTGCTGGGCGTATAATGTTATCTTTCCGTAACATAAAATCGTTCATCTGATGCGAATATTTGTTTAAGAAACGTAATCATGCAGAACAGCACTTATTTAATATTGCAATAAACATTAGTTGTAAAAGAAATATTTAAAAAGTTACAAAATAAAATAATGTTAAGTTGAGAACGGACAAAATCCTGCCAAAAAAATCACAATTCAAAATTTTCTTTCAATATAACATCCTCGTCTACTTGCGAGATTTTACAATTTTTACATCTACATTCCCTGCAACATTTTACACCTTCTTCGGCACAAATGCAATTTTTGCTAGTGCGGGTGCCGTCTTTGCACCAAAGAGCTAATAAATGAGGCGTCCCATTCCAAAACTAGCCTTCTCCACTTTTAAAAAAAAATGAGTTAGATACATCAAAAGACGCAGAATTTGAAGCAGCATTTTAATATGAACTAAAAACGGACCAAAACTTGTCACATCTCATTGAAAACCTTGGGAGAAAGTTCAACAACATTCCAAAAGTCGCGTTATCCAGTGACAGTTCTAAAGCAGAACTCGCCTTATCCACTGAACCAATCACTGAGCGGCTGGCGCTTGCGTACTATAATGAATTTGCGTTGTGTACAGTCATAGTTTGTTGTTTGAATGAATCCTACAGTAATAAAGTCGGGAGTTGTGGTAAAGCCCGCAAAGTTGCAAGATGTTAATAAATTATTAAAGAAACATTTTGGAGTTGATTGGATTACTAATCATACAGAAATCGTACAGAAGGGTTGCAATTTTACAAAGACTTGCTGAGTGCTCTAGAAAACAACCAGTTGCTAGAAAACGAAAATGATAATAAAATAGACGATTGCTAGGAAGAATCAAACGATTTTTGTGAAAGACGTGTTGACGATGAAGAGGACGGTGTGGTCACGACTGTATAATAATAATTTATATCAAAACTTCCAATGTATTATAATCAATAAAGTTGCCTAAGATCATGTGTTATTTTTTTTATCAAATCTTTTTCTAAATAAAGAAACACAACATTAATAACATTACTTTCATTCCAAAACTAGATTAATCCAACACATCATATCAGAACTTGTCTTATCCAAATTTACAGTCAGGATATTTACATTATTTGCAGCTCTATTTTAAATATTTTATGCAGAAACGGTAATAGACACACATATGGTGCCAGTGAACAACACCAGAGTCATTAGTTTAAAAAGATAACCATGGACTAGTTTTTTGGACTTTCTGTAAAATTAGTTCGAGTGGAGAAGGAGAGTTTTGGAATGGGACGCCTCAAATGTCCTACGGTGCAAAGGGGAAAACGCTTTCAGTGAGAACACGCGAAGAGAAGTTTCACTTAGTACTTGCGTCCTCGGCACACATTTCTTTTTTATTTATATTATAGAATGAATATTACCATCGCTCAAACCGCTTTTATTACCTTCCAGTTAAGTTTCTATACTTCCCTGCGAGAAACAGAAAATTTGCTTATTTTAAAAACAATATTCAATTCTGAATGTTTTATGAAGAAATCTTAGCAGTATAAAATTATACCAAATGCGATATGTTAATAAAAGCAAACATTTTTCAAAAGAAAAAACATGTAAAAGTATTTCATTCGTAAACAAAGCCTTGACTTCTTTATTAATTTGCGAGCTAATGGAAGAAACTAAAGTTGTGTCCTGACAGGTGCCACTTCTTGTAAGCTTAACATTCAAAGTAATTTTTATATTAAATACTCGCGTTTCTTTCTTTTTGAATGGTTTGAACGTTTTCCGGACTTTATCTATTTTTGTGATTTTGTTATCCCCTTTCGTTGGCAAAAACGTTGTTAAACAATCAAATTAATCAAGAGAAAAACATATTGGTTTGTTTCAGACGTACAACAGTACATTTACTGTTACCAATTATTCATGGCATGCGAGGTGGATTCTATAATTTAGTAAACGTACCCCAACCAACATATTAGAGAAACTAGAAGTTCTGGTTCTATAGAGAATATGACATAAGAAGCTTCTATGCCAATCCCATGTCTGTATCACGCTTTCACGAATGACAAATAGGTTATGACTCCTACGTATGTAACTCTCCCTTCAAAGGAGGAAGGTAAGTTATACATATACTTGCTGATAATTGGTGGTAATTATATCCTTTATATAATTTAACTGATTGCTTAGTTTAATTTCAATATACTTGTTTTACATTCAGTACTAGTTAGTTTTGTTAAATGGGAAACTGATGCTAATTTTTAGACTTGATTGGGAGCGAATCAAATCAGCTGGACTGTCCTACATTTTAGATGATATTGCTACTTGTGACATTTTTAAAAGTACTTTTGTATAAACATTTTAGCGCCAATCGCAACTATTATAATGTATTTTCGCCCCCGCTAAGACAAGTGGGCGGATAATGTTAGCGACCAGCAGAACCTATACGTGGTACTTTTTGTAAAAACCCAAAAAGTTTGTTTCTGCGAACAAATTTATAGATTTTCTTGAAAATGTGCGAGATTAAAGAAATCGTTTAATTTTTTACCTACAAAATTGGACGAAGGGAAGGGCAAGCCACCGTAAATATTAAATTATATAAAATTTAAATTTAGATTTTAATACTTAAAGTTTATGCCGTTCTGGCATTTAATTTTCAAGAAATCGTAAGTACCTCAATTTTAAAGCTAGAGAGTTCGGAAATAGTTTTCTATTCGCCTTTTATTACATCCGCTATTCATATTTCTAAAATTCAAATTTTTAAGACAAATAGTACTAGAAAATATATCTAACTTCCGCTTCCAGTTTTGGATTTTTATGAAAAACTTATTTTGGCATTAAATTTGTGATATACTTCCAGATTCCAAGTTTAATCAAAATGCTACCATCCGTTCGGAAGATATAAGCAAACAGATTAACTGGGTCAGTAAAAAATTTTGATTTTTTTGAAAATAATTCCGTGGTATTAAATAAAACTAAAAAATGGAAAAATGAATTCTTCCACTACAATATGGCTGGAAGGAAGAAAATTAACCCCGCTAAATATTGCTGCATCTCAAATTTAAATTGTCAATCTTATTCTACTATCGCTTATCAGCAATTTCACTTAATCAAAGATGTATTATTGTCCTCAGTATATCAGATTCCATGTTCAGATTTGCTGCCAAAAACAAAATGTCGTACTTATAAAAGCTTATTTTGTCAATGAATTTTTGATATACTCTCCCTCCTTCCCACGATTCCAAAGCGCTCAAAATAGGACCAATCATTTTGGAAAACGGAGGGAATTCACGTATCCGAACGCGCAGTCTTTTTCTATTCAAACGTACTGCACTGCAACAAATTTTGATTGTAAACCACAATCAAACAACAAACAACTCGATATCGTCGCGCTAAGCCACTTTCGTGCGAAAATCAGGAAACCCACAGAGCTCATATTTCTGAACTCCATACAAATAACTAAATAAACAATACAAATTTTGCGCTTTAAATCGTTACGCCTGAGACGGAAGCCCGCTTACGCCATCTTTGTTCCAGCACTGCCTGCTGATAAGCACAATCAAACCCCAGAAACTTTTGAAGAAATGGGTAGGGGAACCCATAGATCGCATAAACAATATTTTGCTAGGGAAATAAATTTTAAAATGTTAGCCCACTCTGTACACATATAATTTCACGCCTGGAGGTATGCTTCGGGCACGGCTATTCTATTGAAAACGTCATAGAGAGCATAACCGCTAGGAGTCCAGCAAATACATAAAAAGAATTTATAAAAACAAATTTACACCAGTAATAGGAAATTTAGCTCAGTTTTAGTTGTCGGCCGACTTCACAGCGTTACCGACCTCTCGCCATGAATGCCTTGAATGCCGAGGTCAAGTTTTGGCTAAGCGCACATTTTTACTCCACAATGTTAACTAAATTTTTTGAAAATAGAACGCAGACACTTTTCGTTTACAGAATTATTATTTATATCTATAAATAATTTCTTTTCTAATTTGACATAACTTAAATTGGCGCAATTTTACTGCCACTAATTCTAACACACTCAGCCAAAGCAAGTTTATAATAACGAACATTTTGGCCGACTCTCTAATGACTATGCAGTTCGCACTTCTACTAAAAGGACTAACCACGTGAAATACAAAGATTGTTAAGTACCTGCTTATCGCTGTAATGAATAACGTAGGTGCCATATTTACCGGAACAAGGAATACCGGTGAATGCTGAAAATAAGTAGCGTTGCGCAAATTGTTAACTTTGGTTTTTGTTTTGATTATGACGCAGTAAATTGGGATTTTTGTTTTTCGGCTTTCGATTACGTTTCGGTGCATGTGCTTGATAAAAATTGATAGGGCTTGGAAATGTTCATTTTATGCTACTGCTAAGTAAAAACAGAATAGGTTTAAAGGCATCAGTTTTTTAAATTTCTCGAGGGGACCACGTAAGTAAGTAATTCTGATGAATGATCTTCAGAAATGTAATTTCAAACTCATTTAAGTATGTAGCAGTCCGGAAAATAATTATGTATACTAAAGTGATGTCGATCGAGCACTGATACGAAAGAACGTATAATCATAGTCAATTGCCATTTTGTTTTAGGAAGCGCCGGTGTCTCTAGAGGTTATCCTGCGTTATCCTGTTTTGCGTAGCATGACTGTAAATTCTGGTGCAACTTTCATTAGTGTCATTTGCAAATAGCATCGGGGCCCGCCCTGTAAGCTTCTGTATGGGGCCCCAGAGGTCTTAAACTACCTCCTTCTAATCACAATTCGGAATAAAGCCATGTAAATTCAGCAGCGTGCGGTCAAAACGGGAAAGTTTCTCGCCGAAAAACGTTATGAAATAACATTTCATATAATGTAAAACAATCCGTCAATGTCAACACGAATCGCTGTAATAAATGACAATACTGCAAATTCGATACCAAGCCCGCAAAACCATGTGTAGATTTGTTCATTTCCTTCAGCCCATAAACTGGGGGTTTGTTTGTCGAGATTGCAGCCAGACAGGCAGACGCCGTCGTCAGTCCACGACACGTATTCTATGCCGCGAGGACAGAATGTCCTCAAAACACGATCTGAACAAAAGTTAACGTTTGATTAGGTTTCGGCTCTTATTTCGTAATGGGGATAAAAGTGGCTATTGTTGGCGAACTCCTGTAAAATTTTTCCTCTCATATTTTCTTTTTGCGTTTATTTCTTGTCGGTGTAATTCAAATGAAAAGGCTTGCACGAACGATATAAAAAATAGCGTTGAATGAATACTCTTACAACTTCAACAAATGTGGGTTTACCACATACATATACTTTTGCTGACAAAAATATATTTTTTATAAAAATCAATCTGTAGGAAAACTACATTACTACAAGCAAATTATGCTTCAAACATCATTCTTTGAAGTTAATAATTAAATATGTAAAAAAAACTTTCCCATTTTCATAAATTGTCTTTCTTGTTGTTTTTTACCCTGGAAGTATGGCAAAGTAAAAAAATTAGCTTATTTTTTCCAAGATTTTCTTCAGTAGTCAATACGAAAATAAGCTGCCGGGCAACCGCTACGAGACCTTCCTCGCATTTATGGAAATTTTTAAAATTTTTAACTATTTTCAAAATTTTTAAGAATTTAATGGAAATTCAGATTGTTTTTAAAAAATTCTCGAAAAAATTTCCAATTATTTTATACCGGATGTTTTTTAAAATTTACAGATTTTGCTTTTTCCTAGAAAGTTTTCGAAAATTTTAAGACCTAACAAATTTTTTTTTATTATAAATAAAACTGAAAATAAACATTTCTAAAAATTTTGAAATTTTGAATATTGAAATTATGAAAATTTTGAAAATGTCAAGTATTTTGGGTTTTGAAAGTTTTTGAAAATGTAAAAAAAATTTATACATGGAAATATCGCGAAATTTTTTGAAAATTAAAAACATTTTAAAAATGTTGAAACATTAAGAAATTTGAAAATTTGCAATTTCGAAAATTCCGGGAAATTGTAAAAATTTGGAAAAATTTTGAAAATTAAAAAATGTTTAAGTTGGGGAAAATCTAGCTCAGTTGGTGAAGTATCAATCCTAGATGTCTGGCCGTCTCGGGTTCAAATCCCGATCGATGAAGATATTGTTCTCAACTTTATATTACGGCCGTTAAAAGTCGAGAAAAATGATATACGTATTATTGGTAGACTGTTACAAGAACGTATTCACGGGAGGAGTTTCGCATTTTAACATTCATCTATTACTTCAGTTCAAAATTTTGCGAACCCTCCAATTATATATTTTGAGCAGCGTTTACTATAAGCTTTGGGCGTTAGAGAACTACTGTATAGAAGTTTTCGCGCCTCATACAGAATCTATCAAATTGCGTGTTAACTATGGGGATATCGCTTATTTGAAGTTTGGTTAAATTAGAGAAAAGTTGTAAGATTTTATGCCCATTAATAATCTGAAAAGAAATTGGAGCTATCTTGCTTACTTTCTGAATAAACTAAAAAAAACTGAAATTTTGGATTTTTTGTTTACCTGTAACTCATTTATCATTTATATTACGTATTTTTTTTCTTATGGTCGGCATTTTAAATTTTTTCATATTTGAATAGCTTTTAATTCTGATTTCAACGATGTGTCACACTTTGCATTTTGTTGAAGTTTTGAGCACTTTATTACAGAAAATAAAAATTTCATAGGAGTGCCATGGAAGGACCACGTCATTTAATTTATTTTGAAAAAATTATAGTAGGCCATGAACTGATGAAAGTAAAACAAAACACTAATTTTATTTACTTTGGCCTTTAGATACATTAAGTGCGCCAAAATTTCTGGAAACTTTGTTTCGAGCGTAGGCAGCATGCAAAACAAATAAATGACAAATTTTCTAACATACACAATTTACTGAAAATTTTACTTGCAGTTTTTATGTTTGCAAATGACATAACAAATTTGAATAAGAGGTTAAATAAATACAACAGATAACACTAGAACTACACTAATTCAAACAATTATTTAAAAAATGTTCAAAACATTTGATACCTTTGTATAACATGTTCAGAAGCTCGTATAAAATAAACTCCCTAATCTGTGTGTTAGTAACTGTGTCATTCATTTGTTTTTGTAAAAAATAACAACCTGCTGCCTACCCTCAAAATAAAGTTTCCTGAAATTTTCGCGTACCTAATGTATCTAAAGGCCAAAGTGGTGTTTTGTTTTACTTCCATCAGTTCATGGCCTACTAGAATTTTTTCAAAATAAATTAAATGACGTGGTCCTTCCATGGCACACTTACGAAATTTATATTTTCTGTAATTAAATGCTCAAAACGTAAACAAAATGCAAAGTGTGACACATCGTTAAAATCAGAATTAAAAACCCTATTCAAATATGAGAAAATATAAAACGCCGATCATAAGAAAATAAAAGTTGACAGTCCAAAATGAGCAATGATAACAGTTATACCAAACCTGATTAAAAATATAGATTCAGCATGAAAAAGCGTCCTAATAATCCGTTAACCAAAATATGTAATATAAATGACAAAGGAGTTATAGCCGAAAACAAAAAATCCAAAATTTCAGTTTTTTTTTTAGTTTATTCAGAAACTAAGCAAGATAGCTTAAATTTATTTTCAGATTATTAATGGGCATAAAATTCCACAACTTTTCTCTAATTTAACCATCGTCGTATCTCATCAAATAAGCGAGATCCCAATAGTTAACACGCAATTTGATACATCCTTTATAAGTAATATTATTAGTCTAACGCTAAGCATTAAATATAAATTTCTTTTTAAGCCAAAAATTTTTAATGCAAGAAATAGAAAAGTTTGAAAGTTTAGAAAATCAAGAAAAGGCAAAAAATGATTCTCAAGACAAACAATCTCATCTTGATCAAGTCTCACAGACAATGCAGACTTTTTACAAAAAAAAATGCATTTGCATAATATTATTTCCTAAGAACTCTTTGCTGAATTTTCTTATACTGGGACAGAGAATACTTGAGCATAAATATACATCCTTCAGCGCTACTTACACTCCTTCCGAATTAATCTTAACTTAACAAATTTTCTTGTAATGTTTTTTTTTAGTTTTCAGCAGGTTTGGTAGGATTGAAATATGTTACGTATTAATCATGTACTCAAAACTTTTTATTTCGGTACATAGAACAATTATTTTTTTTAAATTTTGAATAAGCACCCAGCGAACTGAATGTATCAAAAAATTGCTCGATATAAGACCTCATAAACAACTCGTAGCATTTATAAAACGAACTATACAGAAAATTCCATAAATTTGAAATTCGGTTGCCCCTATTCATTTGAATAACTCTTTAGTGCTTACTATATAAATCTAGTGAGATTGGATTGGTTCGAAGCGAGAATTTGCACTCATAACGATAAATTCTGTTTGAAAAAACCGCAGCGAAAATGAAGCCAGTCATTTGTGTGTATCTCTACGTTTTGAATGTGCCACTCCATCTTTAGAGTATATTTGTATTCCTTATAGCGGGTAAATAAAAAAAGAGTCCTAATCATTGTCGAACTGCCATTGTACTCAAGAATTTCATGGCGTTTGTATTCCTGCACACGTTTCCAACGATGCTTAATTGAAGCCATTGCTCATGTTTGAAAACTTCTAAGTGCAGCTTCGAGAATGTGTATGAAAAGGGAACTTACCAAGCACACAACCTTGAAACTGAGATAATTCATCTGCTAAATGGCTCCTGTATCTAAGAGGACAATGGGAATGGAAAACTCGCGTAGGAAAGCCGCACTTAATGACCTATGTTGCCTTCCTTTGTCGGAACTATTAATTTTTTTTAAAGAAATTTGCGCTTTAAGCTCAAGTTATTAAACCTGCGTTCTTTACAAAATACTGCGAACAATTTTCAAGATCATGCTTATGACTTTTTTAATTTACGAATCATGTCAGACACATTCCTCTAAGATACATCAACCAAAAAGGATGATTAAATTTGAGATACAGCGAGCTTTGTACGTTTTGTAACATCGGTGAGCTTTCGTTCGTATCCACATAATTTCGCAGCAAAGGCCGTGACGCCTCGTCTGTCACAGCCTCGCTGGATTTGCAACTTAAATTCATTTCGCACTTCACAACCAAATTGTATTAATAACGAAGGAAGCAGGATGCAAAATATACTTGAAAAGCAATTATTGCAAGCCTCTGTGCAGAATTTCATGTACACTCGTAAGGAAAAGAAATAATAAATTACCGACACTTATTTGAGATCAGGCAGTGATATTTCTCAATTACTATCAGCTTGTTATTGTTAAAACTGCCATTCTGCAGGTTTCTCTTACAAAGTGCTACTCTTCTTTTGTTGATTTTCGCTCACCGATCTCGTATTTATGGATTATGATTAAAATTCCACAGACAGCTTTATATTTTTGATGTAAAAATAATTTTTGAAACTGTCACTCGGGGCATTTTAAAATTATATTCTAGAGCCGTCTCTTGAGTTATTTAATAGGCCGATGCGATGTTTAAACCTCGATAATTGTTATTGTCGTTAAAATACTCTGAAGAATCCTTGTCATTGTAAGAATCAAAAAATACCAGAAATATTTTACAATCTTATCCAAATGCCATTTTAATGTAGACTATTTTAAGATATGATTTTGAGCCGCAGTTTTACAAAGATTGTTGAACATTTCCCTCTGTTTTTTAATTCCACATGATAAAAATACATCATTAAAAGTGTTTATAATTCATTTGATACGTGTTATAATGAAAATTATATATTCAAAAATGGAAAACGTATGTGAATCAAGCTAAAAGCTACCATTAGCATATTCACACAAGAAAAATAATCAAAAAAAGAAAAATTGACACTGTTTATTATTATTCGTACTAATTCGGCGGTATTATTGCATATTACATGAATTGTGCCTAAATGCCAGTGCACATATTGTACACGTTCATACCATCAACCATGTTCACAACGTCGACCGTGATCATAGCGTCGACCGTGATCATAGCGTCGACTGTCACAACGTTGACCATGATCGAAACTTCAACTGGTTTACCGTTATCACAACGTCGACCGGGATCATAACGTCGACTTATGTTGATCACAACGTTGACCGTGATCATAACGTCGACTGGCTTTATCAACACCAGTCGACGTTATGATCCCGATCGACGTTGTGATCCCGGTCGACGTTGTGATAACTGTAAACCAGTCGACGTTATGATCACAATCAACGTTGACAGTCGACGTTATGATCCCGCTCGATGTTGTGATAACGGTAAACTAATCGACGTTATTATCACGGTCGACGTTGTGATAAGGGTACACCAGTCGACGTTATGATGCCGGTCGATGTTGTGATAAGGGTAAACCAGTCGACGGCATTATCCCGATCGACATTGTAATAATAGGGTAATAATAGTAAACCAGTCAACGTTATGATCACGGTCGACGTTGTGATAAGCGTACACCAGTCGACGTTATGATCCCGGTCGATGTTGTAATAAGGGTAAACCAGTCGACGGCATGATCCCGATCGACATTGTAATAATAGTAAACCAGTCAACGTTATGATCCCGGTCGACGTTGTGGTAACGTCGACTGCCACAACGTTCACCGTCATCATAACGCGACCGGTTTACCATTATCACAACGTCGATTGGTGCTGATCTATATTTGCCAAATAACAAAAAACCAGCGAAGGATCTTCATTCTCTA
This sequence comes from Ctenicera cuprea, assembly GCA_958336395.1. Lineage (NCBI taxonomy): Eukaryota > Metazoa > Arthropoda > Insecta > Coleoptera > Elateridae > Ctenicera > Ctenicera cuprea. Next base: position 5,377,100 of record OY284496.1, read on the forward strand.
GACTTTTTTATATTTACCAACTATATTTGAAAATTGTAGTTCTTTTCAAAAGAACGCTTCTTCCCACCCTTAATTCATCTTGAAAATTAAAAAATTTTAATTTTTGTAAATAAAATCACGCTAATTTCCATCTCCAATTCATTTCCAAAAATTTAAAAATCTAAAATGTATGTATTTGTTTATTTAAATATTTAATTACGTATCTGCATCATTAAAAAATTAAAAAATACTGCGACTAATTAGTACTTTTCGCAGCAGTCTAAACAATATAAATGAGGTACAATCAGAAATATATTAATTAAAAATGTAGTCCATTTCTTCTATGTGAGGAGTGGAAATTATTAAGGAATTGAAAAAAACCAAGTTCTTCACACAAAAAAGTTTTAAAGGAAAAATTAGAAACCTCTGCGCTAATAATAATTACTGGCAAATATCGTCGTCGTGTTGGATAGGCAACTTCGAAAAATTAAACAAAATCAAATTGGAATCGGAATCATTCACGAATTAGAAGAATTATTACGTTTTGTTATGCTCTTATTCGCGTCTATTACGCAAAAATGTTATTAAAAAATATTACGACCTATTGCGTGGTATTACGCTTTATTACTGTGTTATTGGACCTGCAGGAGTGTACAATTTAGCCGCCATTGATTTACCTCTCGCTGTCAACTAACAATTGTATATTTCCAAAATATGTGATTCGAAAACGTATCGTAAAAGAAGAATTATAGTATCGACTAATAATGTGTTGTATACAAACTTCATTGTATTACAGACAAAAGTGATAAACATGTTCAAGCAACAATTCTGTTCAGTCAAGGATGAAGTTTGTCTGGCCATTATAAAAGAATACGTATTGAATTCTGCATTGAAATAAACCTAGAAAAATGTTTGTCCCTGTCAACAGAAAAGGAATATGAAGAAATAGACGGCAAAAGCTATTCACGAGAAATAATGCACAGTATCAGTCAAAGCTCGAACACGTCGAACAAACGATTGAGTCAAAAAGATATTTTCTGCAAAACAGAAAGGAATATTTATTTATTCCAGAGTGAGGGTGCCGAAACAAAGAGAAACCGCCGCAAATACATACATAAAACCAAACCAGACAGGTAATTATAAACCATAATTATTTATTAAAATTGTTATGGAAAAATCAATACTCATATTCTTTGGAAGTTGTAAGTAGCTTAACAGTGTTGTATGCGTCTACTAACAACATCCTGAAAGCATCACCTTTAATCTCTTTTAGGGTTTTAAGATCCCAATAAGGAGATTTGAAGGGGCTGACAAACTAAATGCTTAACAAGACACAAAATTATTCATCAAAGGCTTTATCTGAAATATTACTTAATCGACACAAGAACCCTGCACTATCAATACTCAACAGAAGCACTTCTTGGAGACAAACGATAGAAACTACTACTAGTTCGGATCATAGTTACTGATAACTGTATTGTTAAGACATATTATGCGGGTAGCTGAGGTCATAGAAGTGGATTATTTAATTTGAAATCTCAAAACTATGCCAAAACTTAATAAAAACGAAGGAAAGTTTTCTTTCCTATATTTCAAAAAACCGAAGTGTGGACTTCGAGTGGACTTTACCATGCTGAAACTTATCGTATTTGCAAAAGTGTAAATTTTATAATTATAATCTTCCATTCCATGCATCCAAATTTATAGAAAGCGCCACAGTGAAATTAGAGTTAAAAAAACAAATTGTAGCCAATACTAGATACTAATACTTGCCGTTGCCGTATTTGCAAAAGTATAGCTTTTAATAATTATAACGTTGTACAGTTCACCGAGTATTAGATTTCTAAGAAAACAAGCAGCGGAAATTTAAATTTGCGATAGCCTGTTCAATTGGTTTCCATAACGTAACTCTACCCAAGAAGCAGCGACTACCTGCACGAAAACGAGGTAAGCGCTCGCCGAAACGCTTCGGCGTATTACAAATTCCGCTTCGGAGGTCGGACAAAAATAGCTATAATAGCTTTGTTTGGGAAGTTATCAAAAACATGCAAAGAATGAAAAATATTTTTTAACTAATTGATAGGCGTAGTTAAAATCACGTAAATGCCTGAAAACGCGTTGTTGATATTAAAAAGTATCGTTTTTTGTCTTAATTTTTAAAATAAAATTTTGTAAATGGGCGTTAAAGTCGAAATTTTGACAAAGCTGTAGCGGCCGCCATGTTGAAGCTAGGGAGTTCGGTAAAAAAGTTTTCGATTTGCCTTAAGTTCTTCTCTCAGATTCCGTGCAAAATTTCTAAATTATGTTTTGGAAGAAACCGCTACAAAAAACCATGTCTAACTTCCGTTTCCGATTTTGGATTTTTTTGAAAAGCTTAACTAAACTACAATTTTCGATATACCTTTTGATTTAAAATTTGGTTAAAATCGGTCCTGTACTTTCGCCTGTAGAGGCGTCACCCACCCACCCCCCCTCACACCCTCACAGACAGACTTTTATTAAAAAAAAACACTTTTTGGGTTCCTTAAGCCCCAAAATGTTAAAATGTAGATTTTAAAAAATTTCAAGAAATTAATACTTCCCTATACCGAAGGTATCCTCCCTATACCGAAGGTATGGGAAAGTAAAAATACTGTTGCAGCCCTAACAGATCAACTACTTTGTACAGTTAACCGCTTGCAACGCTATCACAAATAGTGAGTCGCAATTTATATACATGTACCGCTTACTCTAACAACGTCTATGAGAATATAAGTACAGTTAGATACAACAAATACAACCAAATCAAGTTTTTAATTTTAGCGGAAAAAAACAACCTGACAATAAAGAATGCCAAAAACAGTAATACAATAGAAAAATGAACGAATTTTCCCATAGTTGTATAAAAAAAAACTTTTATATATCTAATTACAGCACATAAAACTAAGAACTGTTGTGAGTTCTTTAATTATTTAAATATAAAATATATCATCCCTTATTCCAAGAAGGACAACTAACAACGACCATAAACCACTTTCAAGGAAAAAAAATTATTTTGTTTTTTGAAAAAAGACCGATTTTTTAATGTTTGGAAAAAAATTCCTCAGGATTAAACAACAGCAAAAAACGGAAGGAAAAATTCGTTTACCAAAATTAGGAAAGGAGAGGAAAATAATATTAAATATTGCTGCACCTAAAAATTAGCTTCTGAATCTTATTCTTATATTACTCATGAACAATTTAGCTTTAACAAAATTGTTTATCGTCTTTATTTCTCAATTCCAGCTTTACTTCGTTAAAGTCCATATTTAATGAGTATCTGTATATAAAATACTTAATCACTTTAACAATATCTATTTATTTAAACCTTATACGTATTTCGGCATGTTTACATGCCATTGTCAAAGGTTATATGAAAAAGTAAACAGTTAGTGTTGTTATAGCAATAGAACTTTTTTACTTATCTTGGTAATCGTCTGCAGATGACTTGATTTCTTATTCTAAAATGTCCAGTAGAGGAGAATTTAACAGATCAATTTGCTCATTCATTAACGGTACAGTTTTTAAATGTTTGTGAATTTCAAAAGCTTCTAGTATATCTAATTTACGTTTATCATCACAAAAGTGTAAACATTTTATGGTGTTATTAGATGTCATTGAATGATTTTGTTCTAGTAAGTGTTTAGCGTAATTGGATTTATGTGGGTGTTTGTATTTGTAACAACGTACGTGTTCTTTATACGTAATATCAAAATTTCTAATTGTCTGGCCTATATAAACCGAATTACAATGCGAACAATTTAATTTGTAAATGCCTGATTTTAACAAATCGTCTGTTTTTGATTTAGCATTAAACAAAGTATTTAAGATGTTCCTAGTTGTTTTAAAGCTTACTTTATATTTATTTGTTTTGTTTATAATTTTAGCAATTTTTTCTGATTTCTCACCAAAATATGGGATCGAAGCATATTTAATTGTATCGAACGAAGTTAGGATATTCGGATAAATTTTTTGAATGGCTAATTTATAATCTTTTTCTTTAATTAATGTATCAATAAGTTTAGCATTATAACCATTACTGTATGCAATTTGTTTAATAATTGAAATTTCTCTATTATAATTAATTTCATCTAAAGGGACCGTCAAAGCCCTATGTATCAGGGACCTGTATGCTGCTAATTTATGTGTTTTATGGTGACAAGAATCGTGTGGGTATTGTAATGTCTGTTTGTGTAGGTTTTCTGTAAACTGAGTACTCAAATTTATTAGTTGAATTAATTTTTATGTTTAAATCTAAAAAGTTAATGGACTTATTTTGTTCAGTTTCTAGTGTAAATTTTATGTTTGGGTGCAAGCTGTTAATAAAAATTAAAAATTCATTAATTAAATCAAATGAACCATTAAAACATGCTAAAATGTCATCAACATAACGAAACCAAAATATAACTTTCTCAGATTGATTTGATTCGAATATTTGATCTTCTAGATTTTCCGTAAATATGTTAGCTAAAAGAGGTGAAATTGGACTTCCCATGGGTAAACCATCTTTTTGGAAATAAATTTTATTCAACTAATAAATTTGAGTACTCAGTTTATAGAAAACCTACACAAACAGACATTACAATACCACACGATTCTTGTCACCATAAAACACATAAATTAGCAGCATACAGGTCCCTGATACATAGGGCTTTGACGGTCCCTTTAAACGAAATTAATTATAATAGAGAAATTTCAATTATTAAACAAATTGCATACAGTAATGGTTATAATACTAAACTTATTGATACATTAATTAAAGAAAAAGGTTATAAATTAGCCATTCAAAACATTTATCCGAATATCCTAACTTCGTTCGATACAATTAAATATGCTTCGATCCCATATTTCGATGAGAAATCAAGAAAAATTGCTAGAATTATAAACAAAACAAATAAATATAAAGTAAGCTTTAAAACAACTAGAAACATCTTAAATACTTTGTTTAATGCTAAATCAAAAACAGACGATTTGTTAAAATCAGGCATTTACAAATTAAATTGTTCGCATTGTAATTCGGTTTATATAGGCCAGACAATTAGAAATTTTGATATTAGGTATAAAGAACACGTACGTTGTTACAAATACAAACACCCACATAAATCCAATTACGCTAAACACTTTTTTTCAGAAAGTGAATTTTGGAAATTAGAATAGTGGAGATTATAGAAGGCCTTAGGACAAATCAAACGCTTTTTTACCGAACTCTCTAGATTCAACATGGCGGCCGCTACGAATTTTTGAACATTTCGACTTTAACGCCCATTTACTCAAAAACCAGTTATCTGATTGGAATCAACTACATCTTGTTTGGTAGCCCTTCAAGGGTACTATAGTATGAAATATAATTAATTTTGAAAATATAGAAACGATCGTAATGACAGCACTCCAAAATTTTGGAATTTTTCAAAAAAATTTTTCTCAAAAACTGCCAACACGTTTTTGTTTAAACTTTTTAAGCTGATAAAGATAGGCATTTGCTACAATTTTGTTTTTTGCTCATTGCTATAATTTCACTGTGACGCCCTCTGTGAATTTTTGAAATTGAAAATTGGTACCCTTTTATTTATTCAACGGGTGGCAATAAAATATTTCTGTTAAAGCAATATAGCTCATCATTGATAGCAAAATCCGAATATCATAATATTTTTTCGATAATTTTATATTTAGGGGAGCTACTGTTCCCGCTCCCCCAAATTTTTTCGATAAAAAATTAAAAATTTGGTTTTTTGTTTTGTTTGCTCTAGGAGAATCTTTTTACAAAAAAAAAAACAAAAAATCGAATTTTTTGCCCCTTAATAATCTTTTTGTACTTTTGTATTTCACATACTTTCTACAGCAGTTGTATTCTTGTACTAGTAGTTTAATGTTCAGTGTAGGCCAACTTTTTTATTTTAATAGATAGACTCGCAAACTCAAGAGCAAAGTTGTAGGGCAAATTCTTCTCGATTGTATTTAAGAAAAACCTTGAGTTTCCAATTTTAATATGGCGGCCACGGTAAAAAATAATTTTTTTTTAAATGGAAACGTGGCATTTTGGCTTTAAAATCAGAAAGGTTTTGAAATTCTAAATACAAATTAATAAGAGTAATTTCTTGCTAAAAATAATACTTCTCGAGTTATTAATACATTTTCAAACATTAACACGCTTCCTTACTCGTGCCTCCGGTTCATTTCAGTTCGGTTGTTTAACATGTACTCAGTTGCAGGCGGAGCCAGCGTGGTAATGGTAGGTTTAAGTTACGCTCTTCAGGCTTGAAGTTTTTATAAACGCTGTTTACTTTTACTAGCCGGGTCTAGACAGGTGTACATCAAAAGTGTTGGAAAATATAAAACAATGTTAATTTATAAGTATAGGAAAGTCCAGGCGAAGTGTTTCGCTCATTTTTAGTTCTGGTTCCAATTCAGCCCTTCTGTTGTTCTTTTAGCTGTCTTCAAAATGATTAACCCCCAAAATACACATTTAAATCAGGAGAAACATAGTACCAAAATGTTTCGATTCAGTTGGATTCCAGACCGGAGAAACGACTGCAATTCAGTTCCGATTTTGCAGAATGTTTCGCCTTTTCCGGTTTTCGGTTCAGGTTCGGTTCCGGCTTGTCTTGCTGATGGAAGCAACAGCGAAACGAACTTGTTCAATTGCGGGGTATGTGAAATTCACAAATTAAGTGGATGTAGTGATGTTCATTATTTCCCGTTAACCCTCTTACTTTGGGATTATAGTCGTGGGCATAATATGCATTATACGTTGCAGTAGGCAAGGGGCTTTCACAACTACACCCGTATTATTTGCTGACAGTGCTTGGGTGTTGGTAGTGGCAATAGCGGTGGTACAGTTTTTCATTTATCTTAAGAAAATGGTAGATGTAATTTTCGCGCTGCGGTACGATGGAGTTGGTAGGTGTAACTGAAATACCAAAAATTTCTTATTTTCAATTCAGGCCGGTAGCATTTAGACCCGGGCCGTCGATGTATAGTCGACAGCAGAAAGTATTGTGTTTTTATGAGTGTAAAATGTGACAGCTTCGACGTCCGCCGGCGGCGTCGGGCTGCTGCTTTCCGGCAGGCGGCGACCCGTGAAGCGTAGCACGTTAGCGGCCACTCGGCTGAGATAAGTGGCGATTGTGCCTATAGGCGATATGGAAAGAAAACACTTGCCCAATCAATACCAGAACTGAGCGGATCGTGGCCTTACAGTCTTATTCCGTGGCTACAAGGGTCGCATCCTATTTTAGTTACAAAAGTTGATACTTCTCCACCCTCAAATTCTTCGTCTCGAAAATAGCTGTGGGTAAAGTCAAGCTTTAGATTAATTACCCGAAAACAGAGGAACAACTCTTGCTTAAAATCTGTTCAGCAAAAAGTTTCGTTGCCCGTTCCAGATATATCTAATAGAATTTAAGTTTTCCAGATAAAGTTTTAAAATTTCTTTTTTGGAAAGTTTCACGCCTCGTCTTATTATACGAAAAATGTTGGCAAAAGGATTCGTTATAAACAGACGACAGTCACGCATAGCGACAAACCGTGACGGAATTGAAGTAAACAGGGGGAAAATAAAGATCCCCATTTAAAACTAAGGGATACATTAAATTTTATCGCGTTCCCTATATTTTAAACTAAAGGCGTTCTTCGTATGCTGAGAGAGTAACTTATTACGCTTCCAAACTAGCATAACATGAAATAACTACCCCCAAGCGGATCCATGTATTACATCAGACTTTGTAGGGAGTAAACTAACGGTTTAACCTAACTGATGTCTACTCAAATCAACTTTACAGATGCGGCTTATTAAGGCTTTTCGACTTCTCATTTTCGAAATTTCTAATAATTTACCGAATATCGATTCGCATTCTCGAACTGACATTTTCCCGTATTCCCTTCAGCCGGCTTGCTTACACTCTTCTGGTATTCTCTTATTTCTTTCAGTTGGTTTTGTATTCGAATATTTTCACGAATTTATTGGGCTTTTTTTTAGATCTTTACAAAGCACGGAAAATTGTTAACGGGATGTGTGCTATTTTTTCATGAACGATGTAATTTCTCCTAGCTAGTTTTTACGGAAGGCTTTTTATACACCATATTTTGATATATTTGCGGAAAGCGATTACCCGTGCATGATATATGAGCCTATTTTCTAGAGATTCTTATTTATATATTGCTTTATTGGAAAAATGAATCATAATACCCGACCAGGAACTAGCACGACGCAAAATGCGTCGAAGGTAATTTGATAGGTGATCAGGTTTTTTCCTTGGCAAACTTTACAAGGCGCCCTTTGCCTTATTTATGAGAAAAGTTTCGAAAGTTTAAAATAATTTTGTACCGCGATTAATTAAAGTTATGAAAGTGTACTTCAAAACTTTGGGCACAGCTATTTTACATTTTTGTAATTCAGGTTCGTTGTCACTGTATTCAGATTCTTTCCGTTACCCTCCCATGATGCTTTGAATTATTTATTTTTATCGAAATATTTAACAAAATTAGGAATAAATTAAGTTGTAGCAAAACAGCCTAAAATCTGAAAAATGTTTTAGTGCGTACTTGAGGGGATGATCAAAGGAACAAAATGGTGTAAATTCGCGAAGAAGGGTTGCAATTCTAGTTCACGGAGTTGTTTAATAGTAACTCCACCCTTGTCACTTCGTCTTTTCATTTGTCCTTCTCGAAAGGATGAAGAATAAAGTTGAGATCGTGGCGAGAATATTGTATTATTTACTGAAACTTGAATTTGCTCGAACTCACTTAGTCCAAGTTCGAATCCCGAGACAGGAGTGTCGCCAATCCAATAAATATGTCACAAGTGTTAAAGAACGACGCCTACGAATGATGTATGGAGAATGGGGTAACATCACCGAGGATATACACACCTCCTTCAAGAAATCTCTCGATAAGACGGAGAATTGCGTGAATTGCTAATGCCGCCTTAACGCCGAACTTACTTCACCTTTAAAATACGATTCCACTTGATGATATTTAGATTGCAGTTTGTGTGTGGCCAGCCTTTTCTACTTTTTTATATATGCAAATCGAACGAATGCGGAATAATGAAACAGAAATTGGATTCAGCGTAAAATATGTGCATATCTGTAGTACTAACTCAGACAGACCGATTTGTTGAATTACCAAGAGAAAATTTTTCAATATCGCAAATATTACGCAAACTTTTTACCACATTTGACAATATAATTCGTCATGATTTGACAAAAAAAAATCTGAACCCATCTACGAGCAAATTACATTTAAATAATGCCTGTTTTAGTAAAACTAAGTTAGAAATTTAAGCGCTGGAAAAAATGGTGCAAAACCGCGAAGCTTCTTCTAGCAATTGAGGTTTGAGCTGTGCAAACACGGGAATATGTCAGGATAAATTAGTGTTATGATGTTTCAGAAATGCAAACAGCAAGGAGTGTGGAACTGCTCGCCAATAAAGGCTATGAAATGTGATATTTACCTGACACAAACTGTCAGTTCTATTGCAACTGTTATACATCAGTTGAATCCAAAATTTATTAACAAATTTAACTCCGCTTAATCTCTTAATTAATTACACTACCGTTGAGTAAACTGGAAAGTTTCAGAACAGCGTGTTATAAAATTTCCCTTTGAATAAATTCGGCAGTGTAAATCATAATATACCAATGTCAGAGTTTCTGAAGGAATTCTAATATGCACAAGAAAACTTAATGGTTACAAAACGCTTCAACCAATTTTTTTTAAGAAAACACCTTCCACCGTAATTTAAAAACATAAAGAAAATGAGATGCAATAAGAATAGATAAATTCACCCCTAGAGAAAACGCAATTTTAGATATAAATTTTAAAATTTACAAGCACGTATTTCTCAGACCGTCACGAAACAACGTTAACACATTTATTCCCTTATAGTTTGAAGAACAATTTAGTTTGTTAAAGGTAAATTTTAATTTGTACAACCAGCTATGATTTATTCCAATTATTAGCGATGCATCCGTTTTGTTGATTGTTTCTGATAGACTTTTTCAAATTCCGTATTTTCAAAATTATTAGCTTTTAACGCGTCCATTTATCAACAGTATCATTCCGATCTCTAAACCAGTTTCCAGAAGCACATGCATATTTTTTAGCACGAGTAATTCATTCTGCTAGAATTAACGAGATTTACGTTTCCGTATTTGTGCTACTTCAATCAAATTGACTAAAATGCCCCTAAATGATGAGGGGTTCCGTGTTATGACCGCTTCAAATGACAAAGATTGTCTGTCCCACCGTGTAGATGCAAAATCGAAAATGCAAAATATAAGTTTGCTCTCGTCTGTTCTATCTCGAGACATTATTTGATTTATTCTTCAATTTCCAGAATTCGATAAAAATTTAGAAGTACTCGGATACGGCAGAAACTGTATAGTGTTTTATATAGATTTTCTGGCACAACCTTTAAAACGAGATAAGTTTTGAAACATAAATGAAAACCTTGTCAAGCTTAATTTCTATTACAGCAGGTGATACACTTGCATATTGTTTCGTAGCGAAGGAAATCTGAGCTCCGCCAAACTATTTGCCAACTTCTAAATATTACATTGCTACTCTAAAAGGAAACATACATAACTCACAACTGGATAATCGTACCTACCTAAATTTAATTCCGTAGGAAACTAAAAGACATTCTGTCAAAACTTGCACAACATTTATGAAATGAAGGGTTGCAGTGAGCATTAGCACTGTATGCAAGCTGACATGACCGCAATTTATAGCAGACAAAGTAATACCACTTATACCACAGGTATGTGTTCGTTGGAACATTGTAATATATGTTACTCCGAGGTACTTATTTATAGTCCCGGAGATCCACACCCGCACTTTGGAAATCATCTCCTAAATGTTTCCTATTCCCATATGGCTCGCAAGTTTCTTTCGCAAACGTCTTCAAATAATAACATCGAATTATTCAGGCTAAGATAATTAGCAAATTTTGTTGTGTTGCTGAACACTTACGCAGTACTGTTTAATTTCCAGTCTTATGTAGAATGTTAAAAAATGAGCAAAACACTTCAGGAGTTTTACTTTTCCTATTTTCAAAAGTGTTTACGCACATCGTTGTAGCCCCACAGCAGTGGCGGTTCAAAACAAACCCACATTGATTTAACTCCACAAAGGGCAAATGCAACACGCGGTACAGAAGCAGTGAAAAAATGACGTGTAGTCGAGCTAACCCATAACCACCGAGTCACTGATAACCACGGCTGGCGACTGCTTCAGCGTAATGTCACTCGTCTGATTCGCATTACAAAGTCACCCATTCTGTTAGTGAGACCTGTCTATGGGCATATGTTATTGTATTTAGAAAATTTTTTTGAGAAAAAAACGATTTTTGATTTTTTTGAAAAATATATCGGGATCAAAGAAAACTAAAAACAGAAGAAAACATTCGTCCGCCAAAATTTAGATGGGAGGTAACTTCTCTATTTTTGGCTCGCCTAAAAATTAAGCTGTGAACATTATTGTACTATCACCCATAAGTAATTTAGCTTAAACAGACATTTTTTTATAGTTTCCCGTTTATTAAATAACGAGATCTAAGTTTCAAAAATTCAAAGAAGTTAGCGGACTAGGATATTAACAAAATCATAGCTCATCCTTAGCTTACCTCGTATCGTTTTTTTTTTTGAAAATGTCAAACTTTTGATTTTTTTGCACTTCGCAATTTTAGCAGTTCCAAAAGTTGTCCTGGTTCATTACAGTGTGTGCCATACTTACAATACCAAAATGTCATCTCTATCTGATAACTCGGTTTTGAGTCTTAACGGTAATAAAATTCTAAAAAGTCATAATATGGGATAAGTAGTCATAAAAGTAATAACATGGCTACACGGTTATAAAAAGTAATAAAATCCGTGTTTCGTTTTATTTTTCACTGTAAAAACGATTTCTTTTTAAATTGTGTGATACGAAATAAATTTAAATATCGCGGCTAACGAAGATGGACTTTTATTACTCGGCTATGCGCATTGGGAGTTTGGGACGGCTTATTTTAGCTAAAACGATTATTTTGTCACTGAACAAAGCTGATGTGACAGTAACCGCTTAATGTGTAACAGAGAAAATTTATCTTTTTATTTTCACAATGACTAAAGCGCCGGTTGCCAACATTTTGCCGGTATAACGTGCTGTGTAGTTTACCGACCATTTAAATTTGGCAGGCGGATGACGTGTTGTTTAGGTATGCGTTCTATATTTTAACATCTGCTATCAACAGACGCCGCAGCAGAGTGGTAGAACGCGTGTACAGCGTTGTGAGGCATATGCAGTTCGACAGTTCAAATCCCGTGCGGGTTACGGTTTTCTTACTTCCCTACTGTATGAAAATTGTGTACGTGGGTTATTCTTTAGTTTTTTTTATTGTGGACGTGGTGACGTGTTACTGTCTTATGTTCTCTGGGATGTTTTTAGCGAATAGTGGCAGTGCCGCATGCTCAGTAAAGGAAAGAAAAAAAGGAAAAAATGTATGCTGCTGGTAAAGTACACGTATCACGTTATGCAATGACGTCATATCGGCAAAATTTTGGTAGCCGGCACCGGCCGCATACCACCAGCATTTTGTTTTTATTTTAAATGTGTATCGTGGGTTGTTCACAAAGAACACGAGAGAAGAATATTGTGCAGTTATAAGTTTATTTAAAAAATAGTTTATATTTTAGTTACACATTAGAGTTCAGTTTCGTGTATTTATATTATCAAGAATTCCTATTTTTGTTGAGTTGCCTTTTAGAGTTTAATAATATTAAATAAATTTGTAGAAGTTTTATTGGCGTTTACCACTTTGAAATTAGTTCTATTAATTTGTACTGCTTGTTTGATGTATATTAGTTGATTTTTGTATGCTAAACAATATATGCCTATAAGTATGTCATTTTCATATTTTGTGCAGTAGATTGGTAAACATTCATATTGTCAAAAATAAAGAAACATTCATAACCCATAAAATAGACATAATTTTGTTTTAACCAGACATAAAATCATAATTACAATATACTTCCTTGAAATAGGCGTTAAAGCCATTTTCAAAAATTCATAGGATTAGCAATAAGAAACCCCAATTAAGTTATAGCTCATCCTTAACTGTATAAACCTAAGAAATTTTGAAAACACATTGTGCAGTCACTTTTTTGGGCAATTTTATTTTGAAATTTTCTAACAGTTTAAAATAATTTTTACTACACAGTTTTCAATGGATTGAAAATTGTCATACATACTCGTAACTGAGTACCGCTCACATGTAAAATTTCATAATTGTGGTGCAACTACTGCGAAAGTTATCGATAAAAGAGTGATTATGCTGGTTCATTTTCAGAAGGCTGTAACTCCGTAACAAAGCGTCTTCAGGCCCATGTTTATAGGAATTTTTATAATTATTTTCTAATTCTATTCTACATGTTATGAATCCGGTATTGGTAGCGGTCACTCAAAAGTATAATAAATGGAACCGTGGTTGAATGCGTATATGCATGGTAGGTATTCAATTTTTGAATTTTTCTGCTCGACTCAAGTACCCAAAGGAATTCTTTTACAAAAAGTTTGATAATTCACTTTCTAATCCGATACTGACATTCTAGATTTTAACAAAACTTGAGATGTAATTTGTCTTTCCGTTCATCACTTTGTTACCATCTCCTCGAAGTTTGGAGACCCTTTGGATTCCGTAGGACTCCCTAACAAGTGTACATAATACCGGGCATCCAGCGTGGTTAACCTCTTGGTATAATCTAACTTGGTACGGGGGTTTATGGGTACATAGTGCTTTGCAATGCTCCGAATAGTCGCAGTGAAACTCTCCAATAGTAAAGCTGCTAAGATTTTTTTTGTGACAATTTAAGGAAAGTATTAAGAAGTATTAAAGCACTCGTGGCGAAGTGCTTCTTGAAGCATAAAAATGTATGCGAAGCTGTTCCGGCGGCGTTTAATTATTTTCGTTAGCTATTCATTTCCTCATATAGTTTATTCATGAGGATTACGTTACGTCGTTCTCTGTTTTGTGTTATTACCCAGCGCTGTATTATCATTACCAAACTATATCGGTACTCCATTGTATAATTACTATCAGTGCCCGCGGTATGTGAACGTAATAACGAGATGGGTACAGGGAACAAGCTGCACAGGTTAAAATACAATGTATACGTAAATGGTATAACAATAGTCTGAAATTTATGAGGGAGTAAAATAACAATGGCGCGCTCCAGTTAAATCTCAAACTCTTTCCGCACAACTGATTACAAATTGGTGGGCTTACCGGTAGGTGAATACGCAACATTCGCACATGTACATTGTACATGTACTCGAGCTCTGTTTACAATGAAAATGTGTTTCGTCGTTAGCATGTGTAGACCGCAGAATCGAATTTTCGCATTGTTCTGGAGCTTTAATGTGGTTCCAGTTATATCACGAGATAACTTTCGCCATTAGGGTGTAAATAATGCGAATGTCCGAGTTAATGATATACAGGGACAAACAGCAAAAAGTGGCGATTTGAATAGAATGACGTTGAACAGGTGGAATAGAGATAATGACTAAGAACCGACGTATGGAAGTTGGAAGCACATTAGATCACTGGTCGCGCACTGAATTTGCTAAATGCATGTGGTGTCGGAATGAGCGGATTTAATGCAGTGATTTCACATTTCGGTGCCTGAAAGCGGTCTGCTGAAATGATTGAAGTGGAAGTCTACTCTTTCGAGAAGGTTTAATATCGGTTACTTCAGTGCTGGAAATAGTTGAGCGAAATCCACTCGGCGTGGCCCTTCTGCCGTGTTTGTGGTTTTCATTACAGGCTAACGTTTATTATGACCTGATAGCCGAGTTGGACTCTACTAGGGACCGAGTACAACTTTTCCTACCCCTTTCGTTAAATTCTTTGGTTTTATAATTAAAATCGTTTATCTCGGCGTTTGCGGAACGCGACTTCAGCTTTACGACATGCATAATAGCGTAATAAATGCCGCACTCTAAGTGTCATAGTTCAAGTTTTATTTTAACAATTCGCGAACTTCTCCGACAGTTAATTCTTTAATACTTACAACAAAAAAAGCAATTAGTTATCACGCTACAAACATTTTTTGCATGCTTAAGTAATTATGCACACCTAACAGCTTTATTATTTTTTCCGATAGCTCCATTCTGAACATTAAGTTCGAAATGGTTTACAAAATACAAAATTCTTATTAAAATCATCCCAAATCGTTTGATTTAATTTTAATCACCTTTAGGCAGTGCTAAAAAATTACAAAACCTAAGAATTCTTGGCAATTCAAAAATTCAGACAATAACAATAACCTATTAAGTGATCAATTAGAAGCTGTAAACTTCCTATTGTCGTCAGTTTTTGTTGATAATTAGTAATCTTCATTGTAAAAGACGACGCTATTCGCTATTTCACCGTAAGCCGATTAGCGAGTAAGTAGGTACAGCTGTGAAAGTTTGGTGGTTCCTTATTCAGGTTTGCAGTTGTTCCGGATAAAGATTTTACGCATTGTTGAACTTAGTTCAATTTTATTAGGTTTCTAAAAGAAATTGTGTATTAATATTATATGGAACTATGAAATGGTACAGATTTATGTTTTCTGAAATTATATGTTTCTACAATCAGATAACCAATTTGATTTAAAAATATGTAAATTTATTCTACTAGCTGAACCCGTGGCTAAACCCACGCTTCTTTTTGGTAACTAAGTGCTATATCATGTCAAGTGTGACAGCCGCCGTAGTTCAGGGTCACTTTACGGCTTAATTAATCAGTTAACATTGTAATGAAGATTTATTTAAGCATTGAAACGTATTTTATTTAAATTTTACCGTAGCATATAGTTTAATTTTACGCGTGACCTCGATGTAGCCGCCGAGAAGCGTACGAGTTTCCACTGGGGAACTGGATTTACCGCGACCATCGGGTAGAATAGGTTTTCAGTCCCTACTATACGGGTAGAGTGGCGGTAGCTCAGAGGTTGAGCGGTCAGTCTATAACGCTGAAGGTCTAGGGTTCGATTCCCCGCCGAAGCCATGCAGCAATAAAAATCTATGCCGCAACCCGCCACTCACATTCCCCAATCCGATGTAGGCAGCAGTGGGGTCTTAATGCCTGAAACCTTCTCTGGAATTTAGTCGTTCGGATTCGACGTTAAACTGTAGGTCCCCCGTACTCCACCTTGGCGCTAAGGAGAGTATGTGGCAGAAAAGAGTGCCAGTGCCCAGCAGTAGGACGTAAAGGCTGACTACGACGACTATGCGGGTAGGCTATAAAAGCAAAAATCACACCGTAGCAAGGACATTACATCATTTCAATGTCAAGTCTCCAGTTCAGCTCTACAACCGAACAGCAGGAAAACCAGCCGATGTAACCGACCCTGGGAAGTATATTAAGCGAGTAATAGCTGAGCGACCACCTCTTTATTTCGGAAGTCTGTCGCAGATGAGGCAGTGCTTCTTTCTTTTTCTCTCTATCCGTTTTCCTACTGTCGCGACGCCCCGTCACGGGGCAGTAATTCTTTCTCTTTCTCTCTATCCGTTTTTGTGAAATCTGCTGCGGCGACGCAACACGCTGTAGTGCTTTCTTTTATATATTTCAACAAATCCCGAGGATTAAGTAAATTACACATTTTTGCGACTATAGTAAGTGTGAATGTTTTCTTGTGCTTTTTAATTATTTTGTCTCTGTTTTAATGTAAAAATAGCCTTGTAAGTAGCTATTGCAATAATATATTATGTAATTTTTAGACGGCAATTCGACCCCACCTTATCGGCAACAGGTAATATTCTAATCGTGCGAGACAATTCGACCTATTAGAGTGTAGTGCCACTGACTTTATATTACTTTAGTATAAAAGTGGTAGTAAACATTTTTATGGCTATCGATCCTGCCAAATAAACTTCCGATGTTATTTATTTATTCGCACAGAAAAATTGGAGGGGTAAAGTCCGGCGACATAGATGGCATTGCCCGCTTACTGAGTAAACTTTTTACCTCCCTGCCATTATAAATTGTTGCTTAAATTTTCTCGAGGCCCTTATAGGCGTTGATTTATTTCTTTACCATTAATAAATATTAGCCATACAATTCTGCACCAAATGTTTATGACCGTGGTGGTGTTGTTAGATCCGATGTGTGTTTATAATAATGTTTATTATGTCGAACGACAATGAAGTCATTTCTAAACGATCAGTAAAAATGTCTGTTTTCTCCAACTTTCATTTACGTTACATCTAAATATTTGTTTGACCTTTTCCGTTTTTGTAACAAAAACACGGTACTAAATTTAGTCTGAATGTGACCCCACTAGCAATATCTTTAACTTGAAAATAAATATCTGATGTCCATGAAATAAAAAAGAAACACGTACGGTTAAGAACAGCTATATCTATTTCAGGCGAAATTGTTAAGAGTAATGGTCTTACGTCGAAACGTACGAAATGAAATGTTAACAAAGCAACTTACCGTTATCGGCAACAAAAGTTCATGAGTCTCGTTTCCTTTCCAAAGGCGAGATTCGCTTGGCAGCAGTGGCAGGTCGCAGGACAGGGCTTGAAGCTTTTCCTCAAGTTGCGAAGGTATCCTGTGCGGCATAAGATAATCCGGCCTACTTTCTGTAGTGGTAGCCGTAGTGCTAGTGGTGGTAGTACTACTAGTAACGCTTTTGCTGCTAGCGCCGCTGATAGTGCTAGTTATCCTAGTGGTAGGTTGTGGGGTAATGACAGCAGTACTAGAAATAGTATTAAGCCAAGTGCTCACTTTGGTCGTTGTAGTGGTTTCCGAGGGCTTCGAGCTTGGCGAACTAGCAAATGCAATAGTCGTGCTCGATATTGCAGTCACACGCGGTTTTTGGATCGCAGGAGACCCCTTCAAAAACATTACTTGAAATATAAGGAGCAAAAACAGCACGGAACGATATTTCATTTTGCTATGATTCTGTGGAAGCTGTCGCACGAGAACGTTTCTATTTTGCCGCTCCTTGACACTTACGAAGATCGTATTTGTGCGGAGCAAATTGGCTTCTGAATCTGAAACAAAATAATAAGGCCACATTTAGATTTTAATAGTTGCAAATTACTTGATAAGCTTTTGTTGGTGCATTACATGTGAAATATAGACGCCCCGACCGGCGGCGCATATAATTTAAAGGGCGGCGTCTCTAATTAGACAATTCGGCTAATGAAGGTTTTTGCGCAGACAATCACGTAACGGCGACTTATACGTAATCAACACACGTCCTCAGTCCCTGTCTGGGTAGCCCGGAGCTTTTCCATCACAGCTATCTCAATATGTCCGCTCCTCCGTTTCTAGTTGCAATTCGAATAAAATGGGAATTCTTTTCAATAATAACAGTCCAATAACAAACCTCCCTATAACTTCGCGATATTATTGCGGTTAGCTTGAAACCTGTGTCGATCCCTACCTCCTTCCTCTAGAAGCCTTGCCATATCCAAACTTGTTGTTTATTTTGTTTTTTAATTACTTTTGTGTTCTGGATAGGGTGGATTTGTGTTATCCGAATATTAGAAAAATAAGTAGAATCGTGATACTTCTAATTTTGTATTCTGTGCGTATAAGGGAGTTCTACACGAGTTCGAAATATTCTTCCCGGCATCCTGGCACCGTTTCCGAGTGTCGTAGCGGCGCCTGAACGTGGGATCGTCTCAATTTTCGACTATTTTACTCTAAATTAATCCCGGTAACAATGCACGCACTGCCGTGAGTTGCTCATTTGAACAATACCTACACCTTCTGTTCCAACAGCCTACTCCAAACACCTCCGATTAGTATAATTATACAGGTATTTAGCTAATTTAGCACTCAAGTCTAAACTGCTTCATTTTCTTAGCGTAAGTGATATTAGGATTTTAGTTAGCTCCCTCTTCTATTTAAGCTTGTCTGTATCTATACCTTCAGTTGTTTTATCGTCATATAAAAGGCACCGGCTTTAATTTATCGTTACCCAAAATTTATCACATTTATTCTGATAGTGCAATGACAAATAAATATTACTGAATGGATAGTTCTACTTATTGATTTCAAGAAAATTTACGAATTCAAAATTTTGACGGAAATACATGTTTTGGACCTCTACGAACTCAAAACAATTATTTTTAAGAAATTACTGTCTGTAGGGGGGGGGGTGACTGCCCCGGCAGGAGCTTTAAACAGCTTGAATAAAAATACGCAAAAAGCGTTCGTTCTTATTTTTTTAATTAGTTTTTAAAAATAATACAACAAGTTTAGCTTGTGTCGCGTTTCTTAACGGTATTCGAGCTTCTTATCTTTTAAAATTATTAGCTTCGGTCAATTTCTTAATTTTTCAGTTGTAATTATTTGTTAGTCTTAATACTTAAAAAAAATAAATTAATTATCTATTAAATGGAATTTAAGACCCGATGCTGTAGTTTTAGATTATTTCAATTGTTATTTCAGCCCAGTTTACACATCCAAAACACTTTAAAGTGAAATACACTGTGTCCATAAAGTAACCCCCCCAACTAACTTTTGAACGACTTGATAATTTTTCTACAAAATTTGGTGTGCTGTAATGGGAAATTAAATACTATTTTTCAGACCATATTAAAATTTTGTATCATCCAAAATGGCGATTGAGCGCCATTTTGAATTTTTTTTATATTTCTGGTAAAATTTAGTCCTGCAAAATGAAAAGGTGGACTGGATAAGAAAATCAAAACAATTTCGAATTGAGTGAGTCCATTTGTTTAAAATCCGCCATTTTGTTATGGCTCAATATTTTTCTTTGAAATTCTAGGATCAAACGCAGAACTAAAAGACCTTTCAAATGAGGTGTCACTCGACCATGAATAAAGAAATCAAAACAATTTTAAATTGAGTGAGTCCATTTGTTTAAAATCCGCCATTTTGTTATGGCTCAATATTTTTCTTTGAAATTCTAGGATCAAACGCAGAACTAAAAGATCTTTCAAATGAGGTGTCACTCGACCCTGAATAACAAAATCAACACAATTTTAAATTGAGTGAGTCCATTGGTTTACAATCCGCCATTTTGTTATGGCTCAATATTTTTCTTTGAAATTCTAGGATCAAACGCAGAACTAAAAGACCTTTCAAATGAGGTGTCACTCGACCATGAATAAAGAAATCAAAACAATTTTAAATTGAGTGAGTCCATTTGTTTAAAATCCGCCATTTTGTTATGGCAGAATATTTTTCTTTCAAACTCTACGATCAGACGCAGAATGAAAGAACCTTTCAAACGAGGTATCACTCGACCCCCCTCCTATTTAAAAAAAAAATTAAAAATGGCGCCCAGTCGCCATTTTGGATGATACAAAATTTTAGTATGGGCTGAAAATAGTATTTAATTTCCCATTACAGCACACCAAATTTTGTAGAAAAATATAAAGTCGTTCAAAAGTTAGTTGGGAGGGGGGTTACTTTATGGACACAGTGTATTTGTATAACAGTTGATCTTGCAAATAAATAAAGAACAAGTTTTGAATATTTTTCTTTTTCCCACGACACCTCAAGAAAGCATCCATTATATTTATTTAATGTAGTAGGTACGAAAATTTACGATTTCATACGTGTGGCGTTATTTTCCTAACACAAATGTGTGTTAGGAAAGTAAAAAGCAAAGCATCGCGATTGGCCGGAGCGCTCTAGAAGTATCTGGCAAGTTTCTCGCCATTGGCCGTAGAGCTGCAGAGGTATCTAAAAATTTGCTAGCGATTGACCGCGTTTGTCACGAAAATTCAAAAGTCAAATTAAACATCGTTACCCTACGCATTAAACAATATTAAAAGTATTTTTGATCATAGTTTGGATTTTGCAATTTGGTAAATAAATAATTAAAACAAAGTTGTAACAGCTGATTTTTTAATTTATGTCCTGCTGTATATGGAACAGATTTTTGCATTTTTCTGGAAAGTTTGTGTTAGATAAAATGCAACATTTTTATATCATTGAAAAAAGAAACAGATCAGCTGAAATAAAAAATATTTATGGGGCAATTTAAAAATCGTTAAATGATAAAACAAATGTGGTCAAAGCGTAGTTGAGGTGGTATTGTGCATTTTTTCTTGAGGACAAAAATCAAATTGACGAGCGATAAGAAAAAAAAATATGGGTTATATAGAAAATAAAGATAAAGATGCAGCAGACTTTACATTAAAATATTTACAGATCACATTACGCTTGACCCTTGGTAATTCATTAACTATTTATCCCATTAATGTTTCGTTACTCGCATTTCCCTTCATATGTTATTTGGTTTATTTTTAGAAAACCTAAGAATGTATCTTTGAAGGAAATAAAAATGTATCTTTGTACATATTTGGTACATTCTTGAAAAGACAACAAATTGTTTTTACCTTCTCAATAATGGGCTCACTTAATATGATTATTTTTAATTTGCTGGGATGGTGTGACGTCACACCGCCTCTAAAAACGAAAATACTGGACCGATTTTGATGAAATTTTAAATCATGAGGTATATCGAAAATTGTAGTTCTAGTTAAGCCTTAAAAAAATCCAAAACCGGAAATTGAAGTTAGACATGTTTTTTCGGTAGCGTTTCTTTCCAAATCTCAATTTAACGCCCATTTACTCAAAAAATAGTTGTCTGATTGAGATCAGCTACAACTTGTTTGAGAACCCTTTGTGGTTAGTCTACGATGAAGTAAAATTAATTTCGAAAATCCTAAAACGATCGCAAAAATTTTGAAAATTGTCAAAACATTTTTTGCGCAAACTGCCTACACCATTTTTTAGCTGATAGAGCTTACAGTGAACTACAAATTTATTTTTTATTTATATTCCAAATTTTACTCTGATGAATTTTAAAAAAATTTGAAATTGATTAATTATTTATTCAAAAACGCAAAGCCCGATCGTTATAAAGTTTTATCAGTTCGATAGACTATTTAAAGTACTTTATTAGAATTTGCTAAAATTTTCGACTATTTTAAAAATTAAGGAAAAGATAACGATACTTTTTAATATCAACAACGCGTTTTCCGGCAGTTACATGATTTTAACTATGCCTATCAATTAGCTCTAATTAAAAAATATATTTTTCAATCGTGGCATATTTTTGATAATTTTTAAATAAATCATTTATATCGATTTTTAGTTTGATATCTGAAGCTCATCTAATCAGCTGCAATTCCGTTCGTTCTTAATATTCTTATACGGTATGGGATATCGTAAGGTTGCCTATATAAATTGTTTTCTTAAAAATCTAACATACGGTGACATGTGAGTAGAGCTTAATTATGGGAAAGTCCACTCGAAGTTCAGCTTTAGTTCAGCTTATATGTATAAAATAATAATTTTTTTGTACGTTGCAACATTATTGTAGTGGTCAGCCATCTGTTTATTGTATGAAATCAATTTAAGTCTTTTAAATTTAGTTTTAAGGGCGTTTTCATACATAATCGATAGAAATCATCAATTTTATGTTTAATGTAATTCTCCTAATCAGAGCTTTAATTCAGGATTTACTTTTTAACGGAACTGTTTGAGATTCCAACTAGCTTAATTACAATTATTAGCTACTAAAATTGACCGAAAATAAATGTAAATACTATTTACCTAATGAAAATTAAAAGCAAACCACTAAAACTGCGGAAATGTACCACTATATTAAACAGCGCGTTATGGTAGTTTTCCACTGCTGTAACTGAAATATGAAACAATAATTCACAACTCTGGCTACATTTCTAAACGTAACTCCATTCAGCATTGAATTTCCGGATTAAATAAAGTTCAACTTTTTGTTAGAACCAAATAATTGTGAAGCTCGGATTACTAATTGTATCTAAATATCTCATTTCTGTAGAACAGAAATAACTGAAATTGTCTTTTCCTTGTTACAAATCCGTTTCTCAGCTGAATTTGCGATTCATCGAGCAAATTTCCTTTTGTCGTTTATTTGCGGTTTGATTAAGAGATGCATGTGGCAAACAGCTTCGCAACAATTAACTCATTACGGTTTCGCTGAAATGAAGTTTCCCAAAAATTAGCTGCTGCTTGAAATTCCAACGTTTAGATCAAAACGCAATCGACATACCGAAGAGTGTAAATAAAAGCGAACAGAGAGGTAACAGCGAATAACAAGATTTGAGCAGTTAATGTAATAAACTTTTTGACTTCATTTACATTTTTAGTAAGATGTGAGGAAGTATTTATTTAAAGAAATTTCTCATACCGGTTTAATTGATTTAATTAATGAACAATTAAAAATGTTTATTTAAAAACAAAAAATATGCTCTATAGAAGAACTTTTGTAGTACATTCTATACAGGGTGTTTATTTGGAAATGTTCACCTTTGCTATCTTAGTTATTAAGAGAGTTACGACGAAAAGTTTTTATTTTTCTGTTGATTTTAATGGTGTTTGCAGAAAACAATTAAACATCCACTTTGAAAAATATTCAACAAAGAATACTTTTTGAATGAAACACTTGGTATATTTTATCGACCTTATTTCTAAAATCAAAAAGAAATATTTATAAGCCTTATAGATTCTATGTCTCCAAAATTTTAAATTGGTTGTTTTGGAAGTTTATTGGCGACTATACAGAATAATTTAATTAATAAAAGCAGTACAGTACTGACATGACTTTAAAAAAAATATGCCCGCAACGTCAACCGCAGCTCGAAGTAAATATTACGAAGTTCGGCGAAAAAATGAAAGTGCCAGCCCTCTTGTGCGCGCTTCAGCCTATCAACGCCACGGAGGTGTGGTCTAACACCAATACAAAGTAAATTGCACGAAGAAAATGGAAGTAAACCCGGTTTGTCTCGCTCTTTCTCCCAAAACTTTAACAAGTTACGTAAGAGAAGAATGATAGCAAAATTCACCCTGAGGATTGCAAAACGCGTTAAAATGTTGACAGTGAACTCGTCACCCATGACAACGAGAGGGTATGCAACCAAATCCAAGAACGCCAAAAAATCAGTTTATCTTTAGGATCATTCCCTGTGCATCGCAAACCCGGATTGTCTCAATCTCTTTCTCTCAAGATTCTTAACAAATTACGTAAGCAAAAACACAAATAGCAATATTCACCCTAAGGATTGCAAAGGGCGGTAGAAGGTTGACAGGGAACTGGTCACCTATGGCAACGAAAGGGTATATAACCAAACGCAGGAACGCTGAAAAGTCAGTTTTTCTTTAGAATCGAATAAGATCGGCCATATGGTAAAAGCTTCAGCTTCCGGTGTCGTGATCGAGCTCTAGCCTACGGTCACCAGATCGAGCTATAGCTTTCCGTCAAGGGAATCATGATGCTAAAATTGTACAAACGCCCGCAGCTCTCAGCACCATAACCCTGCAACCAGCCACCACGTCCTGAAGACGTCGCCGTACAAATGCTTTGCAGTTTGATAGAAGTTTCATTTAATTTGTGAAACCTTAAATTAAACTTTCATCAAAATGCAAAGTATTTGTATGGCGATGTTTCTTATGGCGTCCATTTTATGGCGGTATTTTTGCCGGCCACATTTTTAACTGGCGCTATTTTGCCGGCGCTGTTTTTCAATACTACATTTTTGACTAACGCTATTTTTAAACTCCAACCCGTTAGTCAAAAAACTCATTTTGTTTATAGTTTGTGTTTCATGAATTTTTATTTATTTTTTGGTGTTGTATTATATAATATTTTCTTAAATAAAACATTACATCCAAATAGTTTTAATTTGGATGGTGTTAGAAAGTTTGTTTTGATTCCCAAAAATACCTAGAACATAGTAGTAATAATATCATTTTTCTCTATCATCGCCAATAAACCGCCAAAAGTTTGAATTTTGCATACATGAAAAGATTAAAGTCTTATAAATATTTTTATTTGATTTTAGAGATACGGTTAATCGAAATGTTTTTATTCGTTTCCACTTTAACTTTTAAGATTTTCTATAATATACAGGGCGTTTTATTTTAAAACGCACGTTTAACTAAATATATCTTAAACTAGATGTTCAACTGCTTTTCTGCAGACTCCATTGGAACGAACAAAAATTATTTAGATGACGCTGTAGCACTAATAATAATGAAGATAACAGTGGTGGAGATTTCCTGGTGCGCATCCTGTATACCTACATTTTATTTGGGCACTGCAGTGGTTTTATAGGTACACTATGGCCATCCATTAACCTGCTCAACCTCAACGTCGCGTTTATAGCCAACAGTCATAAAATGTCGAATTGACAGTGCCCTGTCGCATTTAAAGCATCCTATGATATACAATGAAGTGTGAGACCTATCACACGTTTAATAGGTCTATAAGTGACTTGATAACCGCACCGTTCCTTGTGTTAAGCATAATTATAACAAATGTAATTATAGAAAATTTTAAATTATAATGACAAATATTTACCATAATTTGGTGTTTAAAATGTTCTGCGCGAAGCTTTCCGTATTCAGCAGGCTTGGAAATTAAAACGAATGCTTGTTGGAGGTTTTAAATAATAACACCTATTTAAAAAGGTATGGCGCTTTATATGAACAGAAGTTTGCGGTTTTCTCGAAAAAAAAATTAAAATACTTAAATGAAATCCGGACTGTTGCGTTTTGATTTTTCAAAAAAATTTTCCTTTTTAATTTTTGTGTAGTCCATTTTCACGCAACTTACTTTGATATAGTAATATCATTATGTTACAGCTACGCATCGCTTTGATGTTAGCAACATGGCTACCGAAATAATTACACTGATGTTATTTTTTCTCGTACGAAACAAATAACATTATACAGAGAATATCAGCGGACAACCACGATGAAAGGAAACACTTATTCAGATTTCATAAAATGATGAACAAAAGCAGAATTTTATTAACAAAAGGTTAATACGATCACAAATACTTTTGTTTTTCAGGTTATAGTACAATAAATACATGAGCGAAACATTTTATCATGCTTCAGTTTTTTTATGGCAACGTTTTATTCGGAATAAAATTAGAACGCTTTTAAAATTTAGCCGCTTACAAGGCTATGTAGTGATTGTGTCAGACTAACTAACCTGTCCAAAATAGGGGGGAAAGGGAGGTAGCCCCTAAAAAATCACTACCTCTACAAAATATAAGTTTAAAATCTTATTGAAGGATAACGAATTTAGCTTCTATTTTTTTTATAATACCCCAGTATTAAAATATAAAGGCATTTGCTTACAAACTTCAAAGATTCATACAGGGCGTAACAGGCAAGTCGAGGTAATAATTGAAGAATAATCAATCCATTTAGCTCACAAAATTTAAGTTTTTGTTACAATATTTATAATATCTATTCATAAATAGATTTTTTAACGCCAAACAATTGTTTATTGACGTCAGAAATCATTTATTAATGTCAAAATATTTTTTTGTATCGTCAATTTTTTGGCGAAACCGGAAAATATTGTTTAACATCAATAATTAGTTTTCAAACGTCAAAACATCATTTTCAACAATTGATTTTTTTTTACGATTGGAAATAATTTTCTTCGATGTAAGAATTTAAATCCAAACTATTTAATTATTTATTTCTTGAAAAAATCCGTTTGAAATAAATACTCCACTAAAATTTTAAACAAGCACAGCAAGATGAAATTGATGGGTTCGACATTTGCTACTTACTAGCGTTTTGTTAAAGAAAATCCTGGATTTGCAAACACAACTACAGTATTCACCCCTATTTCCTTATCCCGGCTCGGCCCACTAGAGGTGTTGGAAAAAAGTGCCGCGAAAAACAGTGCCGCGTAAAAAGTGCCTCCGGAAAAAAGAGCCGCGGAATTCATTCCGCGGCACTTTTTTCCAGTGCCGCGGAAATGGTGCTGGCGGAAAAAAGGACCGCAAAAAAAAGTGCAACGTAAAAATGGGCCGCGGAAGAAAGTGCAACGGAAGAAAGTATCGCAGCGGATATAAATGCTGCAGAAAAAAATGACGCGAGTAAAGTGCTGCCGGAAAAAAAATGGCCCAGAATCCTTTAAATGCCGCGAAAAACAATAGCGCGGAAAAAAAGTGCACCGGAAAAAAGTGCCGCGTAAAAAGTTCAACAAAAAAAGTGCCGCGAAAAACAGTGCCGCGGAAAACAGTGCCGCGGAAAACAGTGCCGCAAAAAAACAGTGCTGCAAAAAACCACCCTGAGAAACAGTGCCCCGAAAAACAGTGCTGCGGAAAAGCGTGGGTGCGGGCTTAAACGGTGCCAAAAAGTTTTGCACAGAATTTGCAAAAGTATATTTATATATGTGAGGAAACTTCGAGAATATTTGGATGTTTTTATTTTTACTAAAAATCTTCATTTGAAGATTACTATGAATCAATTCCACGATATACTGTGTATTGGTATTGTATATTTGGTATTTTGAATTATAGACTAAATTTTTGAAACAGTCAAATAACTCAAAAACAGTTTATTTTGATGTCATACCTTACTGTTTTTATACCTCAAAGTAAATGTAGAATTTCAAGTGTTAGTTTACCACTGATGATGATAGCTGTACGTATTTGATATTACGTATAATTGATAATAGCAGCAGTTTTGTACGAACAAGTTCTGTATCTAAAGTTTTACTCTGTTTTAAATATACAGAGAACAATTGGTGTCTGACCTAACCCCCCCCCCCCCCCCCAGACCTAGATTCGTCCATCTCAAATATATTTATGAAATGTATGGTTTTTCTCGAAAATATACAAAACAGTTCACTTCCTATGCGTAAGTAATTTATATTAAACCACTCTGAAGTTTCTTACGAAGTAAAACTTTTGTGAAACCACAAATAATAAGTAACTGTTCTCTCACACCAAATTGTCGATAATAGTAGATGCATGTTCGGCTCCTGCAATCCACAGATACAGCAAACTTGAATTGAGAAATTTCAATAAGGACTATGCAGAACATTTTGCTAGTTTCATTGACAGTCAAAAATGATTTTATGGGTGCGGGCTTAAACCGTGCCAAAAAGTTTTGCACAGAATTTGCAAATGTATATTTCGTGGTACCGTGAAGTACATACAATACTGCAGTAAAACTTTGTTTTGTTTGCTGGAGTTGCCAAAAGATAAATAGGCAAAATAAACTTGTAACTTTGAACAGACTGTTGGCTTGAACAGTGTATCCATGCAATCTTTCTAAAATTTATTTATTTGTCGCTGGCGGGAAGTGGAACCTCAGCTTTTAGTTCTTGTTTATACACAAGCTAGTGTTTTTTTAATTTATTGTTACAACAAATTTACCGGTTGCTGTGTAACAATTACGAAGTGACTTTTGCTGAACTTCAAGAAAACAAATAAGTAAATTTCGGTAAATAACCTCAATTATATAATATTTCTTTCTGAAATTTATAGGGAAAAATTTAGCAACTCACTTTGCCTCAACTTTCCCATAATTAAAACGTTTTTGTTTTCAGATTCTAGTCCCAACAGATACTATACTACCATTACAAAATACTAACATTTAGCAAATGAGCATATGGGCCTAGACCCCCATGGCAATAAGTACGTGGGGTTCAAGCCAATTTCGCCAATTTAATTTCCGTAAATAGCATTTATAATATTATTGTTTCTTTATTAATTGGTTTCTTGTGAGGCAAGATGATGACTGAGATGGCTTAAATTTTGTAAAGACTGAATCTCGGAATCTAGGGAAAACACGGCCAAAAAAATTTCCCGGAAAATAATCCCGGTAAAAATACTCAGAAAAAAGAGCCTACGGAAAAAAACAGATCCGGAAAAACCAAGAAAGAAAACCCGGTAAAAAAAAACAAAAAAAATCCCATAAGAAATTCTTAAAAATTACTAAAAGTTGGGAAAAGTAAAAGCAAACTATTCAGAGGAATGCTTTTGCGGGAGGTTTTTAAAGCTGTTTTTTGAACTAATAAATTTGCACAAAAGAAATTTGTTTAAACAGTTACTTACAGGGTTGTTGTAAAATATGAAATAATGGTCTGTTAATCTACTGACGTTAATATTCATTTTAACAAAAATAATTGAAAATAAAAATGCTTTAGTCAAGTTCAGGCTACATTTTGCTACTATCAGTTTATGAGTTGTTTTTTTGCATTTTTACACTGACAGGTGACGTCACCGGCATTCTTTTAAATGGAACTCTCATTTTGTTCATATTTTAATAGGTCTGTTATATCTGTTTTCAGTAACATTAATTTTTACATACCTTTGTGCGAGAAATTTTAAGGAAAAATTAAAAAATGTTTACATTATCTACTTAATCACTATTTTATACTTCCCTATACTTTCAGTATAGAGAAGTATTGATTTCATGAAAGTTTACAAAAATCACTTCTTGACGGAAAAACATGTTTTGGGCCTTCAGGAACCCAATAAAATGGTTTTTAAAATTTCTGTATGCGGGTGGGTAGGTATGTATGTACTGCGCCATAACTATCGAACGGATGGTCGGATTTCGATGAGGTTTGGACATTTTTTAATAGCATTTTTACCTAAACCAGATTTATAAATTTGAAAACGGAATTGGACAGAAGAGTTAGCGCAAATGAAACGCCTATTTTCTGAACGTTCTAGCTTGAAAATGGGGGCCAAAACGAATTCTTGAAAACCGACTTGAAAGCCTTAAACCGATTCTTATTATTTATAACAACAAATTGCATTTCTCATACCAGGTTTATAGGATCTGTTCTTAAATAAACTAATAATTAAGCAATTTTCAAAGGCCAAACCTATTCCCTTTTCGCGTAATTATGAAATATTGCATGTGCCGTAGCTTGAAATTTCTAGATGATTAAACATACTAAAAAGTTAGTTTAGATAGCAAAAATGCATACGTATAAGCAAAATTGTGTTATGGTCTGTATTTCGCACATATCTGCAAAAGTGAGTTTATGAAACCTCATCTCGGAGCTTATCTTTATGTAAATGCTTTGTATCTGTCTGTGGGTAAATTCGCGCTAATATTGCGCAGTATTTCAAAGAATTTTTCGCTATATGGCGTTAAAATAAAGTATACAAAAATTTCTGAATGTTGTAATGTGGCAATTATGTTTTGCTGCTCGAAGCTTTACAGTTTTAATGGAGGGAGTCGTGTATAAACGATTTTAAGTATAAGCAAGTGAGGTTTCCAGACTAATTTTCATGTTCTTCGGCGCGATATCTATCAAAACATCAAAGACGCGAGCTTTTTTACCCTAAGTATTTACTCTGCGAGAATTTTTAGTAAAAGTTTATATCAGAGAGTGTCAGTTGTCTAACGTGATTGAAATTTATTATTTCTGCTTCAGCTGATGCCGGTTATCTTGAGCAATTCGTGAAATAATCTCATCTGTCAGTTTTTGACAGCAATAACAAATATATTTTGCGGTACAGTGTGTATTGAAAGTTCGAAAGTCGTGAAAAAGGAAGAAGCTTTTGTAAATTGGCGAATATTAAGTGGGAAAATCGTACACGTCGAGATAGTTAAAGGCTTGTCTAAATTCACGTGTTGTGTCACTTACACCCTATCATCCCTTTTATCATTTCCCGATTTACCCTCGATACCGAGGAGTGAAGCAAAGGCACGAGACTGGAATTAATGCATTAGATGTATCACCCCCGTCACAAAAAAGCTCCCGCTCCCTGTAAAGATTCCATATACTCTCTCCTTGCTCGACAATCTCAGCCATTTGAAACAATATTCTCTTGTCGATTTATTATCTACAAATGTATCCCCTTTCTTTCCGATGTTGACAAAGTTGACTCGATTTCTGCTTTTTGCCCGTATTTATTTTTGCCGGAAGGAGGATACATAAATATTATAACGGCCGTAAATTTTTTATGTGCAACGAATGCGGGTTCCACACCGACTACATTTTACGCTTTTTATAGATATTTCGGAATGCCTAATAAAGATCTAGAAGTTTAAAACTCAACTCAAAATGATTAATTAATATCGCAACCCTTCTTTCATATTTTTTTCCGTAAATTATCTTTGCTTTTCATTCTACACAAGCAAAGCACGTCCGCGTCAACTTGTCATTCCTTTCAGATGGTGATTGCATCTTCCAATCTTCGTTTCCTTGTCATCCGCTGAAGCTTCTAAAGAGAATTATTTAAGGGAATATTGCCTCAACGTATGCATGCTGTCTTTCCCTAAACCTGCCTAGCCTTGTGAAGCTTTCTCGTATAATCAAATCTCTCTTACAACATCATGTTAATAAGCGCCAGAAAACTAGATACAAGTTGCCTCAAGTGCTTTTCTTTTATTCCGGCGAAGAAAGAAATGACTAGCAGTCAATTTCAAATTGATTTCCTCGTAATACCAATAATGAAATAGGCTCTTATATTCCGTATTGCGTCTTGGTTGCGTAATTTTGTTTGTAAGGAAATTAGAGTTCTTTATATCCGGCCTCCTTTGCCTTACCCCTTATCGCAAGAAGCTTCATCATTTATTAATTTATAGCGACGTAACGCTCCTACAACCCAGAGAACTTTGAATATTACATACTACGCTATAAGTTCCCAAATGTATTATTCAGAACATTGTTGATGTGTACCAATGGGGGGGCTTATGTATGCATGTATGTATGTGTATATGAATACCTTTGTTTGGATGCGACTTGGAATTGGCTCAGACGCGACTGCGGTGTAAAACGATTGGCACAAGGGGCGACGTTGACAGCTTGAAGATGATCTCAAAAGACCCGCGGGAAACTAAGTGGCCGAACGTTGCTTTACTCGCATAGCCGTCGAATTTTTAAATTTTAAATAATCTAATACATCACAATAACACGGACATTTAAAAAATCTGAAAAATGTTTGGTATAAATTACCAAAGAATTCCGGATACTCTACAAAACGGTAGTTTTTGAAACCATATTAGAATACTTAAACGATCCCATCAGATATTTGTAAGATACAAAATGGTAAATAGTTTTTAAAATCAGGTACACTATTCGAATAATTAAACGATCACATCAAACGTTATGCCCAGTAAAAATAAGAATAAAACACCCTGTACACTGTGATACAAAAACACGAATGATGAAACAAAACTGTCATTTAATTGAATAAAAATTTTGCGCATTCCTTATATTCAAATCACTAATCATGAACGCCGTCAGAAATTTGTGCGGGGGGGGGAGCAAATTAGAACTGCCAAATCTTGATTGGTCTACCGTGGGATTTACAATACATTATAATATCCAACAGAAAGGAGCGGGGGACCTCTCTGAAAAAATATTTTAAATTTTTAACTGAAATATGTAGTTTTTCAAGTAATTTGAAGGGTAATTTAACTAATGGTCACTTTTCAGTGCAATACGTAACGTACATTGACAGCTTGAAGATGATATCAAAAGGCTCGCGTGAAACGTTGCTTCACTCACATATCCGCCGAATTTTTAAATAATAAATACTCTAACGCATCACAATAACACGGAAATTCAAAACCCCTAAAATGTTTTTGGGAAAACGTATTAGTTAATAATTAATTTATAATTTGTCCCCAAAAATTTTCATACGTTTTGAATTTCCTGGTTATTGCATTTTTGTTAATTTCTTGTAATTATTTGCCAATTATTGACTAATAATTACAAGAATTTCTGGTACTTAAAAATGCAAAATTATAAATAATTTTTAAAATAAGGTACAGTATTAGACTAATTTGGGTAGCGGGTAGGCACTTTTCGCGATCCCGGCGAAGATAGGTCTACTTCAGGGATGCGACCCTGCCCACGCGAGCCTTGACTTTCTCTTAACTCCTATTACCGAGGGGAGTCAGGTCCTAAACCTTATTCCTACCCATTCCCAACATTAACAACACCTATCCCTCCCCACCAGCTCGCCAACACGCAGTAGGATAGCGTGGCGTTTTAAATCCTAAAACCTCAAACTCTCCATATGATTATGGAGAGAAATGAGAGAAGCCTATGTTCAGAAATGGACTGTAAGATAGGGCTTTTGAGATTGCGATTGAGATTAGACTAATTAAATGATCACACTCTGTACACTGTGATGCATAAGGAAACAAAACAGTATTTTAATTAAGTAAACATTTTGCACCATAACCTGTATTTAAACCACAAATCATGTGGACCACCAGAAATTTGTTTTGGGGGGGGGGCAAGGTAGATCTGGTAGATCTTGATTGGTTTACCGGGCGATCTAAAATACCCTCAAACAGAAGGAGGTACGGGGGCTTTTCTTGGATAAAAAGACAAATATGCAGTTTTTGGGTACTTTTAAAAGTAATTTAACTAATGTTTTTTTTGTGTTTGTTGTTTATTTACAGTTAAGCATTTTCCAAATATTTTGCAAGTGACAGCTAATGAAACACATTTTCTCTGCGTAACCATATAATTAATCCAATACCGTACATACGTAAAACGGTCTAAGTGAAAAAGATGTCCCATTTTCAAAACTTGAACGGTGAAAATCTGTTTATGTATAACACCGCCTGCGCCATATGTAAACCTTAAAGGAGAACATTTGTTGTTGATTACGTGTATGTAAATGGCGGTAGCTTAGAGGTTAGGCGATTAGCCTCTAACGCTAAAGGTCTGGGGTTCGATTCCCCGTCGCAGCCATGCGGCAATAAAAATCTATACCGCAACCCGTCACCCACATTCCCCTATTCGATGTAGGCAGCCGCGGGGTCCTAATGCCTGAAATCTTTTCCGGTATTTAGTCGTTCGGATTCGACGTTAAACTGTAGGTCCCCATGTACTACACCTTAGCGTTTTAAGGAGAGTACATGGCAGAGAAAAGTGCCGGAGCCCAGCAGCAGTGGGACGTAAAGGCTGATTACGGTGTGTAATTAGCAAAGTTATTAATTTCTAGTTACATGTTTTGCAATATTTCGTCATAATTCATTTGCTTCACTAACCTACTTGTATTAAATTCAGGGAGGAGGGCAAGTGCTAGGTTTGTCCCCTTTGTCCGTGCCTATGATCACAATCACTTTAAAATTCTTTAGATATTTAATTAAATACCTTTTTTGTATATTATCATTCATCCAATACTGTACACATAAAAAGTTGTAGTGATAAAATCGTGCCGAACATGAATGGTGAAAATCTGCTTTACGTATAAACACCGTGTTCGCGCTATGGAAACCCTAAAGAGGTGCATTTTGTGTTCATTATGCGTAATTAACAAAGTTATTAGTTTACAGTTAACTGATTTGCATATATTTCGTCATGATTTATTTTCCCTCTATAATCTAGTTGTATTAAATCCAGGGGGAGGGCAAGTGCTTTGTTTGCCCCCGTGCTGGTGCTTATGACCACATTTACCTTAAAATTCTTTAGAAATTTAATAAAATACATTTTCTGTACATTATCATTTAGTTAGTCCAATACATAAAATGGTCTAGTGAAAAAATCGTATCGAACATGAATGGTGAAAATCTGCTTTATGTATAAATAAACACCGTCTTAACGATATGTAAAGCCGCCTTTGGCGTAAAATGACAGCAGTAGGCTCCCGGTTTTTTCCTCGTCGTACGTCGCTTACATCCCAAGACTGTATTTTAAGCGATTCCTATTTTTCTTAATAATTCCAAGAATTTTTCCGGATTTCACCTTAATGTTTATTTTTAATTAGTTTTGGAATAATAAATGTTTCTTCTTCTTAGTAAATACATTGAATATCAATAAAATACGATAATATAAATCAGAAAGACCGAATGATTTTCCTAAAGTCAAAAAACCTAGTCGCGAGTTTGCAATAAAAAATTTCATGTTCATTACCCGCATTGTTCGTTGTACAGTTGTACAATGAATAATTTTGGAGTGTGGATCGTTACTCATGGTCCTTCTTATAAATGTTTAAACTTACGATGCGTTTTTTATCTGACCCGAACACATTTAAACACGTGGATTTTCCTGAAACAAATTTGTTTTAATTTAAACACAAAGTTTTCTTGGCATTTTTCGGTTTATTAATAAGTAATCTCGAGCTGCAAATGGAATAATAAAAATGCAATTGATTTAAGACACGCAGTTAATTACGCAACACTGTATCAGATTCTTCTCGCATCAAGTTGAACTCTTATTAAAAAAAGCTGAAGTGTTAAATTCGAGTGGACTTTCCCATACTAAATATTATTCATAGATGCCGTGTTTGCAAAAGTGTATTTTTTACAATTATAAGGTTGTACATTTCACCGACTCGCAGAGGCGAAATTCCAACAATTCCTGGCCAAAACTGTAAAAATGGAAATTGGGTTTTCCACTTAGGGCAATAAATGCGTGAAACATCGGCTTATGTTAAATCGAACCCCAATGTTCAGTTCGATAAACGTTTTGGAAATAAAAATGAAAAATGAAAATGGAAATAAAGAATTTTTAGTTAGTGAGTGTTTAAACGTTTTATTTAGAAGTACGTACTTTAGAGTAATTAGAAAAGAATTTTCGTTTTCGTCTTAGCATTTTATTGTCTACCAAGTCAGATTAAGTTAAACGTTTTTTACTGAGTTAAGCGTAGATATTGCCCTATTGCTACAATAAAAAATTCTTGCGATAATCTGCGATTTAAGAAGAAAAGTGGATTTCTATAAGTTGTACATATATTTCTCCAATTTATTTTGCGATTTTTGAACACAAAATTCATTTCAATGAACTAATGACGAATTTAAATTACCAATTTTCAAATATTTTAAAAGTTTTCAAAACTATTAACATTTTTCAAAATTTTCAACATTTAAAAAAAATTTTAAATTTTTAAAATTTCATATTTATTTTTGTTTATGGAACTTCAAAAAAAATTTTAATTCAAATCCTTTTAAAATTTTTAAAACTTTTCAAATTTCCCAAAATTTTCAAAATTTTTATAACTTTAAAAAATTTCATATTATTAGAATTTTTCAAAACTTTGAAATAAAAGCGAAGTTGTTAAATTTTAAAAAACATCAGGTAGGAAATATATTTGAAGTTTTATTGAGAATATTTAGAAATATTCTAAATTTTAATGAAACTGTTAAAATTTTTAAAAGTATATTGAAAATTTTCAAAAATTTCAATAATTTCAATAAATGCAAGGGGGGTCTCGTGGTGGTTGCCCGTCAGCTTTTTTTTCGATTTTCGCAAGTAAGCTAAGTCAGTAGTTAGATTTTTGTCCTAATTGTATGCTACTGTAATTTTTCAAATATTACTGAAAAATCGAAAAAGGCTCTGAATGTTATTCAACGCTCTTAATTTATTCTGAATTATGCTTTCAGAACCATTTTGTGATAATTTGCACTTACAATTTGCTTAAAAAAACTAAAACAGATGACGTCAGCAGTAATGATGTCGGCTTAGTAATAATACCTACTCCGATTCTAATTTGTCCAAACCCAAACATTTTTGGGAAAGCAATTTAAAAATTACAATATATTGAATAAAATAAAATAAAATGGCGAACAAACGACACGTTACAGTAATCACCAGTCAATGATAATACCAAAACTGATAATAAAAAATTTGAAATTGCCTTCATTCTTAAGCAAAAGACCTCCAAACATAACACTTAACATTCGTAATTCGTTGTTTCATTAAATTTTGTTGTTTGTCGTTTATGTTGGCTCGTGTTAATTATTGTTTTTTAGTTGTTGTTTGTTCTTGTTTGCTGGTTACTCTTTATCGTGAATTTTACCTTTGATGAGTACGCGGATATGTACCTCGTATTAGACGAGAGTAGGGGAAATTTCGCAGGAGCAGCAATATTTGTATGCTGAAAGATATCCTCAAAGAAGATATCCAACGAGAAACGTTATTCAAAGAATGGACCAAAGATTCAGAGAAACAGGAAGTATCATAGTTCGTAACATTGACAGAGGTCGACCCAGAACCATAAGAACACCTGCTTTAGAAGAACAAGGTTGAAGAAGAACCTGAACCTAGAGGTAGTACACGGGGAATTGGACAAAACTTAGGGGCAACGCATACAACAGTTCATCAGATATTAGCGGATGATGGCCTTTATCTTTTTCATTTGACCAAGGTTCAAGGACTTTTTCCTAATGATTATTACAACCGCATTACATACTGTGAATGGTTACTTGAAAAGCAGGAAGCCGATGAAGATTTCGTACGGTACATCTTATGGACAGATGAAGCTACTTTCACACGGGATGGTATCTTTAATATTCATAATTCACATCAATGGGGAAATCAAAATCCATTCGCGAAAATTGAAGGAAATCATCAAGTGAGATTCAGTTTAAACGTATGGGCAGGAATTTTCGGGGATGCGGTAATAGGTCCCCTCATGTTACCTAACAGAATAAATGCAAATGACTCTGTTATTTTTAACAACGGATTTGCCGGAACTTTTAGAAGATGTACCACTAGCTGCAAGGGCTCGAATTTGGCTTCAATGTGATGGTACCCCACCCCATTATGGGATACAAGTGCGAAGATGGTTAGATCAGCAATTTCCACAAAGATGGATTGGTCGCGGTGGCCCCACATCTTGGCCTGCTAGGTCGCCTGATTTAACACCTTTAGACTTCTTCTTTCTTTGGGGCTACATAAAAGAAAAAGTGTATGCAACTCCAGTTTCCACCTTGGCTGAATTGGAAGGGCGAATAATGGAAGCATTTGCCACCATCACCCCAGAAATGCTCCAGAATGCAGGTACTAAGAAATATTTCGGAAAAAGCTCAAGCTTGTGAGATGGAGGGAGGTGGTCATTTTGAACATTTAGGCTAATAATTGTTTGCTTTGGCTTGTTAAAATAAACTTATTTTCGTTGTAAAATTGTCAAATAAACTAATCTAATACTAATACTAATAACTAAAAAACTACTACCACAGTAATAATCTTCTGTTTGGTGTTATTGAATTTCAAGCT
The DNA here is from genome assembly GCA_958336395.1 of Ctenicera cuprea. Taxonomy (NCBI): domain Eukaryota; kingdom Metazoa; phylum Arthropoda; class Insecta; order Coleoptera; family Elateridae; genus Ctenicera; species Ctenicera cuprea. The sequence continues at coordinate 5,414,833 of OY284496.1, forward strand.
TTACAGTAATGCCGTTATAAGCAAAAACACAGTAACTATAAAATTTTGAAAAAATAAGTTAGTCTTCATGATAGTTATTGTACGTATTTACTAAGATAAAACACAACCTTAAACAAGTAAAAATGCCTTCCAAAAACCCCAGAAACATTTCACCGATTTTCTCAGCTTCCTATGTTTGTACTTATACCGGCAGCGTAGCTACAAATAACAACGTTGCCAGATTTAATTTTCTTAAATTGGCTATAACTCGAAAAGGAATCAGTAAATAATTATACAAACAAAATATTCTTTTTCCCTAAATATTCACCCCACCTACTTTTTTTTCGCCATTTTATTTACATCCTGTATACAATTTCCTGCACCCGCTTCCGATTTTGGATGTTTTTGAAAAGCTTAACTAGAACTACAATTTTTGGTATAGCTCTTGATTTAAAATTTTATCAAAATCGGTCCAGCACTTTCGCCTTTAGAGGCATCACACACCCATCCACAAACCCACCTACCCACAAACTTTGTTAAAAAACGTTTTTGGGTTCCTTGAGCCCTAAAATGAGTATTTCCGTTAAAAAATTTAAATTTTCATGACATCACTACCTATACCGAAGGTATGAGGAAGTAAAGACCATTGCACTTAATTTGTGTGTACTTGTTCGGGTAAAACACTGACGCTGCACCACTATATTTTCATTAAAATCAAATAAACTAAGGGCGTTTTTTATGCTTGCTTTATATATAAAAAAAAAGTAAATCTATATAACGGAAATTAATTACACCTACCTGAGGCTTCAATGATTAATTAATTTTTCAAAATTCACTAACAGCATCTGTATTACTTCTACTTTGTCCACCAACTTATATACTGACGGAAAAAGAAAGAAATTTTGAACTACATTCAACAAATTTTTCTTTTTTGTTTTTCTGTACCAGTGCACAATTGTTACACCTAAATAAAAATAAAGCATGTTGTTTGCACTTTGATACAACAAATATGTTTGTGTCGTACCAATTGGTATTAATATGCAAGAAAGAACAATGAAACGAAACAAAACTAGAATTTCATTGTTTTTAACCATTCAAAAGTATTCTGGGTTTATAGAAATTAATTTTTTAATCGTGTTTATTTTTACATAGCTCACCATATTAATAATGTGCACAAAACAATGCCCAGCGGCTGAATGGAATCATATTGCATTTGCATACAGAATTATGTTGTGCTAATTAACGCCTGCAGCGCAAATACATTTTGCTTAAAATTATAAATTATTATTAATTAACGTCCATATTATCAAATATATTTTCAAAAGCCATCATGTTTAAAATTTCAGGAAAAATGATAATATTGTTACTAGAATATTAATATTCCTATCTGTGCTTTGTATATTTGTATGTATAGTATGGGACATATTAAATGATCGTGCCAATGTGTGTTGCTTGAACACAGTTTTCTCTGGTATTTCAAAGCGTGCCAACGTTGTTGATAATTAAACTAAAAGTTAAAGAAGCCCATATAAAGCAAACTATTTTATATAATATTATAATTATAATATTATAAAATTTCCATTGTTTACGTTTTATTACCAAAACTTACTTGTGGTAGAAATATAAAAGACTTTTTAATCGTTTCATCTATTAAAATTAAAATGTTTTAGTTTGTTTTTTAAATTTTGAATTATATTAGCGTATATTTTCTAAACCCATCATGTTAAAAACAATATTACTATTACCAGAAATTTAATTTATGTAGGCATGCTTTGTGTAATTGTATGTATAGACTGGGAAACATTAAATGATTATGCAAGTGCTGTGTTGCTCGAACACAGTTTTTTTGAAATTTCACAGCGTGCCAGCGTTGGTGGTAATTAAATTCTGCAATGATGCTTTTTTCTTTTTTTTCTGGCTTTCTTATATCTGCCATAATCCCGCTTGTACCTATCTTACCCATTGAAAGTAGATTCAGGATCGTTTACACCAGAACGTTTATTGTTACTTAGTTAGTTGCTAGCGTTTGCTACCGTTAGCTACTGTATCTTAATTGCTATCGTACACTACCGTTTGCTACTGCATTTTATTTGCTACTGCTTGATATGTGTTCCCGTTTTTTGTATGCTACCGTTTGCTACTGCTTACAACCGTATTTGCTTTTGTATATATTGTGCTTTGCTTGGCTTGTAATAGCTTGCGCTGTAGTGTAATAGTAATTTTGTAAATAACCTATGCTATTAACCTTCTGCTTTATTCATTTTTTATAGTTTAATGCTACTTTTGTTTTCTTAATAACATTACTTGAGCACCAATGGATTTGGTAAGTAAAATTAATTACACCCCTAGAAACCGTCACTTTCACTGCAGTTACCCAGGTCTTCAGCTAGGTACGACGGAATCGTGCATACCGACTGGGGAAAAGCTTTCCCCAAAAAGTGAAACCATACTAGAGAAAAGCCTTCCTCACCCGGTGAAGTACGATCAGAGAGTAAACTTCGTCATAGAATTTGGCGCCCGAACATTTACATGAAGTTGTACGTATAAGCCAACGTACAATTCTAACCGCAACGTAGCAAGAGCTCACAATTCCATGCTAAAGAAACCCATAAAAAGCTAGCTATTTTATGAAATTTTTATAGTTTACATTTTATACCATTAATTATTAAAAAAGTTTTAATTTATGCTTATTTAAATATGCTTGATCAGTTACTCCACTAGTTGTCATTAATTTCAGCACTTAAGTTTAAACTATCGGATCCCGTCGGCTACGATTCCCTTTTTTTGTTTTTGTTTTGTAATAATAAATAAGCTAATTAAGCTAGGAAGTGTAGCGGATCGCGAATTGAAGTCGTTGTATTATTAATTATTTAGCGATTGCTTTAATTCTATAAATCGTATTCCTAATACAGTTGGTTAGTGTAAACGCAGTGACCTCGTATTGCTTGTTTTCATCACGTTTGTTATTGTCACTCGAGCTCCTAATAATTGGGTCAAGTTTGGTTTCTGATTGCTTCTTTAGGAAGTCGAGCTATGTATTTTTAATTATTCATTCTTAGCTTATGTATTTTGTCCACATAATTGCTAGATTTTGTAATATAATTGTTCAATATCTATTTGTCCAATTATTGCTTGTACTTGTACAAATCTTCAGGGAGTGTTTCATTTTGACATTTTGTAACACAGTTTCGTTAAGTCCATATTGAGAACGCACGTAATTTTAGTCACCGAATTTAGCTGACCGGTTTGCTAATGAATGCGCATTTGGTTCCAATCATTCAACTGTACAATGTAAACCTAATTTTCGTATTTGTATCGAAACTGAACTGGCTCGAAACATACCAATACATAGGAATATGCGCCCTATAGAATAGACGCCTAAAGATTTTGCTTCTAGTGGCAGGGGCCAGTCATCACTAAAAGTTGAGACAAATGCAAGGGATCCGGATTTAATATATAGATTGCAATGATTTTTAAAAGGATTCATTGTAGCTATTTAAATCTCTTGGAAGGGAGCCTCGCTTTTTATAATTATCAATGATTGTATAAAAAAGGGGTTGGTAGTAACGGCAAATTTCTACACAGGGCTGGTATGTTTACAATTCTAAAGTGGCGGTTAAAAAATTTTAAAATCAAAAATTGGTACCCCTTTATTTATTAAACAAGAAACATTAAATAATTTCTGCTTACGAAAAATTACTCATCTTGACTAGTAGAACCAAAATCGAATGTTACTTTTTAGAAAATTTTAGATTTGGTGTGGCTACACGTTTTCATTTTTGAATTTTTTGGCTGACGAATTTAGGATTTTGTTGGCTACTGTAGAAAATGTAAATTCCATTTATTTGTAAGTTAAAAAATTTCTCATAAAAACTTTTGGATTTGGACAAGTTAGGATCCGAGCATGATTACTAAACGCCAGCATTATTATTGCTGACATCACGAACTGACAGCTGTAATAAAGTAGTTGAAGTATGGATAGAATGGAGGGTTGCCTATATAGGTTGTTTTCTTAGAAATCTAGCAGTCGCTCGGTGAAATGTACAACGTTATAATTATAAAATTTACACTTTTGCAAATACGGTAAGTATTAATATCTAGTATGGGAAAGTCCACTCGAAGTCCACACTTCAGCTTTTTATTGACTAAGACATAAAGAAGTAAAAGGTTTAAAGCGAGTAAATAAAAAAAATAATTATGTTGTCGCTGGTCGTACGACTTGTACATCTACCAGTGGCGTAACAAACACCTCCGCACCAGGGAGTGGGTCAAAGCTTTTTAGGGACCCACAGCGATCACTGGCCGGCAGAAACTACAAAGGAAAAATTTTAAAAAATATGTACAGTCATTGTACTTCAAAATATCCAACCATAGATATAAAATGAATTTAGAAATAATTAGTTCAGTTTTGATTTTAATCGCGAACATTTTTAGTGTTTCTGCATATGGTAGTAGAACTGAAGTGGAAAACAATAAAAGGTTATGCATGGAACAAAGTTATAAATGAATTCGCCATAAAAAAAATACGCTACATGCAAGTCGTTTGCAATAAACTAAGGTTGTTAATAGAGAAAATTGTGATTTTACCGCACAAGATTGTCGTAAATAAGGTAATCATGCTTAACAGCTAGGGTGTTATAGCTGAAGCAATGTTTATAATTTAAAATTTTAAATAATAATTCTGGTACGTGATTGATAAACGTAGATATGTCTTATTATTAATTTGCCTATAACCAAACTGGAGGTGGGGGCCTATTATAAAAGTCTGCGGGGGGTGGGGGGCTTACGATTTGCGTTACGCCACTGACTTCTACTCCAAACAATGAGAAATATTCAGAAAAGTTTCCAAAACGTAGTATGTTAAAATTGTAACTATATTAGTGTGATGGTAGCTGATTCTACAGAAACTTCCTCCTTCATGTTTATTGTATGTCAGTAGACTATACTGATAAAACTACTTTCATGGGAGTTTGCTAGGCTTGGTCTAGTCTGGGATGTGGAATGTGTAATTTAATGAGAAGATAAAGTTATAATAAAAGTTAATAATCATATAATAACAGTGATACTAGGGAAGGTATATATAAAACTAGAATGTAATCTGGGTAATGGATTTTGTGCTTTACTTGGATATATTTGTTTTACGTTCGTTAGAAATAAAACTTAAATAAGTCAAGGGTTTTATTTGGGCACTAAAAGAAATGATTGCGTGTTGGATGAACCCTATTGTCTAAGTTATGGTTTTTTCACATTTCCTATTATCCAACAAAAAGCGAAATTGTAAAATTAAGTTTGTCGCTAAAACTTCGGAAGATCGCTTTAAAAGATGTCTAAATTGCGTGTTTATAATAAATTCGCAATATCAATACCCAAACCGAAAAGTTTTAGGTATCCATTATTCATTCAAATTAGTAATAAGGCAGCAATAAGGACGAAAAAGTTCGGAAGCAACAATTTTTCTTTCCGTAAGATCCATACTTTTAAATTTATGTATATGAAGCTAATCGATTCGAGATATTTCTTTAAAGCAGTTGATTCCTTTTACATGTTTGTTCGCGTTAAATTTGTGCTAAACAACAAAAACCTCGTCTTACAAAGAACCTCTATGCAAATATACTTAACTTGTGCCTTTGACTACACTACGAATGTTTCGATATGCAAATTCTTTTGAACTTTTCTTCGAATACTTTAAGGGTTTTTTTATAATAAAATCATTTCTTGAGCTTGCTTTCTCATCCAACTTTTTTTATAATTCATCATCGAAATTTATGACATCCACTGACAGTAAAATTACGTTTTGAAGCGACACAAGTAAATATTAATTTCACATTGGAAAGTTCTGCATTATTTATTAAAAAAGTTTTGAGCAAAATTTGTGGAAGAATTTCCAAGGTACACCTAGAATTCTTCTCTCAGAACGATGTGTTACATAAACGAAAACAGTATAAATTTTAGGGACGGCATAATCTTTTTATCCTTTGACCCAAGTGGACCAATCGCTCTAAAAAGAAACTTTTACTGTTTCGTCGGTTTTCTAGCTCCATCCACTCAAAAATCTGTGGGTTATGTTAGAGAAATCGTCCAGCTTCACTTACCAAAATCGACTATCCGATCCATCTACTTTAGTAGATAATGTTAAACTAACAGTATGTTTGGAAACCAAATATTTGTTTTGAATTTACAAAAAAATACATTGCAAAAAATTAGTTATTACAACCTAAGTTGCAATATCGGCAAAAGTAAGTGTTTTCGGCTAACATTATTTTCATCTAAGTATATAAAACTAAATTTGCCGAATACCATATGATAAAAGTTGTTCAACTCGAAGTACAATGCGGACAAAATATCCACGCAATGAAAACGTAACAACAGCATTAAACTAAATGTGTAAATGTTTGTTTTTGCAGATGATAAACAAGACAAAACACGTGAAAAACGACCGTGCAAAGTGAAATATAAACTACGGCCTTATGATAACTTTAAAAGAGTTAAAGTTTTCATCAAAATACGTAAAGTAGTTAAGCATATTTGTGTGAAAAAAACGTTAATAATTAATGCATATTTTTTCTTCGACTCACCGTATCACGCCGTATAAACAATATACGAGTGCACGCGTTCACCGAATCAGTATAACTGCCACCAATTTTGTCTTTTACTACTGCTTTTCCTACAGTTTTCGATGAATATTGGTCCAACGCAGAATCGGAGGAAAATCCAGATTCTGCGCGATGGACCACTTTATCGGCAGACGTCTCATGGCGCTTTTCCCCAAAGTAGGACGCCGCTTTTCCGCTTATCCTAAAGGTATCTGTAACACGATGAGAGGAAAGGATTTTCAGAGGATACGAAAATAGAATTCTTTTCTTAAAAAATTCTTTAACTGCAATTAATTTTAATAAATTGTTCGGCTCAGATGCTAACTGTAAATTAAGCATAAAAAAATGAGTTGCGAATATGAGCTTTTGATACAGGAAAAAAAATTTTAGGTCATTTAGTAACTCTTGCCGTGGTAAGAGTCAAAAGTTTTGTTAAAACAAAATTCATAAAAATAAACCCCTTCCAAATTTACGGGTGCTCATAAAACTTCCTGTAAGCTTTAATGGTTGTAATGCTCCACATCCTACCCCACCCCTATAGGAGAACATCAGAACTCGCTAGTGAGAGAAGAGAGCGCATGTAACGCAAACTTAATTAATTCGTCTGATTAAACCATTAAAACTCAAATTATTTCCAAAATTTAAAAAAACAGCTTTTTGTTATTTAATAGTCATGTCAGGTCATTGTTCTCTAAAATATCAGAATTAAAAACATTCATCCTTCAAAACAAAATTGATATATTAGCTGTATCTGAAACGTGGCTTAATGCAAATATTTCAATACTGATATAAATATTAAGGATTACTTCTTTATACGAAATGATCGTTCTGGCCGAGGTGGTGGTGTTGGTATTTACATTAAAAAATGCATTCGTTACTCTCGTATCGATATTGGTCATGTTACTTTTGAACAAATTTGGTTATCTGTGAACGTCTCAAATAAAAAATTAATATTAGGTGCTCTATATAATCTCAAACAAAGGGATTATAAATTATTCCTTGATGAATTTGAAAACTCTATCACTACGTCTATGTCTTTTTCTGATAATATAATTTGCTTAGGTGATTTCAATATTGATTTTTTTAAACCAGATCACCCTGCTACGATATACATGCAAAATATGCTAGAATCTCTTGATTTAAATCAAATTATTAATCAATCCACAAGAGTATCAAATAATTCTCAATCACTTATAGATCTCATTATTACTTCAGATAGTTTGTTAATTGCTGATAGTGGTGTAATTGATTGTCATCTAGCTGATCATGATCTTGTCTATTGTGATGTTATTACTGTTGCGCGTCCTGAGTTGCCGTCAAAGAGAACGCTCAGAAATTTAAAAAAAATTTATCTCGACTTATTTACTGCCGACCTAGCAACTTTACCGTTTCATTACATATTTCGAATCACTGATGTAAATGCAAAATTACAATTCCTAAACAATTTGATTTTACAGCTGTTTGACAAACACGCTCCTATTAAAACTTATAAATTTACTAAACTGTACCTTCCCTGGCTAACTGACAATTTGAAGTATCTTATGTCGTTAAGAAATAAAGCTAAAGCCAAGTGTCGCAAAACCAAGCTACCGGAGCATTGGCAGTATTATAAATCATTACGTAACTTAACTAATATATCTTTAAAGAACGAAAAAAGAGCATATTTCAATTTAATATCTTCCAATGGCGATAATAGCGCTTTATGGAAAAATTTAAGTATGCTTGGTCTTGGTAAAGACAAACAAGTTAATATACCAGACAATCTGCATGATCCTAATATGATTAATGATTATTTTGTAAACGGTGTTCCTAAGGTTAACGGTGATGGACATGCAGTACCTCTTGATATTTATGAACAAAACACCAACCAAAGTTTAAACTTTAACTTTTTCCCAGTAGATACCAACACTATTTTGGATATTATCAATAAAATCAAATCAACTGCATTTGGAAATGATGATATAAACATAAGTATGATAAAACTGTGCTGTCCATCTATTGTTCCTTATGTGACACATATCATTAATTCTTGTATTGTTGAAAATACTTTTCCGCGGTGCTGGAAGCATGCGATTGTCAAACCACTACCTAAAAATAAGCAACCTACTGGAATTAAAGACCTACGACCTATTAGTCTGCTTCCTGCATTGTCCAAAGTATTTGAAAAAGTTATTCGTAATCAACTCAATAATTTCATTAATGATCACAATTTTTTACCTTCATTTCAATCTGGTTTTAGATCTGGCTATAGCTGTACAACTGCTTTACTCAATGTTACTGATGATATTTTGAATGCCACTGACCAGGGAAAGATCACTGCACTCGTTCTGTTAGATTACAGTAAGGCATTTGATACAGTGAATCATAATACTCTTATTACAATTTTAAAGTACTTAGGAGTTGGCCATGCTGCTACTTCGTTAATCAGAAGTTATCTATGCAATCGGACACAATCGATTCGATTGGATAAGCAGGACTCACGTTCGCTATCGGTAACTCAGGGTGTTCCACAGGGCTCAATTTTAGGTCCCCTGTTATTTTCAATATATACATCTGTTTTCATGAAACACATTAAATTTTCGAAAATTCATGTATACGCGGATGATACTCAGTTATACCATTCTTTTACAACTGCTAATTGGAGGGAAGCTATTGATGAGGTAAACTTGGATTGGCAATATATCTACGATGCATCTGTTCGTCATTCGCTTAAGATTAACCCGGACAAATCTGCTGCGCTATTGTTTGGAAATAAAAACTGCTGTCGTAATTTAAGTAATGTAATTGATATCAATATTAATAACATTAAAATCCCTTTTGTTACCAAAGCTAAAAGTCTCGGTTTAACGCTAGACAACACTTTTCGTTATAGAGACCAAATATCTAAGTATATCTGTCAGAGTTATCTACATCTCAAGAAACTATATCCTCATAGGTCCTATTTAAACCGCGAAATTAAAAAGAATTTATATGAAGCTTTTGTGTCATCGCAATTTAATTACTGTTCTCCGATCTACCACCCAGCACTAGATGTCATTACTGCTCAAGGAATTAAAAAGATTCAAAATGCTTGTCTGAGGTTTATATACGGCATTAGAAAATATGAACGTATATCTCACAAGCTAGCTGATGCTGGTTGGTTGACAATGCAGAATCGTAGAATATTGCAATGCCAATGTCTTTTTCATCAGATCTTAATAACAAAGAAACCTCCTTATTTATACAATAACATTACTTTTAGGACCGATATACATAATATTTCTACTCGGTTTAGAGGCCAAATTTCACCTCCCTTTCATGTAAGAACTCTGTTTGAGCGGTCATTTTTCGTTCCAGATGTATTCTATGTACAACAGTTTATCTACGGGATACAAATCTTACAGTTCTAAATTATTTAAAACAAAACTTCTTACAGAACTTTTTCAGAATCAGTAGCTTGCTTTGTTTATATCGTCCTACTTTGATGGGTTCAGGAGGCAGTACAGTTTTATGTGGATGGTGCCATCACAGAATACTTTAGGTTGAAATGTAACTCTAGGTGTAGGAATTTTACTTAATTGTGTTTAATTTATTCATCCAAGGTTTAGATGGTAGATCAGGAGTAGGGTTACCCGAAACTGAATCTCGCCTTGTGATTAATGTGCTTCACTAGGGTTGTAAATTAAAAATTAATTTTTAATCAAGTTGTTGTTTTTTTTGTAATTTTCAACAACACTTTATATTATTATTTATGAGCACGTTAATAAAGATTATTATTATTATTATTATTATTATTATTATTTATACTTTCCTGTACTTTCAGTATAAGGATATATTGATTTCATGAAAATTTTAATCAACGCCATTTTGACGGAAATGCAGATTTTGGAGATGGGAACCCCTAAAAGTTATTTTAACAAATACCTGTCTGGGGTGGGTTGGTGAGTGTGTACGCCTCATATTATTATTATCTCCCGATCGAATGGGTCGATTTCGGAGTTTTGAAATGTAGGGGTATATCAAACATTCATCGATAAAATAAGCTTCAAAAAAATTCTAAACTCATGTTGTTTTCTAAATTTGAAACTGGAATTTCATGGAAGACTTTAGGGCAATTTTTTTCGAACTTTCTAGCTTTAAAGTAGACGCTACAATTTTTCGAAAATTTTCACTATAGCGCCTTACTTGATGAGCTTTGGGATGTGGGGTATATCAAAAATTCACCGACAAAATAAGCTATTTAAAAAACACGAAGCCGGATGCAGATGTTAAACATGTTTTTTGGTAGCATTCTTTCTGAAACCAAAGTTTTATAAAATTGAAAACGGAATCCAATAAAAGATGGTAACTTTAGCACTTTATTACTCAAAAACACGTTGACAGATCTAGTTCAAATATTTTCTCGTAATAGCCGCTATAGAGACACAATGTTACTGTGCACAAACATTTTTGAGAAGTTAAAAGCTATGAAGTGAAAAAAATTTCAAAAATTTCGGAAATATTCAAAAAATATTACTCAACAACTGACCACACGATTTAAGTGACATGGGCTAAATTTGGTAAGTGACTAAGCCCGCTAATCTCTTTGCAACGCTTTCTATGAATTTTTGAAAATTTGAGTTTTAACGTCCTTTTACTCAAAAACAAGATATCAAATCGGGGGGAAATTTTATATTAAAAATGCCTAAAAGGTACTGTAATGTTGAGTTCGTGGTTGGAAATAAAACACGGATTTGAAGGAGAAAGTTTAATGGAGTTTTCACTTTACAAATAATTTTGATGAAATTGTTTTGATGATTGTTTTTATATTATGTAAATAGCAACCAAGTCGCTAAGTTACAATACAATTGACCAAGGCTGCTACAGTACATAATGTTACAATCTACTAGAACTTTTGAAACTACTAAGACGAGGAAGTGAAAAAAATATCAAAACTTTGACATTTTCAAAAACTTTTTTCCCTCTCCCTCTCCTTCTCCTTCTTCTTCTACCTCTCCTTCTTCCTCTACTTCCAGCTCTCCCTTACATACATCTTTTGAATATAATAAAATTATTAAGAAGAGTTTTTACAATCAAAAACAAATAAATATAGAAACACATAATATAACCAAATATAAAATTATTTCTCAAAAACTCAACACAGCAAAAAAATATTTAGAATTGATTGTGTGCTAGGCACGCGGTGAAACATTATTTATAAATATTTAAATAATAAAAATGAATGGTGTAATAATACAATAAAACACTTGGTAATTGTTTCACAATCTGTACAGATTGTGAAACAAATACCACGTGTTTCATTTTATTGTTATACTATTAATTTTTAATAGGTAATATTTATCAGCAAAAACAACATTAATTGCTCCAGTAATTTATTTACACATTTTTACATTTGAAACGTAAATCAAAATTGCAAAAAAAAATTAGGGGTCTAAAGATGCCTAATCAAAAAATGAAAAGACTATTTTTAATGTTTTAATGGAGTATTTTAGACGTCTATTTTTAATATTTTAAGTGCCTAAAATCCGCACCCTACTCATGAGCGAAAGTAGAATAAGATTTACTACTTAATTTTTAAGGTGCAGTAATATTTAGAGGGATTAATTTTTCCTCTCCCACCAAAAGTTTACGAACGAATTTGTCCTTCCGTTTTTGGTTTTCTTTAATTCAAAGAAATTGTTTTTCAAAATCCCTTTTTAATATTATATCATAAGCAACAATTTCTAAAGTATAGAAAAATCCGGGCGAAGTACTTCAGTCCTTTTTGATCAATATAATGTAAGTAAATTAGTCAAATAATACGACGTACTAGTGCTATTCCTGGATTGTTTTATATGCAAGAGATTTATTTATTGGTTTTATGCACATTGCAAAATAATAAATGGGTTGATATCACAGATTTTATTATAAGTTGTTATTAATAGACGGAATAGACTTTACAACTACGCAGCAGTTTGGTTAGTAAACACAACCAGATTTTTACACAAAAAATTCCTGTTTTGACTAGGCATTGCTCAAATCACAAACAAAAAGAGGAAATAAGTTTTTAATTTATTTTTGCATTGTATATTTTTTTAAAGGAATCGTGAGGCCGTGCGTGAGCACGACTCCATGATTCTCGTCCCACCCCTTTACCCGGGCTCAGCGGACTTGCGCTCTTTCACCGGTCTAACATGCACCCCACCCCTGAAAGACATGCAACTCAACATACACACCATCCATGGACACGCCGGATTTAACTTATTCAGAAAAATTTCCGACGGGCAGAGGACTCGAACCTACTGCCGTTGAGAGTCTACTTTCAAAGCCTGGGACTTTAACCACTAGACCACCCGCTGGCCCGCATTGTACATTTAAAGCAACATTGCTTAGAAAAGATAATAATTTCAAGAGTGCATGTTAAAAAATAAAACGACGTATTTTTAAGATATGCGATATTTTTTTTATTTTAAAACACAATCGTCGGCGTACCAGGGTAGCTGTAAAGTTGATAACATAATAAGTCATCTATTCAATATTGATAGTGCTCTCTATTGAAGTGAAAAAAAAACTTATACTTTAATCTCCCGCTATTAGAAGCCGCATCTGCACGCGTCAATTATATAAGACGCATACTCGTATGTACTGGTATGTATCGGCCCAGTACACTTTCCATGACAAAATATGAAAACTGGGTTTCCACTGTTTTGTTGGATGATTGAATCGCGAAGCGCTTAGCCCTAATTAGCAATTCAAACTCCGCGGGGGGGCGCATATTAAGCTGGTCAGCGAAACCCGACTAAACACTCGAGAACACGTGCACTTGCAATACGCACTTATAAAAATGTGTTGCAAGAAAGCCATACAATATTACTGAAATATAAGACATTCAATATATCGAAGTAAAAGCAATAGTTGAACAAATAAATATTGAACAATTACATTACAAACTCGAGTGATCAAGCGGGCAAAATAAATAGGCTAAGAATTAATAATTAAAAAACACACGACTAGTTCCTACAGAAGTAGTCAGAAACGAAACCTGACTCAACTACTGAGAGCTCGCGTTACAATACCGAACGTGCTACTAACGAAGAATTAATTGTTGCTGAGTCTACACAAACCAGCTCGCATTTCAGAAAACGGTTAAAGGAATTACAGCAATCGCTAAATAATTCATAAAACTAGAACTTCGATCCGCGGTCCGCTACACTACCCACTTAATTAGCTTATTTATTATTAAAAACGAATAATCAAGAACAGCGTGGGGCATGGCCCACGGGTTCCGTTAGTCAAATCGTATTTGTATACCTACATGTTTAGTCAGTTTCAAAGCAAGACATTTCGAGGCTCTTGCGCTAGAATCGATACGGGGCGATAAATTAAACGGGGCGAGACTGACCTGTTTTCTCGTCTCGACATTTGAAACGACACGAGAGTCATGCTATTTCAAGTCTCGTGTCGTCTCGCGGCAGCTCTAAATACTGGCAATAGTCAGAGCTATTCTGAAATTGCAAGTGTTGAACAAATGCGATATAATCTTAGCCGTTGAGTCGTCTATCAACCTCCCTAACAAAGAACCTACATTTAATTCACACTAACATATTATGCCGACAAAATCAATAAGTGGTACTAAATCGTTAAAATTACTTTCGCCATATATTTACCCAGCCAAAACAGTCAGATACAGTGTCTTATAGATAATCGATTAGTGAAACATTTAACCATACTTTCGACATCTGAATCGCAAAACAAACGAGGCACGTGATATATTATCTTCTTCCTTTTCGGTAATTTGATCTAACCTATTTCATATTTTAGTCGATAAAAGCATAGAATTTCTTGATTGCTAAGCATCATTGTAAATATTCACACGCCCGCCGTGAGGATCACTAAAACGATAAAGTTCAGCCATTAGTAGAACACCAAACACGTTTGCCACAAATTGTATCACTAAAGACATCATAATCCTGTTTCATAATCCGTGCGGAACGCTTGGGAGAAGTGAAGGTAAGTACCCCCACGAGATTTATCTATGGGGGCACAAATGTGACTACGCTGAAGAAAATGAGACCTTAATAAAACCTTATATGAGGTACGATGGTTTGACACAGAATTTTCTTTCATTTATTTGTTACTGGTTAAAACTTCATATACTCCGGGGTTTTTTTTGGAAACAGATTACTCATTGTTTCAGTATACAGGGTGCGGCAACTAAAGTGTTACAAGCTTATATCTCCAAAACTATAAAAGATTGGGCAACAAATTTTTTTATAATTTTATGGAACGGAAGTGGCCGTATATTAGGTTCATAGTGATTTTGTAAAGCCCCCTTTAGTTTAGGGAATGGAAGGTAATTTTAATTAAAGTTTGCTTGATCTTATTTTGGCTCCACATTTTAGTAGGCACATTTAAATTTAAAACAAAATGATCCGTTCCGCTTTTTAATATTTATGGAATTTCATGTTCTAATTTATTGGAGTTAGTAAAAAAATTTAAAAAAAAATAGGCTGCTCATATTTTGATGCGGGTATTAAGAAGTATTAGAAATTAATATCATCCAATTCAAAAAATTTAAGTTACCATCACCCCCCCCCCTTCCTTAAAATAGGGGGGATTTTCAAAACTCGATATTAGCCTAATATACGGCCCCTTTCTTAGTACACATTGTTCGTTCAGATGATTTCATATTTCTACTTTTGTTTTTTGTAGACCAAAATGCGTTTCAGCATCACTGCTGCAGTTTTTACTTTCCTATACTTTCAGTATAGGGAAGCATTGATTTCATAAAAATGTTCCAAATCGAGATTTTGACGGAAATACATGTTTTGTACCTCCAGGAACTCAAAAAAGTGTTTCTAATAAAATGTCTGTCTGCTGTGGGTATGTATGTGTGTATGTGTGTGGTGCATCATAACTACGGAACGGAAGGTCCGATTTTGATGAGCTTGAGAATGTGGAGGTATATCAAAAGTTGACCAACAAAATAAGGTTTTTAAAAAAAATCCGAAACCGGAAATTAGACTTGTTTGTTTGTTAGCATTTTTTATCATAAACTAAATTTTATAAATTTGAAAACAGAATCTGATAGATGACTTTAGGGCAAATCTAACGCTTTTTTTCCGAACTTTTTAGCTTTAAAATAGCGGCCAGAATTTCCTCCTCAGTTTGTTATTAAAAATACATAGAACTAGAACTTACATCATCAAAATTCGTTTCTTCTCAGACAGTTGAAACTTAGTTTGATGATGCAAGTTCTAGTTGTATGTATTTTGGGTACTAAAGCAAGAGGCAACGGTGTGGCAAAATTCCGGACCTGAATTCGAACGCACGACACAAGTGGGAGGAAAACCTCAGGGACCTCGGCTACGGAAAATAGGAGCATTCAGTGTAGGTTCATTCCCCGTAAAGGGGGCTATAGGGGTCTTTAGGAGTCCGCACCAAAGTTATAAGCCCCTTTTCAGTCGAGAAAAGATGGTGAGGATGAGGATTTTGGATAAGGGTAGATTCCGTGATAAGCACTATCCCAGGAAATCCACGGAAAACAACTGAGTTTGGACAGTCGGCCGGGCCGGGGAATCAAACACAGGCCATCCGAATCGGCTACAGGCGAATAACGTACTCGCCTACCGAGCGCCCGTAATGGTGTTTTTTATCAGTTCATATTTTTTAACAAGCAAATATAGCCAAATTGCCAATGTAACAGTCTTTCCTACTTAAATGGTTGAATTAAAAGTTGCAGAATTTAATTTAAAGTTCCATCTCCATAAAAACATAAAGGGTGTTCCATTTAAAAAATAGAAGTTTTATATTTTTACCGAACAGTTAAATTAAAAGACTTTTCTTACGATTTTTTTCTCGAATTTCTAGTATTACAGCAGATATATGTTGGCCAATGAAAAATCAGCTATCCTGTATATATATTGTACTGATTTTTTAAACCTGCGGGGTCTGGCGAAGAGTCAGTGGGTGAAACACAACATTGCGCTGTTTTTAATATAAAACCTCAGCGACTGAAGCTTTTTGATCCGCCACTTGTGATCTTGTATCATATATGATCTCTGATGATACAGTGTCATCCTTGGTATAACCAATAGTACATTTGAGGTAACCAACTGCAGCTTGTTTGACATTTTACTTAAAAGGTCTCAGTGGTAGGCAACATTCTGCACTCCCTCAACGATGCTGGTTTTTACACTATTGACTATGCGAATGATGTTACTATCCTCACCATAGGAAAATTTGAGAACACGCTCTGCACCTTAATGCAGACAGCTCTTCAAATAATAGAAGACCGGTGTAGTGAACAGTCCCTCTCTGTCAACCCCTCGAAAACAGAGACGGTATTATTCATAAGAAAAAGGAAGGGTAAACCTTTACGTACACCCCTCCTATTTGGTAGTTTCCGTCAACGTCAAATATGTGGGAGTCATTTTTGGTAAACAACTGAATTAGGAGAAACACTTACAGACTAAGACCGAAAAAGCATGCATAACCTTTTGGCAGTGTCGCCGTGCCCTGGGAAGATCCTGAGAGGGCTATTCTCTAGAATTACTCTGATCGCCCAGAGTCTGCAGGCAGGCTACAACTGCAACCAAACTGGGACATGTTCAACGTCTTGCCTGTCGTAGTATTACAGGGGCTATTCGTTCAACCCCGATGACGGCCCTAGTGGCGATCCTATGCATTCTCCCACTCGTTCTGGTAGTAGAGCAATCAGCTATAATAACTATGTTGAGGATACGCTTTAGGGGACTGTAATGAAAATTTTGAAATAGAAAATATTGCTTAACAACACGAAAATAGAAATTTCCAGATTTCAGCTTACATATAAAAGTTTAAGCGTTTAAATTAAAACAAAATTAATATAATTTGTAAGGGTGTGTGTGCTAATAATCACATTTTCATTATAATATTGAAAATTGAAATGCAATATAGCTAGATAAATCTTTCATTCGAGGACTTTTGTTTATTACGACTAAATATATACATTTTTAAAACAAGTTGATATAGATAACTTGTTTCTGCACACTGAATAGGGACAGACTCGCAGTAAATCTTCTTCATTTTGGCCACCTTGAAGTCCAGACTTAAAGCCTGCAATTAATGTATATGGAAATTTTTGAAAAGCAATATTATTACACATCGACCACAAACTCCAGCAGAACGAAAAAGAATAGTGTAACTTGCTGCTATTACTAAACATTTATTTTTAAATTGTACAAGGAAAAGTCCCTTGACATGGGGTGTGTGTGCACCTCCAAAGTTTAAGATTCAAACTATCTACTTTGGCTTGCCCTTCGTATGGACGCCCATGGAAGCAATATATTAGAGCAGGACGGAGGTGCAACCTTAAATCTAAGCCCAAAGATTTGGTTAACAAAACCAGGCACATTACTACAGGTGGTCCCGGGCTCACCCAAAAAATATTGGCACAACCACTAGCCCACTCTGCCATCATTTTTCTCATAGTCAAACAGCTTAGCAAAAATAAAATTTATTGATTTACACAAAATTTCGGACGCTAAATTACTGCCTAGTACCAAAGATTTACTTGTTCGCAGTTACGGGGCTAGCTATATAGGTGTGTGGCTGAAATATAGTACTATGATGGAACGAATATTAAAATAACCATTATAAGTATATCAAAAATTCACCAAAAAAATAAGCTTTTAAAAAATCCAAAACTGGAAGCGAAAGATAAACGCACCTTTTTTTTGGTAGCATTCTTTTCAGTAATTGAATTTTGTGAATAATATAAATGAATCTGAAGGAGTGCATTAAAGAAAATTTTGGAAATTTTCACAAACATTGCTCAAAAACTGGATACATGATTTTTTTTTAATTTTGTAGGTTCATAATAATAGAGCTACAATTTGGTTGGTGTCCTGATCTGCTAATTTCTTTAGACGCTTCCTATGAATTGTTGAAAATCAAAAGTTCATCCACCTTTACTGAATATTCCGATGATGATAAAACATTTTTGTTTAAGCTAACTTGCTATCTTACGTAAAACGGGCTTTAGTCACTCGCTGCGCCCTCCGGTTGGTGGAAGAAACCCATATCAATGGCAATTTATTATAGTTGCCAACATTGATGCAAAAATTTTTGTAGAAATTATGACAGGTGACAATTTTTGTAGTATACTTTTTTTCATAATAATGATGGCAAAATTACCCATTTCTTATCAATTTTTTTGATAATATTGCATAGTAACTATTCAAAACATCATAGACCTACTGCGCGGTTATAAGATATTTTTCTCAGAATAATTAAAATAAAAATTTTTTCAGACCAGTAAAGTCAATGACAAATTTAATGCAGTACACAAACACAGTGGGAGAACCATAGAAAAATAATATATTAAGGACAATTTAGCACTAATGTAAATTAAGTTGTTATCCTTTATTCATTATAAGGGTAAGTACGTTTTCTTCGGCTTAACAGTGGCCCACCCTACCAAAAGATTGTAGTTAGCTGCCTGAACAAAACCAGGTTAATAGAAATAGAAATACTTACATAAAAACAATATATTTATAAAAGTTATAAGTTATAACTGTATCAAAACAAAAACATTAAATATAAAATTTGCATTAACATAATAATCTTTTTTAAGAATTAATTTGCTAGTTGTAAAATTAGTTAAGATTTTTTTACATGGAAAAATAAATTATTAAGCTACAGGCTGTATATCTGCCCGTGATGTATTGGTATTAATGTTAATACTGTCAGTACCGGCAATTGTAATGTAGTCGCTATCTGTAACAATAAAATAATTAAAATTTTAAGCTATTGTCCAACAAGTTTCCAGCACCTACCTACCTCGACCACGTTTTATTAGAGATATCACAGATAAGGCACCTAAAATGGCAGAGCCTCCACATACATACGCAATAACATTTCTATAATATGTTGTTTCTGGATAATTTTTATGCCTGCAACATAAAATCAATTAACATCAACCTCAAACAAATAACAAATGTATACCTACAAATCTTGTATAATAACTACTGCAATTCCATTGGCTAATTTGTCTGTAAAACTCATAATACCATAAATAAAAGCACCACTTCCTGTTTTATCACCAATGAGATCAGCTGTTATTCCCAAACTTGTTACTAAAATTATTGAACCACCAGCACCTACAATCAAAAACTATGCATGAACAAACACAAATAAGATGAAATATTGTTGATTTACCAAAAAGCACTGCTATAATATAGATTTCATAATGTATATATTGGGAGTCCGATCTTAATTGAACCCACAGACAAGCAGCTAAACCCAATACTGAACCAATTACATATGCTGTCTACAAAGCGAATTCAAATTAACATAAACACATTTACCAATTCATAGTGTACCTACCTTACGACCTAAGCTTCGATTTAGTTTTTCAATAATCATGGAAGTTACAAAACTACCTATGTACATAATGAGAGGAATAAGAGCTAAAGCACTTGCAGCCATATTTAGAGCTTCGTGTAAATACAAGGGAATAAATACTTGGCTCAAATTTACAAACAAACGTGTCGACATGTATGTCATAGCAACCTAAATTTTATTATTATGTTTACTTATAAAACCAAACTGTATTTTGTATAATTTACCTGATACATTTTAATGTTGCAAAGTATTTCAGCAACACTTGTGCGCAATTGGCCAGCTCTTACGTTATTCCCTCCATAATCATTTCCCTCTTTAACGAAAGCATGGAAAATAATTGAACAAACAATTCCAATACTCAAGCCAGCCCAGACAACACTCTGAAATTTCGGAGCATCAGATGGCCCTATTTGGCTGTCATTACTCCCGCTATTGATATGGAGAACACTCCAAGTTATTACATAAACCAATACATTTGAAATTACCGTAAAACCATATCTGTAAAGATTTTTTTAGTACACATCAAATTAAAATAGAGAATTCCATTTACCTAACTGCCGTTAATTTCGTTCGGTCATGTTCATTTGGCGTTAGTTCTGGAATTAAGGACAAGTGTGAAATTTGCACAGCGGCCCACCCAAACTGAAATATCACAATGAAGACAGAAAAGTAAAACATTTGTGCCCATGTATGACTATCTGTACAGTTAATACACGGAGAAAAAATGAATGGAAATGCACCCAACACGCATATTGTGCCTAAAATAAAACATGAAATTACTTCCAATTTTCTTCTCACTGTTTAAAAATACCACTCACCTAACAAATGCCATGTTTTTCGTCTACCATATCGACACAGCCAGAAATTATCAGATTGGTCCGAATGGAAACCAACAAATGGTGTTGCTAAGGCATCGGCTACCTGTAAAAAAATATCGATTAATATATGGAGGGTTTCGGAAATTTTTAATGACTTACCTGTCCCACTAACAACAAAAACCCTGCTTCCCAATTATCAAACTCTAGCACTAAATGAAAAAATACTAATAAATATGTAAACCACATCGACGCACACACGTCATTGAGCACGTGGCCAACACCATATGCCAATTGTAAACGTACTGGGAGCCGGCGGTAAACTTCTGTGTATTCATCACTAATTAGGTGTTCGTTACTGGACTCCATAACAAACTGTTTGTCTAAGAAAGAAGCACTTTATCAAATGATTCATATGGATCTATTTTGCTATCAAAATTATACAAACAATGAATTACTTATAGGTACATGAAATATTTTAGGCATAGCTCAGTCTGTGATTAATCTGTCTTCAAGCTCGACTAATATCAAAGAAACTAAATACAGAGACGTTAAAATTGATCTCGAAAAACATAATCGAACTGTTTAAATTTAAACAGTACAAAAATTGTAACTGGGACTTGTTTTATTTATTTGTTTTACTTACCTTTATAATTAAGTGGAACTTACAAAAATGCCTTGTTATTATTTATTAGTTTTCAGTTCACTCAAATCTCTCATCCTCCCCTTTCTAGTTTCTTCACTATTGTCAAAATATTACATGTGATGATGAAATCACCAAAGAGGATAACCATGCTATATCCTCTATGGAAATCACGTGATAATAACTAGAATAAATAACGCTGGGGAAATGTTTAAATTTCTAGTTTTACAAAAAATTAATTGCGATATAATAGAATAAAAATTTCAATTAAAATATTTACAAAACGTTTCTTCCGGAACCGTAACCTCAACATCCCGTGACATTTAATTACGTCATGGGAAAACACAAAATTAACTCTAGCCACGCCTCTTTTAGTTCCCACAACTAGCCAACCATGAATAAGATAGTTCAAACTACTTCACTCCTACTCTTGATTTTCGAACGTAGCCCAGCAGGAAATTTTAAGTTATCGAGTTATTTGGATACAGGATGTTTAGAAATTACACGGAAATTTCATAATTTTTCTAAGGGATTTACAGCCCCCTGAAGAGAGTCACTAAAAATTAATTTTTAATTATTATATTTCAAGAACCCCTAAATATAAAGTAATGAAAAAATGTAAACTTAGAGATACCAAATTCGCGAGATAAAATAAAAATAAATCCGGACTTTTAGTCTAGTATTGAAAATTAGGCAATAAATTAATAATAAATTCTCGCATAATTCTTGTAAATATATAGTTGTCGCTTCTATGCAATTTTAAAGCAATTATCTACATGATTATAACAGTATCAGGCCTATATGTTTGTCCTTATGCAAGCTCGTTTAGTTACTTATTATTTATTTGGTCAACCACAATTGATGCTTGTATAATTTCGCGAAAAATGATAACGGGTTCAGAAGCGTAGAATATGAATTGTCACGGGTTTTAAAAGTACTACACGAAACAATTTTCTAAATATTTCATATTAATCTATCTACTTTGTTCATCTACTACCATTCTTCCTTTATTGCACGATGCTCCATTTCTTCGTCCGTCTCAAGATAAAGAGTGCAGAAGCTCTCTGGCCTAGCTCAATAATAAAATAATACTGAACAAAACGATGTATCTCAAATATTGCTGTTGTAGTTGCAAAATCGTGTACGCCCATGGTTTTTAAAAAAAAAATATTTAAATGGAGTTTTTATAAAAACCTGCAAGAAAAACCAGGAGTATCATTTTTATGCATTTCGTAGAATCGTATTCTAGACTCAAATTATCCAAAAAATTAAAGATTAAAAAAACAATCGATAAAAATGCGCAGGGCAAGGCGCTACTAACAATTCAAAATGAACAAATAGACTGATGCTCTGCAGCACCGACTAATTATGTGCTAAAGACAGAAACAATAAAAATGCACATTTTTCGTCGAAATTGATTTTTTTTGTATGGAATTATTAATAAACGTGTCAATTAACTAGAGTATTATGATTTCGCATGTGTAAAAGCACAGAAACCTACGAGTCCTATTATGTGGAAAGGCTTATCCAACCAGTTCATTTCTCGATTGTTTATTCACACCATTACCAATATATTGAAACAATATCAAAATCTTACAAAATATAGTAATTGACTTTTACTTTTGTAAATAATAAAAAAAACCTCTGAAATAGCCGTTTGCAGAATGACTGTTGTGCAATTTTGTTGTAACAAACGAAAAATGTCGTTTTTTTCAGTTGTAGGTTAAGTGTGAAATGTTATGTTTTTAAAATACACATAATTTAACCTCGATGAATTCCTAACAAATTAATCATGTTAACAATATACATTTGCCCATATTGTTTGTGTCATGGCCATCTAAAATATTGAAAATTCAGTGTTTTATCCTTAGGTGTAAAAAAAACTTTAAATTTTAACAAAAAATATGAATTTTTACGATTGTAATTGCCGCACTGTCTCAGCATTTGTGTCTCTGTACTGTTCTACACATGCACTGGTGTTATAAGTGTAGGGAAGCCCAAGCTACATTTTCAACCCTGTGTACTAGGAAAAGAATTCTCTCTCAATTGCGCAATTTTCATAACCTCGAGCTGCTACATTAATTTAAAAAAACATTCTCAAAATTAAAAAAAAATTGAGTTTGTCATCAAGCACCTATGCAGTGATCCACCACTGTGGCAAATAGAAAACATTTGCTATAGTTATTTACAGAATTTTATTTGCAATGTTTAAAAAAGGTTCAATTTTACAGAAATATTAAAATATCTCTTATGTGTACATCAATTACTTTTAAATGACATATTCTCAAGTGGAAAGCCACAAATCTAAGCAGTGATTCCTTTATAGCATGTTTTTAATACGATAATAAAATATAAATGTTTCTTCACTGTAATGTTTCATATTCATCGATACGAAAATCGTATAAAATTGTTCTAGTCTATCCAACCCTGGTGACTAAAAGAATATATAAATTTTTAACAAATAATAACACATTCCTCAGTGACGCTTGCTTTTACTGCGCTTATTCCTGAAAAAAAATAACATTACATATCTATTTATTCACGATAAATATAAATTACTTACTTTTTCGGACCTTTGACAAAGCACCAATCAACACCAATAGTTTGTCCAAGAATTTCACTTCCGTCCAAAGCCTCTCGAGCTGCATTGGCTTCCTCAAATTCTCCATATTCAATCAAAGCATAGCCCTATTTACCAATAACAGTTTTAGTAACGTAGATGTGTTAACAGAAATATTTACAAACCTTTAAAAATCCAGTGCGCCGGTCCAAATTAATTGCAAGATTCTTAATTGGACCAAACTCAGAAAACTTCTCGTTTAAATCTTCCTCTGATGCTTCTTCATGGACAGATGTTACAAATAAAATCCAACCTTCGACCGCTATAAAGTTAAACGGTTAAAAAGGATAAAGCATGAACAGCTTGTAGCTTACATTTCTGTGGTCCAGATTCATCTGCATAATCACCAGGATCGACACTCTCGTAACCTCGAACTTTTTCATGTTCTCTCTTTTCTCCTGGACCAAATCCTCTCCCCTTACGACGTAAAACCTTGTCTTTGAGCCGCAAGACACCTTCTGTGGAGAAATGTTTATAATGTTAAGGTTAGGATAACACAAACTGTTGTATTACTTACGGTCTCCTTCGTCTTCTACGTCCAAATCTACAGCATCGTTAATGTCGAGTACATCTGCCATTATTAAATTATATTACAAAATAAACTTAATAAGTATCAAAAATGTTTTTTCGCAAAGTTTTCACACCCACCGCCACAACAACATAACCTGAAAATGGAAGAACCCCCTCTTCATGTCTTGAAGCTGGAAGGGGAAGCAACGCAATCAATGCATTGAACTGTATCTTACAAAGGTATAGTTCAATGAATCAATGTAATTTTATCAGATGTTGTTCTAGATAACTAATCAAATGATTTGCACATTCACTAACAAAGGGAAGAATTTCAAAGTTCTTAATCTTCTTCTACTATTACTCATGATCAATTTAGCTTAAACAAAAATTTTTTATTGTCCTCCGTTTATTAAAGAGAAGGGCATAGATTTTCGATTTTTAAAAATTTATACAAGGCGTCACAAAGAAATTAGCGGGCTGAAACTCAAACCAAATTGTAAATCATCTCAAGCTCTATGAGCCTACAAAATTTAAAAGAAATCCTGTGGCCAGTTTTTGCGCAAAATTTTTTAAAAATTACCAAAATATTGAAAATATTTGTTACTTCATAGCTCTTAACTTTTCGAAACATTATGTGCACAGTGTGCATTGTGCCTCTTAAGGGCTATTACAATAAAAAAAATGTAACCGATCTGTCAACCTGTTTTTAAGTAATAAGGCTCTAAAATTTAAATTTTCAAAAAATCGTAACGCCCACCATTTGGAAGCTTGCTAGAAACTTAGGAAAAAAAGCGTTAGATTTGCCCTAAAGTTTTATCGGATTCTTATTTTAAATTAGAAAATTTGGGAGTTATGGAGCGCGCATACCCACCCAAAGATAGATTAAAACCACTTCTTTGGGTTTCTAGAAGTCAACAAAACATATATTTCCGTTTTTCCTATACTGAAAGTATAGAAAAGTAAAAATACTATTAAAGAACGTTTCTAGGTTTGTAAATATCTTTAAGTCACTGAAACTAAATATATCTGTTTTTAACAAACATTAATGAAAATTTACTGAAATACAGTTAAGTGCTATCATAAAAGGAGGAGGTACCTGTATTTATTAATGAAACAACTACAACAACAAAGCGAGTTAAATATATTTCCGATGAGGGGAGGGAGAAAAATTGAGAAAACAAACCTCCTAAAATCTTCAAATCTGCATATTCTATAACTCACTGAAACTAAATATATCATTTTTTTTAACAAACATTAATGAAAGTTTACTAAAATAAAGTTATGTGCTTTCATAAACAGAGGGGGCACTCTTTATTTATTAATAAAACCACTATAAATCAAGTAAAACATATTTAGAATGAGGGGAGGGGGCTACTTCATGTAGAAAACAAACCCCCTAAAATCTTAAAACCTTCATATTGTATAAGTCACTGAAACTAAATATGTAATTTTTTAATGAAAGTTTACTAAAATAAAGTTATTTGCTGTTATAAACAGAGGGGGCACTCTTTATTTATTAATGAAACTACTATAAATCAAGTAAAACAGATTTAGCATGATGGGCGGGGGGGGGGGGTAAAAAATTAATCTTCAAGTGGAAAGCAAACCCCCTAAAATTTGCAAATCTTCATATCCTATAAGTCGCTGAAACATTTAGTATAAATAAATTTTGTGGAGAACAAATAGCTTGAGGGAACAGTTACAGAGTCTTTAGTTTTAAAACGATCTTGGACTAATGCTTAGTTTCCATTTTATTGACGTTCCACAGGGAATATACATTAAAGCGTGGTGCTTTGATCTTCATCTTAACACGTTTCTAAAAGAAAAATGTTAATTTAAAAAAATTTAATTTTATATCCGGTGTGTGTCAAACCTGTAGATTTCCAGTTACATTTTCAGCGCTTGAGTTGGTCGTAATGAGTGTGTTTATTTGTTGCCTAGCAGAATTTAAATGAAAGAAAATTTTGCCTTTTTGAGTGAAACAACGTGTTTTTTCTGTGTTCTTCTGAAAAAGTGATAAAACAAGGCTTAGAATGGATAATAATAACCTGATTCAATATTGCAAAGGTGAGTAAAAGCTTATAATTATCAGTTTTATTCAAATACAGCATAATTTCATAATCAGCAGTTTTTTTTAATGTTTCCTTTGCCGGCCAAAAAAATTAAATTGGCTCCTGCAGTACTTTAATATTACCTTGTAATTAATGTACTTTACCTTGGTATTTATGAAGAGAAATTTTTAAAAATCGGGTGCTAAACGTTTTGCAAGATTTTGAAATTTTTGCTGGAATCTCAGGAAAAAGCTTGTATTCTGCTTTAGTAATGCATTTTCGTTTAATTTTAAGCTTACGTTATTGTATTCTTAAGAATCAAATGTTAAATCAGTGGTACAACGTGTCGTTAAATAATGAAATTAATGAAATTTTAAATAATGTGTTACTCCACAAGTAATCTTCATTTTCTGAGATCTTTTGCTTAATTTAAAATACTGTTAAACCAAATTACAAAATTAATGTTTGTAAATCATTGTTCTAACAGATTTTCTAATGGAATTTGACTGAACTTAATTCTATTTTGTTTTACTTTTCCTCAGAACATTCCATCCGATTTGCATGTCGGATTTGCAATAGGACAGCACCTTCTAAGGAGAACATGGAACTAGTATCACCATCAGATGGTATTTACGGTAGCATCCGTTATTGTCAGCTTTCAACGGTAACATAATAATAAAAAAATTAAAACAATGGTGCATAAATTAAATAAACAATTTTCTGTAGATTATTGAAGAAAATTCAGATATTTTCTTATGTGAAACATGCTGCGGTGTTCTCCGCCGTTGTGCTTACGGCATATACCACATGAAATATGGTTTTGTTCTTCATGGACCAAAAGGCAGCATACGTTGTCAATTTTGTAAAAGTAGTACTATTGGGGTAAAACTACTGTTTATTGAAGAAGAAACCAAAAAGTATGAGGTCTTGCTTCTATTGGTAGAAGATTCTGTGGTAAGTTGTAAAATTGCAACAATTAAACAATTGTAGAAGCTCTGTCTAATTTTTCTCATACTTTTTTATCAGATTCTTCTTCTAAAAACCACACTTTTCTCAGAAGCCCAATAACTTAAAAAGTAAAAAACTGATCTTGAGAACTTATATAAAAAAAATTCTATTAATCTATTACTATTATTAATCTAGTAGAAATATTTGTGCAATAAAACGATTTTATTATTATTACTATCACTTAGGACATGCCCACGTGGATATGTAATGCTTGTAATGAAGTCTTGGAAGATTTGTGCGACTTACACCAGACAGTTGCGTATACTACTTTGGATATACAAACAACCTCGGCTTCCGAAAAAGCTCTCCATGCTGTAAGTTTAGTATTTTTTAATTATTACAAAACTGCTACCAATTTTTTTTGTAATAATAATCTGTCTTACACCTTTACATATTTGGAACATAATGAAATATAATAGGAGCAATGTATTCTGTTTTCAGAAGTCATTCTCTTTCCAACATCACACATTATTAATTCCAATGGAAGTCTATAAACTCACCTTACTTAAATAATTTGCAGTTTATACATTAAAACTGTAGATTTATTAAGGGTAAGGGTATCTGTTGCTAATGAAACAGTGCATTATGTGTGTTATTCTTTTTATTAAAATTGTTTTGCTTAATTTGCCATAGTTCTTGATTTTAACAAAGTTTTGCTATTTAGACAATGTTTGGGCATTGCCACAAATAATTTTTTGTTCGCAGTAATTATTTTTTGCACTACTTTAATTGCATGCGCCAACACTCTCTCACACACGAGATCAATTTAATTATTTGTTGCTATTTGTAATTCATAACATTTTGTTCAACACTTTTTGTTGCCATTGCAGTCACAACCTAGAAAATAATTTTCTCCTTCTATTTTTTTAGAAAAAACGAGTTACTTTAAAACCAGTTGCTATTCCTAACCCAAAGCTACGATTGCCAGTTTTCCAGACTTCACAAGATTTTGAAAATGAAGAAGCAAAAAACGATTTACCACATCCCTGTTTACAGGACGATGAATTAATGTTTTTCATGGAGCTCGAAGACGTTGATACATCTAAAAATAAAAAATCAGTTGACATTTTCAGCACAAGTCCAAAGTCATCTATTTTCCAGGCTGCAAAAGACCCTCAAACTTTAGAAAACAAAGAAAACGTTAAAAAACTCTTTACGCCTTGTGCCTGTTTCATCGAAGATGATTGCTGGTTTTTCATGGAGCCCCAAGAATTATTTGGCTCATTTAATAGGGATTTAAATAAAATTAATCAGTCTCGGTGGGGATCCAGTAACACCTCAGAAAAACAGCAAAACTTACAAAAAAATAGAAAAATGTTTACTATTGACAAAAATTCTGACCGATTTAAAACGCCTACTTGGTCGGTGTTAAGTAATGAATCACACAGTGATTATGGAAATTTCGATGACGTACAGAAAATGGCTTGTTCTGAATTTAATAGTAGATCAGAAATCTACGAAACCCTTTATAATAATACCACTACTTTTACTGGGCATGCTGATCAAGGGAGTCGAACTTGGCCATGGCTGAACAATAATATGTGGCCAGAAATGAAGAAGGTGAAGCAGTCATCTAGGTCATGTCCCATTACACCAGAAATACACGACCTGTTTTACGGCACCTCTCAATGGCATAACATACAAGGGGAACCATTAAATTATTCTGATGAAGGTTTTTACAATGAGTTAGATATAAATAATTCAGAAAATGAAGCCTTTGCTGAGAAACTTTCAAGTAAAGAGGCAGATAAACTAAACATAAATAATGATGATCAAGCAAAAGTATTGTATCAAGCGGAATTTTCAGCAGAAAAATGTGATGAAAACGGAAATGAAGGTTTTTTAAAAGATATGACAAAACCATTGATTCAAGAAACGGTAAAAATATGTGCAAAGTTGAGCAATAATTTGCTTGAGGCCGTTAGCCGTTAAATGTTTCCAACATAGACTGTTCTACCGGAGTTGTGCCTATAAAGAGTTCTTTAAAAATAAATTAAAATTGATATAACATTGATATACAGAGAGAGTTAAAAGTATGGAGACACCGATTATTGTCGTTAATATTCATTTTATAAGAAAATGTTCAATACAAAAGTTTTTTATGAAATTTTTATCTACATATTGATATACACGAAAAATTTTATTATTCAATTGTTTTTGAGTTATCACTTTACAAATAGGGAAGTTAATTAATTGTAAATACTTCAACTTCAACAGGCATTTTCTCGAAGAAATGTTATACAAACCCAAAAAATTTTTATACCATTGTAAAGAGAAAAGAATTCTCTATCGAATAGTAGTAGTATAACATTAATAGGTTGCCATTTAAAAAAATATCGCATAAAGTGATAACTCAAAAACAATTGAATAATAAAATTTTTTGTGTATATCAATATGTAGATAAAAATTTCATAAAAAACTTTTGTATTGAACATTTTCTTATAAAATGAATATTAACGACAGCAAATCGGTGTCTCCATACTTTTAACTCTCTCTGTATATTTAGCATGCATATAAATAAACCGGCCATTAATAAATCCTTTGTATTCTTAATTTTGGAGAATTACCTGCAGGTTTAAAGGTACTGCAAAAAAACATAGCAGTACATTTAAAGTAATAAACAGGTATATAATGCTGACCGATTCTAAATCCTCCTTAGCTGTTTAAAAAAAAGCCGCCTTTGATAGTGAAACCGCTACTTGTTTCTAAATAAAAAGCTTGAAATACTTGGAATTAGGGGACATGCCCATAATATTTTTAATCCAATCTGTATCAATCTACAAGTCAAATAATTTAAAAAGGGTGGTTAGATGTGATGTGCCTTGGGGGACAAATACTAGGTCCGGTACTCTTTCTTTTATACATAAATGACTAGCTACGAATAAAAAAAAAGCTAAATGGTAAAACTGTATCGTAAGGGTGCTGATATTGTTTTTTTAGGGGCCCACATGAGCAAGTAAAATAAACTGTAAATGTGAGAGCATAAACGCAACAAATTCAACTTAATATTTGGAAATAACAGTTGATAAGTTTTTAAGCTAGGATGTTAGTAGCCAGGGTCTTTGGTCGTCCCTACCTTACCTGCACCTGCAAATGTGAAATTATAAATTTTTTTTTGGTTTATATTTTCTATACACCATGCTGCTGATACCTGCATTAGAATAATTTTGTTTAAAACCACATACAAACTGCATGTAGTTTTTGGTGGTAAGCTTTTCTGCTAGTTCTTCATTTTATCACCAATTAATTAATTTAATTTTTTAATGTTTAAAATTTACATTTATTTAAAAGTTTATTTTATTTCATTACACATTACTTTTAAGTTTCTATTTAACTTTGTAAATATTATTGATAGAGACATGCACAAATGTATTATTTTGGTGTTGCTTAATAAACGCTACCATTTGTATTGTATTGTATATAATTGCTACCTACATTTGAGCTATCGCACAAAATTGAAAGTAGTAAAGGTACACTTATACTGCTAGGCATCACGATAGTCGTAATTGCCAAAATGATTTATTGATATACTTAAAATTCAAGTAATAATAGAAAAAAACTCAAGTAACCAATTTTAAATTAGTTTATTATATTTACAAAAATCAAACTAAAGTACATTATGATTATTACGGAGAACAATTAAGTGTCTCTTCCATTGCTATATCACATTCTTTTATAGGTTTATGAGTATAATAGGGTTTAGGACCTACCCAGCTCAAGATCACAGGTAAAAAGACAACTCCATGAAACATTCCAAATAGAACGACTAGTGAAAATACCTAGAATATAAAATAACTATAATTATTTTTAATGCAACATGAATTTGTAAAAAGTTCACCTTAAAAAACACTTGAAAGGTGTAAGCCTCTGACATACCCAACATGAACACTCCGACAAAAGTTGATAAGCCTCCATATAATACAGCAGCACCGATATAGGTTACAGCTTTCAAGGAACGTTCTTCTCTAGAGCCTTCTTGTATGGTAAGAAATGTATGACCTATATGAGTTGCATAATCTACACATAGGCCAATTGCCAACTGTAAACCAATGCACGACACTATGTCTATTGTTACACCCAAACGCTGCATAAACCCAGTAACGTTAACCATAGTCAAAACTACACACACAAACATCCAGAAACAGATCTGAATGTTTGCCACTAAGAAAAAAGTGCATAACATCACACATAATAGTGCAAGTTGCATATTTCTGATGCAACACTGAAAGGGTTAAGATTATTAGAATTTCATATACTTACTTTGAGTTTGAAAATGTACATATTTGATGGACTGTAGCCACATGTTACAAGGTCGACGTTACTACACAATGCAAATGACGTGAAAATTTTTTTAAAAACGTATTTTTATAAAATAAATTCTTAGCGTTATTATGGTTTTCGTGTTATAAACGGCAAAAAAATAAAGCTTTCATACTAGCATACAATTATTTATTAGGCAGTTGATAAATATTAATACAAATTTTTCGTTACAAAAACAGAGTATTTAACCCACGTTTGGGCTATACTATATGGGATGACCCAAAGAACATAATCTACTATTATATCCACATATGTTACATGTAAATTATTTATAGCCTAAGAAACACATGTTCACAATTTACGGATCCTGGTTAAAAAGAAAAAGTAAACATCCGAATGGTATATACACAACCAGGATCCATAAGCCGTCAAGCAAGTAATAAAAGCTTACAAACTATATTCAGTCTGACCGAGTCATCTGCAGTCAGATCCATTGTTTGACAGATCAATTCCTAATGTATATAAATATTTTGGTTTTCAAAAAATTGCACAAATCTAATTATTGCATATAACAACACATAATTCTGTTAAATATCAAACAATATTCAATAAATTATTAAATAAAAATATATCACTTTAAGAGATTCTGCTAATGAAATGAATCGAATCACATGTGGGGCAATATAGGCCATTACTAGCCAGACTAGAGAAAACAACGTATCTGGCCCTCACATAGCAATCAGTTGTGCATCACAATAGCAGACTTATCACTATGAAACATTGACGTTGTGCCAGACACTGTTACAAATGGTTCTGCAGAATATCTAATGTCTAGAAAATCAAACAAATGTGTAAAGCCCTCTAGATAGATTTTCTGGCTCTATCACTAAAGTGAATTACATTTTATTAGACAATACAGAGACAAAAAATAAATACATTTAATTTTTCAAACAATTATTTCCAAAGATAATTAAAACGAACAAACATTAATAGTATTAATTTTATAATGGACTTGGTAGCCTAATACCATTTTATCGTTGATAATGGGAGGGAGACAAGTTCATGAACGGATCTGACATTTACCTTGCTAAAGGGAAACACTGACAACAACTGAAATATGCGAGTTAAACATTTAACATAGACTTGTTTAATAAAAAGCCACTTACACCCTCAGACTTTAATTTCAAACATTCTTCAGTATCAAATTTACGATGCAAATTACATCCTATTCTACAATCCATGTAAAAATACTGATCATCACTTATGTCACAAAATTCATTTCAGAGCATCAGAACTGATAAGATTTGCTTAAGCTATTTTATTACATAATGGTTTACAAATAATGCCTTAACATAAAATGTCTGACATACCTTAACTGCAAACAGTTACAAATAATTATCAAAGGCCTCCCCAAATTTAACATTTATTTTATTAACTGTTGGAATGCTACAAATCGAGGCTGCTACTGCAGGTTGTGCGTTCAAATATATTACCGATTCAAACCATAACGAATGCTTCCTTGCCGCAAAACAAGAATGGGTACTGATCAATCATAGTTTGTACAATATCCTCTAAATACGGACGCATTTGTTCAAATCTGCCCATGTCGCTGAACTCTATAGGTAATAAGGTTGGCCACCAACAAATGGCTAAGTTTTTGCTATCCATACTATTTAATTTTGAATTTTCTGCCACTCTACATATCAAAACATAATTGTGAGAATTTAAAATTTCATATCAAACAAAAACCATACGTACCTAACAAAGTGTTGAAAAATGAATTTTAGCACTTGAAAATTGACAGGAGGAAGCTTATCCAACATACTACGTAGGGCAAGAAGGCGGCAGCTACGATCCGCCTTCACTTCCATATTTCCAGTAGTGGTTGCCATCGGTTTAAGTCTAGTTCCTAACGTTCCAAAAACTTTAAATGACCACAAAAAAGATAGCAAATATTTCATTAATATGCGATCTTACCCGCAATTTCTTCAAGCTCTGCCATTACATCTTCTTCAAACAATGGGGGTAGACGTTTAGAAACAAAATCTTTTAAAGCAGTAGCAACTGCATTCACTGGAATATCTAATTCACAAATTTGAACATTTGGATCTGAAAACGTGACTTGCTGGAAATTATCAATTATTTTTAAATAAGTAAACCTAATACCTTCTTCAAACTTTTGGAATAACAGATCAACATGAGCCCTATTTCCTGGTACTCGATAAATACCTTCAGAATCTAAACCTTCACTTTCGATGAATTTAACACACTTTTCCAGAAACAAAGGAATGAAATTCTTTTCTGACTAAAAATTCAAACAATAAATCAATATTTTATGTTTACTTCATACAAATTTGCCACCACCTCTTAATGTCACAACATTACCTTTTAGACATCTTCAGGCATTTATTAAAGATTAACTTACTTGTATAAAATCTGAAATTTTTGGTGGTCCACCACCCGAAGAAGATTTTTGTTTAAGTTTTTGCTGTTTTTTCTTTTCTCTTTCTTTTTCTTTATCAGCAACTTTTCGCAGTTTTTCTTCTTTCAAACGCCGCTTTTCCAACTTAGAATCATCTTTGGCCTTTTGTTTCTCCCGTTTCCTTATTAATTTATCACGCTCTACATCTTTCAGCTGTTTAGGTAAAACCCCAAACTAAAAAAATATTATGAAAAATTCGCTGTCTTGTTAGGACTGTACCTTTACCATTGGTGAATTATTATCACGAGGAGAAGAAACGTCCAAACTTGATTCATCATCATGAATGTTTCCATAAGAATTAGGTTTATTAGAGAACAAATCAGGTGAATTGAGATGTATGTTCAGATTATGTGTGTTGTGTAATTCTGGTGGAATGGGTACAACTGCAGGAACTGGAACTCGCTTTTTCAAACTGAAAGAACGTTTCTGAGAAAATCTATTGTGGCTTTCCGTGGTTCCTGTGTAATGTTCCACATCACTAGCTTCTGATGATTCAGAATTTGAATCACTTCCAACTAAAAAAAAATATAGATACTAACTAATATTACCATTGTGCCGAGAGCATTGCTGCATTACACTAAAATAATGTAAATATTTTAGAAAGCTTTCACATAAAAACAATAGTATACACAGAGAGTGCTGAAGCAAAGGCCGATGTAGCTTGGCAATTAAATCACGCGCTGTTAAGACTGTGCTTCGGTCTAAGCCGTAAACGTGAAATTGCTCACAGGCTTCAGAAAGAGATACAAATGAAACTGGTAGCACACTAAAATTTTTCAGTATTTGAGAGAAAAATAATCTGTTTTTTGATTTTTTGTATTAAAATTGTTTTTTTGTACTAAAAAGAACAAAAAACAGAAGAACAAATTCGTCCAACCTAAATATTGTGAACCTTATTCTACTATCACTATGGTGACCATATTTTGTTGGAGAAAATAAACAACAAACCTTAAAAGCGGCTCATAAGAATAAAAAACAGTTTGTGTTTGGTGATGCTAAAATTAACTGTACATTTCTCACATTTGACATCGCCTTTTGTTAATGATTTTGTTATGAAAAGAAATTCTTCTTGCAGTTCCTTGTTGAAAAATAAATCTTCGTTTTTAATGCCACAGGTTTAAAACATAAAGATCAACACAACCAAATTCAGACTGTAATTATTTACTGTAGCTAGAAACGTTAAAATTCATATTTTACATTGAAATTGAATTTGGAGAAATCTATGATTTTAGTAGGAAAGGGAAAAACATGGAAAAATTTCTCAAATGCTTATTCACACTTTTACTTTTGAAAATATTAAAGAAAATTTTCGAAATATCACCTAAAGGATTGCTATGTGATTTTATTGTAATAAAAGAAAATGTAGTTTTTTTTTCAGTTCTATGTTAGGTTGTAACTTATAAGTTATAAGCTGTGAAATGTTATGTTTTTCCAAAAATACACATAATTTAACGTCAATGAATTTCTGCCAAATTAATCAAGTTAACAGTAAATATTTGCCCATGGCCATATAAAAATGTTGCAATGAATCAGTTTTCGGTGTTTTTCTCTTTAGGCAACGTTCTTAAGCGTGAATGAACTAAAATTAACAAAAAAATTAGACCACATTTGCCATCTATAGAATAATTTTAAAAACAATAAAGATTGCGCGGCGCCAATACATATTTGCTAAATTATAGAAAGACTGATTTCACAATTTTGCAAATATGTATTGGTGTTCAATCTTTATTGTTTTTTAAATTATTCTGTAGATGGCATATGTGGTTTAATTACTTTGTTAGTTTAGTTCATTCACGCTTACGAACGCTGCCTAAAGAGAAAATCAGTTGTGTGACTGGATAGATATCCGATTTCAATACTTTGCATTTTCAACAATGATTTTATTTAATGAATCAGAATTTGAAAATGTTTAACTGAATTTTAATAGTTATTTTGATTTAAATTTTTGACCCTTGTGCTTTAAAATAGTCTAAATCAAAATTAAATGGATATAAATCCATTACGTTTTCCGCATTTCCCAATAAAATTACAACAGAAAATGGGATCTCGATCTGTCAACTCGTGATTCGAGTAATGAGGCGCCCAGGTGAAAATTTTCAAAAAATTGTAGCAGCTGCCATTTATAAAGTAACAAGTTCGGATAAACAGTGTTGTATTTGTTGTTAAGTCTTCTATTAGATTTCAGTTTAAATTTAGAAAATTCATTTGGCAAAAAAATGCTACCAAAAAAGTGTCAAACTTCTGCTTCTAGAATGTTTGATATACCCTCACATTCTAAAGCTCATCAAAATTGGCCCATCTGGGTGTGGATATTCAGCGTGTATATAAACTACACTGACAAACTTCGGGAGGTGATTCCTTAGGTCAGTTTAAGAAAAAAAGTTCCTGTGGACATTTGTCTTAAAATCCTTCCAAAGAGAGCTACGGCTCCTGGAAGGGGGTGAATGAAGTTTAAGTTTGAATTAATATCTCAGACACTCTTTAAATGTAAGTAATGGCATTTGGCATACGGTTTACTACTAGTAAGCGCTACTATCTAACACCATCCAAATAAAATATTTAAACCAAAGGCATCCCAAACTGGGGGAGGGGGTGTTTGGTTTTTATTTATTTATTAATTTTTTAATCTTCAATTTTGCATAAAAGTGGTACTCTTGATTTTTTTGTAGGACTTGGTCATTTTTTTTAAATTTCATACTCATTTATTAACTTTGAATTCAGAAAACTTAGAGATTAAGGAGAACAAGTACTAACTAATAACAAAAAGTAATTATTACAGTTCTTAAACAATAATGGTTATCCAAATAAAAGTTGAAAAAACTTTTTACGTTTTTTAAATCTACCGATCTTGTAAGAAAAAAGTATTCTTCTAATTTCTGTAAAATGATCTCAAGTTAATAAATGAGTACGAAATAAAATAAGTTTTATCCCCTTCTGAAAATAAATGTTTTAATTGATTTTTTTTTGTAAAATTCGCTAGTCCTATAAAAAAAATTAAGAGTATCATTTTTATGCAATTGGTAATGTAGAATCACATTACAGACTAAAATTGCTAAAAAAAAAGATTACAAAAATATTAAAAAACGAAAATAATCCGGCCCCCAGCCCTCAGTTTGAGACGCCTCTGGTTTAAATACTTTTATTTGGATGATGTTAGATAATAGCACTTACGAGTACTAATCCATATGCCAAATTTCATTACTTCATAATAAAGGTCGTCTGAGATATTAATTAAAATTATAATTTCATTTGCCCCATTTAGAAGCATTTCAGGACACATGTTCATAGGAACTTGAATCGTCTCCTGAAGTTTGTCGGTGTAGTTCATATACGACGTACATATACACACCCAGGCACCCACAGATAAACATTGTTTAAAATCACTTTATTGGGTTCCTGGGGGTCCAAAACACGTGTTTCCACCAAAATCTCGAAAATTTGCATAAAATCAATACTTCCCTTTACTGAAAGTAAACAAAAATAAAAAGTTATTTTATCAATGATTTTATACTTATGTTTATACTTATGAAATTTTTCAGAATGCTTACAATAGAAGTTTGGTAAAGATAAATCAGTCTGGCTATAAAAATTAATCATAGCCAACGATAACAACTTAGTTTAGTATAGTGCATACCATTGGCTTTGTCAGTATCTATTTCAGTAGTAGGAGCAGAGTGAACAGGAGCTAAGGGGTATCCTCCAAGTTGAGGGACACGTGGTGGTTGAACAGGTATGGCTGTACGCTTTTTACGGATCCTTTTGTGTGTAGCAGGTTTACGATTAACTTTTGAGTATACTTCACTTGCTCGTTGTCTGCGTTCTAAACTGCTCCATTCACTGTCAGTATCAGAATAAGCTAAAAAAACTTAAAAATGTAACATACAAAAAAAAACCTTAATTGACAATTATACTAACAGGGTTGTCCTTTCTCCCGCCTCTGCCGTAATTTTGATTTTCCACTAACAGCATCTTGAACTAAGGTATACATATACTCGGCATCGTGGGAATAAGGATGAACCATATCTTTCACTTGGGCGTACTCTGATCCCAAATCTACAATTTCTGGAGTTGCTAAAGGTGCACTACCAAAATTAGCATTACGTCCATCTTTACCAGTGATATTCATTCTAGCTATAGCTTCCGTGACAACAGAGAAGTTCTTGAGATTCAGCTTTCCTGGTTGCTTTAAGAAACAATAAAAATTAAACAAAAAAAGAGTGAACAGTTGTCAAACAAATTTGACACAGAAATTACTAGTAGATTTGCAAATATCCACACTCTAAAAACATTTTAACTTATTCAAAGCGTAAAGTATATAGCAAAAAGTGTTAACATCAGTTATACCTTTAGAGTTTGAGAAATACCCTTAGGTCTTCCTTTAGCTGCGGACACATGTCTGCGCCCAGTTGTGAAAGCATGTTGCCCATAGTTGTTCCAACCACTTGTTATTGGCACTGGTGGTTCACCGTCTCCATCTGAAATTTTCAAATTATATTAGATTATAGATAATTACTAAATATGACAAATGCAAAACTAACAAACGACAAATCAACATCACAAAGCAACAAAACAACAGATTCACCTGAATCGTGTGTTGCAAGGGATTCCCGTGATCCACTTATGTCTGCTGCGTGCACATTAAATAAATACACATTAAAATAAGTACTCTCTGGTTTAGATTAGTTCAAATAATAGAAAAAAACTACTTACATGTAATTTCATCTAGACTAGTCTGAGATGCTGAAAGAATTGGACCTCTCTTTGATTGCCGTGACTGAGAATGATCTGGAGGTGCAGGTTCTGGAGGGGTTGTTGGTGGAGGGTACACTTGAAAACCTACAATTTTCATTGATAAAAAAATGAGCAAAATACTTTACCTGTTTATGTTTTCAAAAGTATGCCACAGTATTAACGTCTTATGCGCTGATAATAACTATAATAAAATCCTAATGCAGTGGCTGTTTTGTCTCCATAATAACTCCTAAACCGATACTAATGACATGTAAGCTGTATGGACATTTTGTTCCGAATGATAAAAGCAGGTCCAATCTTTGCGGGGAGATTTTACCTACAAACTGCAGCTAAGAGGATTTGCATTCTTCAGAATATAACTGATACTTCTGGGTGCCATTTCTCCTAGAACAAGCCTGGCTGGTATTAAAATTTATCTGTGCGAATTTTGTATTTCAAGAAAATGTTTATTTGAACTCTTGTTAGCATTTGTTGCAACTCTCAGTACGGCCCTGTCCCAGTGGTGGTGGGAGGTTTAACAACATGACATGTTTAATCTGGTAGTTATGGGCAGATAATAAACTAAACTTTTCCAGGTAGTGTGTCAAGTTAGTCTCCGTGTAAAGACTATAGTCCATACCTGTGAGGATTTTATTCTTTAAGGAAAGCTAAATAACATAACAAACAAATAGGCCACTGCGACGATAAAAAAATATGTTTGCATTTCGTTAAAGTATCGTCGCATTACTTTAGCGGTAATTAATAATTTTTTATATTGTTTAAGTAGAATCCTGCGTTTTTACACCTTTTGTACAACTCTAGCAGCACATCATAGCCGCGAGTGGTGCTAACAACTAGTTGGCTAAGTTCTTATGAGAAAAATAAAATCAACTTTTTGATTTTTCAGAAATAAATTCCTTGGAATTAAAGAAAACAAAATACGAAGAGACAAATTCGTCCGCCAAAGTTCAGGTGAGAGAAGGAAAATTAATATCCCTAACCAAAAAACTACTATTACTCATGATCAATTTAGCTTAAACAGAAATTTTTTATCAAATAAAGGGGCATGGATTTTCCATTTTTTAAAATTTATAGAAGGCGTCACAGACAAACTAGTGGACTGCGGCATGAACTAAATTATAGCTCATCCCTAGCTCCATTAGCATAGAATTTAAAAAAATTGTTTTCGAGCAATACTTTTTTTGAAAATTTCCAAAATTTTGAAAATATTTTCCACTTCGAAGCGTTTAGCTTTTCGAAAATTTTTGTACATAGTAACATTGCGTCTCTTAAGGGCTTTTACGATAAAAAATTTAATCCCGATCTGTGAACTCATTTTTGAGTAGTAAGGCGTCAAAGCCAAAATTTTCAAAAATTTGTAGCAGGTGCCATTTTAAAGCTAGAAAGTTCAGAAAAAAGAGTTGTATTTTCCCTGGCGTCATCATTTATATTATAATTACCTTGAAGTATATGTCTTTTCTTGGATGATAAAATTTCCCCATTTTCACTGCCATACATGTAAATTTGAGAATACTTGTCACTGTGATCGCTGGAGCTTAAACGTTCATCAGGACCATCGATTTCAGCCAGATGTTCATAATTTTCACTGCCGCTGCTAAACATAAACTATGTGTACCGAACCAGGTTTCAGTTTGCAAAATGATTTCCTTACCCGTCATTGATTTTCAAATGATAACTTTCATGTCTTGGTGGTGGTAATGGATGGCCATGTCTTTGAGACCTTGGATGCTCTAAAGTTCCTTCCCCGCTATCATCTAAACCTGACGGTTCTTCCATATGGAATGCTTGTTCAATTTCAGGCTTTTTCTCCCATACTTCTTTGAAAAATGGTGTGTAAAATGCAGCTGTACAAATAAAAATGTTTACTAAACTCGATGTTACATAATTAATAGAAACGAACTTTTTTGTTGACATGAAGAATTTGTGGTCATAAAATGTGCATGCAGTCTATCTGCTGTAGCATTTCCATCAGTAATCAAATGATGACTTAAATCGTTGCTAAAGAATGCATTTGCTCCACCAGAATCTGTTACTGCTAAGATTTGTATGGGTAGATTGGGAATGTTCAGGGAAAAAGCACTAAAAAATTTTGTACTATAATACAAAATATTAGTATTAAATGTACCGAATGCCTACTTAAGTGTAGCTAAAGATGCCTTTCTTTTTGTAGAATACACTAAAATAAATCCGTGTACAAGTTCATCTCGGAATGCATTTGCTCCATGGAATGATGAGATTATTACTTCAACTTTACGCTTGGAATCTCCCAAGAATGTTTCTAAAATAATGCTGCGTTCCGCAGATAAAAAACAACATTGATGGGATAATAGCGGTGATAATACATTCTCGACGGAATATGGATCCCCACAAAACATGCACATAATTATTCTGAAAATTATTTGTTGGAATAAACATCATTGAAGTTTTCGATTAAGAATTATACCTGATATCGGGTTCTACACACTCAATAACAGACTGATATATGTTTAGAAAACCAGCTCTATGATGAATGCTTTGAACAAGCTGGTGTAAGGCATCTGATACTAACTGCTCATTGCTAATTTGGTCTAAACATACATCCATATAGGGGCATTGCAAACTGTAAACAATTTTGTAGATTAGGCAGCTGCTAATAATTTAAAAAGTAATTACTACTTACCTATCTGCTAAACTTTGCCCTTCTTCACGTAATTTTAGAACATCTTTCTCCTCAATAAATGAGTCTTGTATGAACATTAATACAATGGGTAATCCTTGAAAGGGAAGCTTGTCTTCCTGTTCTAAATTTGAAAGTAATGTTTTTTCTAAACTCTCTCGAATGTACTCAAAAGATTCTGCATTGGAGTATACACAAAAAGCACCATGTGGGACAAAATCGGTTGTTCGAAAGGAATTGTGAGGTAAACTAACATCCCCCGTTATTATTCTATAATCCAAACTATAATACTGACAGTCTATTTCGTATTCGTCATCATCACATTGGGCCTGCATAAGCAAATAATTTAGATTAATGGCTACAAATATCATTTAAGTTAATATAAATAAAATAATAATTTACCTATAATCAATAATAATTACAACTTCACAAGACATTTATTTTACCTAACAATTTCAACGTGTTTACTCATCATTATTAGAAATGTACCAAATAGTGATTTTGACCACTGACCGAATACCGAATATTCCTCCAGTCTCTCACATCTTAATACCGAATATTCGGCAAACTATTCGGCCAAGTATCAACCAACGAGCCCAATATTCGGCTAAATACCCGTCCGAATACCGAATATTAGACCAATTGTTCAGCCAATTACCAAATACTACCTAAGTCAAGTCAATTATTCGGCCATGTGTCAAATACTTAGTGATAATAAATGGGTGGCTTAATAACTTTACATAAGCCGATAGCGTCCATTTTGGCTACCAAAATTATAATTTTGTTGTAATGTTAATCTTAATTATTTAATCTTAATTGTACCACCAAAATTTTCAAATATTTGGCAAGCTCCAAAAAACTGGCTAAATATTCGGCCCACCGAATACTTGGCTATTCCCTATTCATTATCAAAGGCAAGGTTAAAAGTGAACAGTTGGCGTTTAGGAACAATAGAACTTGGTGACTTGATCTTGGTTATCAGTGTTTGCAGACGACTTAATTTCTTATTCCAAAACGTCCAATAATGAGGAATTTAAGAGATCAATTTGTTTATTCATTAAAGGTACAGATTTTAAATGTTTGTGAATTTCAAATGCTTCCAGTACATCCAATTTACATATTTCATCGCAAAAATTTTAAAAACCTTATAGCGCTATTAGACGTCATTGTGTTCTAAGAAGTGTTTAACATAATTGAATTGATGTGGGTGTTTATATTTGTAACAACGTATGTGATCTTTGTATCTAATATCAAAGTTTCTAATTGTTTGTCCTATATAAACCGAATTACAGTGCCAACAATTTAATTTGTAAATGTCTGATTTTAGTAAATCATGTTTTTTCGTTGGCATTAGACAAAGCGTTTTAAACTATTTTTGTTGTGTTAAAAATTACTGTACGTTTATTTTTTTTATAATTTTAACAATTTTTTCCATTTTATCGCCAAAATATGAAATCGAAGCATACATATTTAATTAGACATGTTGAACTACGTATACGGTTAAAATAAATATCTGTTAAAGTTATTAATTATTATTTTATTTATATTAATATTACTCAAGTTGATCTACGACTTACCCTAATTTTTGCTGCTAAATCCTCTGCGTAATTATTTATACCAAGTATAACAAGGTTGAGCTGATTATTGTCTGAATTCAAAAGCCATTGTGTGCTGCGATTCCATGAAGAAGGTCTGCAATAATAATATTTTAATACAAGTAAATTTTTTAACCAAGTAGATATAAGAATAAAAGGCGAAGAACCTGTGCACTTTTGTAGATAATATTCGCTCTATAAGAGCATCCATACAATTTGGAAAAGCTGGACAGTGTTCTCTTATTGGACAGTGTACAAATCCTAAATGTTGGAAAAGCATTAATTTTCTATCTTGGTCCAACCTATCTAACAATTTATATCTAAAAATTGAAAAGTATTATATTAACGTTAAAATCAAAAGTTTTAATGATTTTACCTAAAATCGTCTTGCAAAACATCCGTTATTTCTTTGATATCTTCTTGAGTAATAGTACCTGTTGGTGTAATGCTTTTGAAATGATAAAACAAATCTGCATGTTCAAGTAAAAGCTCCTAGAAATATTAAATTATGCATATTTAAAAATTAAAAATCACTGAATGGAAAATACCTGAAAATTATGTTTTGCATTTTCTATAAGTTCCCTCTGATGACCATCATATATTTGTTGGCATTCATGTTCGGACAAAGCTTCAAAGCATTCTCTGCCCATAAACAATACTCGCACTTCTGAAAGGTGCTTGCCTGGTGTGACATAACCAGTATCCTCCAGTAGTTGTTTAAACTGCTTTTTCCACCTAAACATACACACAGCAATTAAAAACAACATCACCTTAATTAATTATTTACAATTAGAACCTGAAGTAGAAGTGTAAAAACCAGAAATTAAATTATTTTCCTCCCAATCGACATTTATTCCATTATCACATAAGCATGATGATTATTTACTTATCCGACTTTAATTGAAGTTAAAACATCTAGTGGTATTATAAAATATGATCGAGACTTTGTAGAAGGTTATTCAGAGCTAAGAGTATTTTTTTGTTTATTCCGAAACTATAAGAGGTATAAAAAATGATAAGGGACAAACTTTTGTGTTTTTTGTTGTTTATAAAATGACATCAAAATTTACTATAGTTACTGTTTCATCATTAAAATATTTTTTTTCATCAACTATTCTGTATATTATTATTTGGTGCTATTATTAGGAGTGAAGAAGCTTTTCAAATACCAGGTGTAAACACATCTTGTCTTCTTTATTTATTAATTTAAACAAATGAAATTTGGAGTTAGTAACAAAGGACTAAATTGCTATTATTTGATGTAAATTACAATTTTTTTGCACTACTGGTTTCACTGGAAATAATTCTAGATTTTTAT
Source organism: Ctenicera cuprea (assembly GCA_958336395.1). Taxonomy (NCBI): domain Eukaryota; kingdom Metazoa; phylum Arthropoda; class Insecta; order Coleoptera; family Elateridae; genus Ctenicera; species Ctenicera cuprea. The sequence goes on from OY284496.1 coordinate 5,459,459, forward strand.
TTTAAATAAATACACTATATTTTGACATTTTTGGAATCAGAACAAAATTCTACGTCTAATAGTATTTTTTAAATAAATTTTTTGATCCATAATGTTTGTATAAACTGAAACTATTTTTTTCGTCAAGTGTGCTGACTCTTAAAAATGGTTCTTATGAAGTAGAACGTTAACAGCGATGTCAACTATTGCGCCAATCTCCCAGCCCACGAGTCTTTTAAGAAAAAACATTTCAGGACTATTATAACTTTTTCCCTCTTTGTAAGATATTATATTGCTGATTTTTTATTGCACGATTCCTTATTACGAAAGGCTTTTTGTCGTAAACACGTTATAAAGTAGTAGCGCTCACCTTTTTGGCATCCTGAGATAATGCAATAAGAAAATAAAACAAGACAATTAATAATAGAGTTCAAAACAGTAAGAGTAAACAAGCAAAATATGTACAAGTGTTATTTTATTAAATATGCATCGAAAGAAAAATTTTAGAAGTTTTTGAGCTGCAGAAACTTTAAGGTTTAGTAAAACACAAAGTAATAATAATATACACACTCTAATCGTTTCTGCTCTTGTTGCAAGACATTCACATGGTTCTTGTACACAGTTTCTGCATCACTTGTGTCAAGGACATCATACGGAATTCGACTATCTTCATTATCGGAGCCTAATTCACATTCTGTCCACGACATATCCTCTGGACATTCATAAAAATACTGAGAAAAATCAGGGTGAGACTTCAGATACTGCTGAATTGATGGCCAATCACTAAAAGACATCAAACAGTTGTTATTTTCCATAAATACACAAATAGTAAAATTACCTCTCAGTAAAAGTATTAATATCTGGAACTAGTTCATGCAGTACGTCTGGTAACATCTCCATATAATGGGCTATTCGTTTGGCTAGTTGTTCGTCCTTCAGTTTTTTAATGTGCCTTCTAAACAACCGTTGAGTTCCATCCAGCCCTTTGAATACAATGTTTTAGAACTCACTTGATTAAAAAAAATATATATTTACCAAAAAGTTGAACAAAGTAAATCCATTCCTTGTGCGAGTTGAGTTTTTTGACCGTTTGAGACCAGAGAGCTCGACAATCAGTAACATGTACTCGTATAAGTCTTAAAAATGCCTCGCTAGCTGCATCCATAAGTTCCTTTCGAGCTCTAGCAGCTTCACTATAAGACACTAGTTTTGACCTAACTTTACTGCGATCTATCATTTGTGCAAGCAAAATAAAAGCTAGGTCTACATTGACATTATCGTGGGCTGATGTTTCTATCATAGGAACGGTTCCTTTGTACTCTTTTCTTTGTAATAGCTTTTCGGCTTCCTTAACATATAACTCATTAGAATCGTCATTTTTTGTTGTGACGAGTACAATAGGTTTTTTAGTCTTAACTAAATTATTTAATATGGCCGCTACAAATTCTACTTGTTTGTCTAAGGATCTGCTTGGCACAATGCTTACATCAAAGACACATATAAAACCGTCTATATTTAATTTTCCATCGGGCAGTACTTTCTGCTCGTATTCTTTTTCTATTCCTAATTGGTTTTTGCAAATGTACATTAATTTTTCGGCAGATGTTATTTTTGTAGCTGCACATCGTTTCACATATGGTTCCATTTTACCACCTAAAAATATTTAATTTTACTATATAACTTAAGCTTTTATTAAAATTTGACAAAGTTATAATTCATTGTTGCATTAAAAATAGTAGATACCAAACAGCTCATTAGAAACTACATTTGTTATTAAATAAAATACTTTATTAAAAAGTAAACAGTTGGTGTTGCTATAGAAACAATAGAACTTGGTGACTTGATCTTGGTTATCAGTGTTTGCAGATGATTTGATTTCTCATTCTAAAACATTCTGACAATGACATGTGAACATGTCGAAATACGTATAAGGTTAAAATAAATAATTATTGTTGAAGTAAAATGAAGTAAATTATTTAATATCAATATGTACTTCAACGAAGTAAAGCTAGAACTTAATAATAAAGAAAAAATACTTTTGACACCCTCAGGATTGGAACCCAGGACTTACAAGACTGTTTATGACAAAAATCCTCGAAAAGGATAACAGTTTAAATTAAAAGTCATATTTTAATACCCATCAGCATTTTTTCGCAACAACATTTATGAGATGACCTCATCTTATTAAATGGAAGTAGGGCAGTTTTCAGTATGAATTGGTAATATTTTTTTTCTCTATCTGACCGTTTAGTTGGATTACATTAGTAAATAAAAAGAAATTTACACATAACTAGAAAATTACCTAATGCATGGATATAATCCATTTACATGATCCGCTAGAAAAATAAAAACTAGTGAATAATAGTGAAATATACCAGATAAGTAAGCCGAACGAATAAAATTTCTAAACCATACTTCCCCTTAGTAAGGAACTTCTATTACTTCCCCTACTTCTACGAATGTGCAAATTCTAAAAATTTCTTTAAAATGCCACCTTCTTTGGACTTTCCCATTATTTCTCGACTTCCCTCAATATATACACAAACTTTCCTTCCTTAAAATCACCAAAGATGCCATTTAAAAAAATTTCAACTTTACCTCAGATTTCTATATAGATTTACTAGAAACATGGTGACATACAAAAAAAATGAAGCCAGACACCATTTTGTGGAAGGTCAAAATCAGTTTTGTATTATTTTTCACAAATTTAAACACTGTTTTACATTTTAACTTTAATATAATCAATTGAAATTTCATTTTTTAGTTGAAAACCCTAATTTTATCGGCATGCTGCAAGCTTGTTGTGCGGTAGTTTATAGAAATCGCTGGCAAAAGGGAGACAGTTTGCAGTTTTTACTGTCAAAAAATAGGTAAGTATGCAATTATAACGCAATGATAACATATTTTGTGTTAAATATGTAATACTACTTTATTATTACTGCTGATATTTGTAATTTTTTTCCATTACTTCTTAATGGAGATTTTCTTTACCAAACTTAGAACGTTTAAATAACTAGATAGCTGCATTTTAATTTGACATTTGACCTCCTACAAAATGGCCACCTGGTCTATGAGCAACATCAAGTGGCAGTGTTGCTGTTACTAGCGGGCGCTCCTTGTCTGCTGGATGGATAATGCTCAGCTGTTATTATATCACGATCATAGTAATCAGTAGAAAAGTAGCATAATATATTTATGTTCCAAACAATGGGAAGCGATCACAGGACACAGTTGAGTAATCATTTGATATTGTAAACATTGAGCAGAATTATAGTCAACAGTTGAGTCTGCTGAATGCTACCATAATCCCAAAAATATTATTGAAAACTAGCAATGGGCACAAAAATATAGCCTTTAAATCTTTTATTGCGTACTCTAAAAATATAACAAAAGTAAAAGAAAATATTTTGCACACTAATAGAATTAGTTAAATAAATCGACATGATGAAGGTGTATTAAGCATAAAATAGAATTATTTCAAACGTATAAAAACCTCACATAATTTTGCTCAATATTAGGCAACTCTGACGAAACATTTCGTAATTCAACTTAATTATACAGCTGAATACACGAAATTAGTCAAACACATCCATCTTATCCCTAAATCTGTGTAGATGTGGTATGATTATCAAGCAGAATCATAAATAAAATATTTTACCCAGAACGTAAAAAAATGCTTTATAAGTAGACTACTATAAAATTGTCACAAGGCAAGAAACTTGAAACATGTTAGTTCGGGTTCGAACCATCATAACATTGTACTTACAGATATAGAGCTAAACAATTAAATTATTCTTAGCGTTAAAGAAAATTCAGCCAATTAAGTATTACCTAATATGCTGACGAAATACTATGAAAATTCATGGTAACACCTACCAAATTATACACAACATAATTTATAGATTTTCTTATAAATTTACTAGTCCAAACCAAATACAGCTTTAATCACAATTTTATTCAGACTTGCAAAAAGTTAATGCAGCTACAAAAAATATAAATGTCAAACCTTTAAATGGTTGAAAGGATGCATCATCTATGAATTCCGTCTGCTCTATAACACTGAACTGATAATCGACTCCTTCTTCAGATGATTTGATAACCTCACCCCAGTACAAAAAATGATCGTTGTTAACTACGCGACCACTAAAATCGGTCTACAAAGGAAGATCCTTAATAATAGAGTGATATTAGAAGGAGAGTTGATTCATTTACCTGACTTAACACAGAGATGTGATCGACATTGTAATCGTCGGCTAAGGACCTCATGAAGCGGTTGCAGAGGCAAGATTTACCAACCCCCGCATGTCCTTTATCCTTCTCCATCCCAGACAAGCCGACAATGGATATGTTAATAGCACGAACAGTTTCTGCTTTTCGTGCCATGGTAAGCATCAAAAGTAGCAACTAAATCCTATGTACCATTGCCTGGATAAGCAAGCATGATGCTAGAAGCCTGTACAGCACATAAGAAACTTTGTATTACTTTGAATTCTCGAATGGAAATTAAATATGCATTTGGAATAGAGTATTTCGAAAGCTTTCATGCATTTATACCCACATTATGAATATGAAGACATCAACATTAAGGAGCCAATTGTCATAATGACAGCCATAAAAGTACATGCATCACTCGGAATTTATTTATATGAGCATACCTTTACACTAAGCAGTAGAATAATGCTCTCCCTTTCCATGATTCATGCTCATATAGTTTTTCCATAACTTGTAAAATAAAAATAACATGTTACATGTCTATCACAACCTACACCCATAAGGATATAACTATGTCAGCAAGTGGTTTTATCTGGGCATGGTGAAGAAACTGAATAGTTTATTAGAGCTGAAGATTATTGTTTTTACAATTTAGGAACATGAAAATAAAGCACTGTCAAATTTAGAATTCAGCCGACCACCCACCGCCTTAGATGGCCGCCATTACTATATTTTGGGGTGTGGGGGGGATAGTTGAGCGCGTTGAGCGCTCAATAGGCAGCTAAAAGCTTAGGGATCATGGCGATTGATGTCTACTGGGTTCACCTGTAGTTATCCCGGCACTTACCTTCCGATAACATCAATTTAATAACTACAGCTATTCATTTAGATAACCGTTATTAACGAATATTCCACATTCGTGACAAAACGATGACATTTATTTAATTAGGGTCAAGTAAGATCATGGCTGTATGAGCATTTTGCCACAGTTTTATTTATCTTTTTAATTAAAAACTGTCTGTAGGTAGATATCTTTTTATACAAGCAGTTTTACATTCTGCAACATTAAACAAATAGGTATCATGTGAACAATCCTATCAGTAGCGTATCCAATTTACAGGGCGAGTCATGTAAGTGTCACTCCACTTTCATTTCCTAAACTATTACGAATATCACATTGTTTTCTTAACAAAAGTTGTTGTTAATTAACTGCTGCATAATTTAAAATTATTAGCAATTACACTGGGAGTTTACTTATGCTTGTGCAGCATATTACGTTGTAATTGTAAATAAAACACCCTGTATATTATTGCATTTTTAGATTCTACATTTAATTCTAGATATAAAGTATTAAGGTACTATCATCTTAAAATCGGTAGTCTTCGACTTTATTCAAACATTTTGACATTTGCGGTCTAATATACAAAATAATATTTTAGATTTCTACCAAAAACGTTGCTATTTTACACAGACTATTAACACAATATAATATTAATGAATTATTAAATTTTAAATTTAATTCTAGATATAAAAGTATTAAGGTATGTACTATAATTATAATTAAAATTAAATTATTGTATTTCGAGTTATTTTGTTTTTTTTTAAGATTTTGATGTTTGTAGGCTAATGTTAAAAGAAATAATATTTAAGACATTGAAAACGGTCATAATTTACTGTCCAATCTGCAAAACTTCAATGTGATATAATTATGTAGAATTGTACATTTTTGTATTTTTTTGAGTTATTTATTATAAATTGCAAATTAAAATAGCCGAATGTAACGCGTTGCAAAACATTATTCCACAAATGTTGCATCCCGAGCCGCGTTCGTGGAAGTATAATTGCCAGATTTAGCACCAAGCTAATTTTGAACATTAAATTAATATATTTTTGTGTTTATTGTAAATAGTAGTTCGTATCCTAGCATTTGCAGTTTGAATTTTTAACAATTGGTGATAAAACTTTCACTGGTTTTGTTGCAATAGGTCTCTATGACAAGGTTTATATTCCCTGGGACTCTCTGAAAATCTCCTGGAGCGTTTTCGTAGTTTCTTAGGAGTTTCCAGAAGTCTCTAAGGTTTCTTGATTTGGGGGGGGGGGGAGATCTTTGGCGGGTTTTGAGGTCTTTATGGGTTTCAGGAGTTTTTTGGACACCAATGTTTCCGAGGGTTTTCCGGGAATTGCTGGAGATTTCTGGTAGTTTTTGGGGGTTTCTGTGGTTTTTGTTTTATTTGTGCGGCGTCTGGCGGTTTTTGAAGGTCTCTGAGGGGCCTCTAGGGGTTTCTGTGTATTTTTGTATTCTTTGGCTTTCTCTAAATGTCTTCCATGGGTCTTTGATGTTTCTGCTGGTTTCTGAGGGGTTTTTGGAAGTCTGAGGATTTTAGTATTGGTTATACAAAATTCTATATCAAATTGAAAGATAACTTAATTTTACATTTGTAGGTAAAAAAAATTAAAAGTGTTATGTAATAATTTGCTGTTTTTACATACCGCTAAATACTTTATAATGTTAGTCTGTGCAAAATAGCGATGGGGTAACGTTTTTGAAATCTAAAATAATAATTTTCTAACATTTGTAAAATGAGTTAAATAACTTGTTAACCACTAATTTTAAGACTATAGTACGTTTACGCTTTGATATCTACAATTAAATGTAGAATCTATAAATTCAACAACACACAGAGTGTTCCATTTATAATAACAAAATACAGGTATAACAAAACACCCAGTGTAGTTGGTCATAATTTTAGATTATGCAAGAGATTAATCAACCACTTTTGTTAAAAAAAATATCTGGTATTCCCAATAGTTTCGGAAAATAATAGTGAGGTGACGCTTAAATGATTCACCCTGTATATAAAAGACCCACTCAATAATTTGTGTAGGTACAAAAAGACATTGTTGATAAATATATTAAGGAAAATTAATACACTGTTTGAATTTTAACCGTAACCAACGCAAAAATAAACCAATCAAAGAGCTAATGTTTATGACGTCACCAGTATCTATCATTTTCTAACTATCTAATTGGTCAACATTAGAGACTTTTAAAGTCACGCTCGAAAATTTAAATTCTTACAAGGCTGCGTGCCAAACTAGTTTCTGAGGTTCTAAAATCATCCGATTTTCATGAAATTATGCAAAAATTGTATCTTAGAATAACTAATCAGATATGTCGCTAAACTCCTTCCCTTTCATTCTAATTGGTCACCATTAAAGTCAGGCTTAGAAATTTACATTTGTACAAAGCTGTGGCCCCGAATGGAGGTTTTAAAACCTTTCGTTTTTTCGTGTAAACACTATAGAATATGATTTTAATATAACCAATCGGAGAGCTAATATTCGTGACATGTTGATAACATGTCACTCTGATTCGTCAATATTTTAATATTAAGAAATTGAAATTCGCGCAAAGAGAAAGGAAATAATTAACATATTGTTTGGTAGAGTGTTAGGAAATAGTTGGCTACGTGTAATAACGTGTTTTCTCAATGTTTTTAAAAATGCCGATGGGGGCATTGAACTTAGATTGTTCGTGCGTACTTAGACCCGACAACCCCCCCGCAGACTACGCCACTAGAAACGTAGCATTACACTGAGTGCATTGCTATATTGCTAAATTTCCCTAGAAATTACTAAATTAGCACTGACAACACCGAATTTAGTATAACATGGCTGCTATGGGTAATGGAGAACGAATTTTGTTGTGGTCATAACATTATAAAAGGACGCAATTCTACTACTATTTGTGTATTAAACATTTATTAATAACTATTTTATATTTACCTGGAATGTTGTAGATGTTCGAGATGTTTCACTTTGGTCATACATTTGAAAAGTGTATTTGAAAACTACAAGTACACTGAAGAATTGTTTCTTAAACTTAAACCTATTTATTTATTTAAAATTATATGCAGCTTATGAAGCGGATATTTAGCAAGCAAAAGGTAAATAGAATTTTATAAAATAGCTAGAAAGTAGAATATCTGCTAATTTTTACATAACGAAAGACCTGAAACAATTTTCCACCCAACTAGTTAACATTTAATATAAATAAGTGTATTTTTTTTAGTATGGGTGGTTGTCGCTGTAGCTATAAAAATTGCGTAAGGGCAACAAAGAACTCCGAAAAGGATTTCCATTTCTTTCACTATCCTGTGAGGGACCCCGAAAGGTGTTTAAAGTGGATTAATAATGCAAAGAAACCCAACTTTCAAAATTTACCAGAAGACCAATTGCGAAATAAAGTTGTCTGTCAGTTGCATTTCGAACAGCAGTATTTTACAAATGCATTTAGGAAACGACTAGTTCACAATGCTGTCCCTACTTTGGATGCGGGTAGTGAAGAAACACAAAAAAATGAAGAAATAAATGTACAAGTACTCCAAAGTGATTCTGAAGGAAATGTTTTTACTGTTGACACTGATAATTTGATGCAGACGGAGGTACGGGATGTTACATCATATGTTATTCAAAATGGTAATCTTGTTCCTGCAGATTTACCAATTACTGAAATTGCCAAGCCCATGGTTTATCAAATTTCGGTCGATGATAGAATTGATGATGTTCAGAATACTATAGAAATTAATAATGGTCAAGATTTTATAACTAACAAGGTTAATTATAATCGTTCCGAGAAAATCAGTAAAAGTTCTTTTTTTACCGATAGAGATAGAGAGCATTGGGTGGAAAGCAATGAATTGGTAGCACCAATTTATGAAATACATGATTCATTACAGCCAAAAGAGGAAAAAGTCGCAACAGAAGCAATTCCTGTGGAAAACAACTTTGTAAAAACCACAAAATCAAAACCTATGGTACAAAATAAAAAGCAAGAAAATTCTAGTTCAATAGAAGTTGTAAATTTGTCGAAAACTATTCAACAACATAGCAAGGAAATAGCATGTTTAAAACGAATTTTAAGAACCAAAATGAAAAAAGTAAGATGCAAGAAGCGTCTAACAAACACTCAAATTATTAATAACCTGCGTGGTCTGCTCCCTGCAACATTACATGGAGCAGTATCGCTACATCTCCTTAAAAAAGATGATAATTTTACTAAAGACGAAAGAAGTTTTCTAACAGCTTTATACAAAGCATCGCCTGCTGCATACGAAATTTTATTAAAAGATTGCAAATGGAAACTTCCAGATTTGGACACTGTGAAGAAACTAATTTCAAATAGAAATTGTGTCAGATAACTTAACTTTGGATATCGTATTAATACTTATAATATTTTCTTTTATTTTATAATTTTTTTAAATATAAGTAATTATTTTGTTAGAATTTTTAAATTGAATCAGATATAAAAATATTTATTTAATAATTTTAAATTTTTCTAGTTTTTAAAACATTTTCATTGAAAAATATTATTTGATAAAATAAAAATGGTGTGATTGCATAACATGTTTGCAAATGATATTTTATTGACCAGTATTTGATCTTTGATTAAGTCAATTTTTTATATGAATTTGATGATTTTTTTTCAATTTTGTAAAATGATCTGTTGATGGATTTATACAAAAAAGAGTTTAATATTTTAATCTCTGATATTTCCTTTGTTTATAATGTACCATTTTACTAATCATTTTGTAGGACTCATTATAGAGTCCATTAAATAATACAGACAGAAAGTGAGAAAATAAAATGATAATACCCATCAACAGTTCTATTTATACATATATCAGAAGCGCATTAACGCCTAGGTATACAATGCAAGGGCCATAAATGAAAAAATCAAGAACTGTATCTTTTTCTTAAATAATTCCAATCTATGTCGGATATATTAACAAAATTAGATTTATTTTTAAGTCTGAACTATTTCTGAAATATTACCACTGGCTAGGTAGGGTGTTTGGTATATCTATTTTGCGCCCAAAATTAGGGAGAAGCTTAATGTGCTGCTGATTCATATGCTTTTTTTTTTAGAAAAGTTTATGATGTCCCTGTAATTTTGTTATATTTGCAAGTAGCGTATATATTTTTTTTACCACTACTATTGTTTTATAAAAATAATGTACTTGAAATTCGGTCAACAGTTTTACATGTACAAATTTTATATGTATATATTTTTATAATAAAACGTGTAAGCATTAGATGCAATTTTTTTGTGAAACTTCTTAATGTTAAAATAGCATCAGATGTGGTAGACATTTGCATTGATTTATGGCTTTAGGGTGGCCACTTTTATTAGACAGGGATTACGGAACAGAATATTTATACACGATGTTAATTGATTGGTGGGCGCTACTTTCCGTATCGATTTTTTCACCAAAATGTTTTGAAAATTTTTAACCAACATAGGTCTGGAAACATGTCCTTCAGAGGTACAGGGTTTTAAATGGAAAAAAACAACTTTTTAATATTTTAGAAATTACGAGTTATTTCAATGACATTTTGGATATGTTCTTTTGATACAAGCGGCAAGAATCTTGTCTTAAGCAATTTAATGTTTAATAACCAGTTGCGTCGTAGTGGGGTACCTAGCCTTTTTTTGGTAAAAAGAAACTCCGACGCCACTGGTGTTAAGAAAAAACTATAAATTTTCAGAATCTTGAATAAATCTGTATAACAAAAAATTATTCTTGCATTTTTTTCATAAAATTTTTTTTTCTTGGCGATATTCCAATATTTGTGATTTTGATGCAGTACAGGTCGAAGGGGAGGTCGGTTTGCGGCTCTACATGACCACCACACAATCTATTAATAAAATATGGGAGCTTAAGGTGCAATATTTTAAATATCAAAATTTATGAAAATATTAAATTAACAATTTTAGTGGCGATTGAAATTACCGTACATTTTGTGTCCAGGTCAATATATGTAACGAACACCGAACAAATTTTGCAATTAGCGAACCGTCCAGGCAGATACCGAATGAGTGGCAACTTTATTAAAATTATATGACTTCAACCAGCCTTTATAGGTACAAATGTGTAAATTTCCACTTTCAATATTTAAGACAACGTAGATATTGATTTTGTCCTTTTATAAAATCAAACATTCACAAAAAAATCAATGGTTATATAACCTTAAACTGCACTGTAATTACAGTAACATCCTAATACAGTGTATAAATAATTCTTTTATTCAGGTTTCAATATCTATAAATAGTTCAGAAATAAGTATAACTGAGGTGTTATAATTAGTCCATGTAAAAAGTTATCTAACAATTACTTCTTTGAAGCAGTGGAATAGGAATTAAGTGATATTCGTGCCGGTAAATTTTACAAGAGAATCAAGACGGAAATAGTTGGGTAAATAAATTAATTGCATTTTTCCTGTTTAAATATTTTGAAAATAGATGTAGGCATTGTTAGTTTTTATATTATTTAAATTTTTATGTTTTTAGGTTATAATAAAAGATGTAAACAAAAAATACAGCATGTATGTAAATTTTTTTCCCGTTACTTAAATAGTTTCCCATTAGTAAAAATTTCAAATTTTTAATTTCATGAAAATTTCGAATTCGAATTTTGACAGATATACACGTTTTGGATTCCCAGGAACCCAAAAAAGTGTTTTTTTTTAGAATATGCCTGTGTGGGTGAGTAGGTAGGTGTGTGTGTGCGTGTGCTCCATAATTCGCAAACGGGTGGTCCGATTTTGATGAGCTTCGGAATCTGGGGGTATATCACAAATTCATTGGGGAAAATCCGAAACCGGAAGCGAAAGTTAGCCATGTTTTTTTTGGTAGCATTTTTTTTATTAAAACTAATTTTCTAATTCTGAAACTGGACTTTATGCTTTTTCCCGAACTTTCTAGCTTCAAAGTGGCGGCATCTACGATTTTTTGAAAATTTTGATTTTAGCGCCTCATTGCTCAAAAACGGGCAGACAGATCTAGTTCAAATATTTTATCGTAATAGCCCTATAGAGACACAATGTTACTGTGCACAACATTTTCGAAAAGTTAGGAGCTATGAACTAAAACATATTTTCGAAAAAAAAATTGTTCTTATAGACTGACTGTCTGTGGGTGTGTGTGTTTGCGCTCCATAACTCGCAAACGGATGGTCCGATTTTGATGAGCTTTAGAATGTGGAGGTGTATCAAAAATTCATCGGGGAAATAAGCTTAAAAAATCCGAAACCGGAAGTTAGACATGTTTTTTTGGCAGCTTTTTTTTCATTGAAAGAATTTTCGAATTTTGAAAACTGAATCTGATAGAAGACCTCAGGGCAAATTCAGATCGACATCACATTTTTTGCAGCAACAGCTCTATACAGACACAATATTACTGTGCATAAAAAGTTATAAAAAGATAAAAACCATGAAGTGAAAAATGAGTTCAAAATTTTAAATTTTTTCAATAAAATGTTGTTCAAAAACTGGCCACGATTTTTTTTTAATTTCTTAGACTAATAGACCTATGGATAAGCTACAATTGGGTGCGTGTTCCAGTCCCCTAATTTCTCTGTGACACCTATGATTTTTGAAAATCAAATCCTTTTTGTTATTAAACGGGGGATGATACAAAATTTGTGTTTAGGGTAGAGTTCTTGTGACTTATGGTAGAATAAAGTTTACAAAATAATTTTTAGGGCCACCAATATGGGGGGGGGGAGTTTATCCCTCGCCCATTTTTTGACCGATGAATTTTCTGTTTCCTCTCTGGTTTTCTTTAATCCCGAGGAATCTTTTTCTCAAAAACTAATCTAAATCCATTTGTTTTCTCACAAAAAATCATGAAATTATTTAGCTACAGTATGGTCATGGAGAGGACCACACATGCGGCAATAGTGTCTCCTATAACATAATTTTAAATTGCAAATAAAGCAAACAATATTTTTATACATTTCTTCACCAAGTTCTTGCTCGTAAAGTAAAAAAGTTGTTTACTTTCAGTTTTTATTTTATCGTTACAATTTTCTTAACACACTGTATTTTATTTATGCTTGAATATTACATTCCACAATATGGAATAATGGAAAGATGTGTGACGATTTTATGACTTGATGCCGAATTTATATATACATGTGTGATTGTAGGTTTCTCCAGGATATAAAACAGCCTTGGGAAAGTTTGTCTGTAACAGAAATTGTTATTAGTCATATTTGCATTTACTTTAAGCGTAATTCTTACGTGGTTGACAGCATCGGGCCAATTTTGAGTTTCAAGGCAAAGTGCACCGTGCTTATAATAATCACCCTCTTTTCCCTCCAGTTTTTGTAAGTTCTTTACGTCCTAAAAACAAATATGCATATATTAACTTACTTTTTTTTTTAAAAGAATCATGAAGCCGTGCGTGAGCACGACCCCATGATTCCCATCCCACCCCCTTACCCGGGCTCAGCACACTAAGTGCTCTTCACCGGTCTAACATGCCCCACCCCTGAAAGACATGCAACCCAACATACACACCTACATACACCATCCATGGACCCGTCGGATTTAACTTATACAGAAAAATTACCAACGAGCAATGGACTCGAACCAACTGCCATTGGGAGTCTAGTTTCAAAGCCTGGGACTTTAACCACTAGACCACCCGCCGGCATAACTTTACTTTTGAATAACATATCACAAACATACCCCTTTATAATCTTTTGGATTATCTGGCATGGAATTGGATGTGTAAAACTGTACACCGGGTTGGTTACTATATACTTCTAAAACTCTTCCACTTGGAGGATGAAACACTCTAAAAAAATGCAATTTAGCTTCAATTTCATATACCTACCTAGATTTAGTTCCTATTACTTGGCAACAAATGTATTTTCTTGATCCGTTCCTTTGTTAATACAAAAATTATGATCATATCCATTATAGCCAGGAATTTTATGAATAACATCCCCCAAAACTTTTGGAACTTGCAAGTCAAAAATAGTATCGGCAACAGGCAGTAGTTTTCCTGCATAAAAAAAAATTGCACTTTCATTTATATGGGTACCTACCGATAATGATCTCACCAGAAGGAATTGAATTTTCATCAACGTCGGTCGTTTGATCGGCATTTATGGTGATTATATGCTTATATAATGCTTCAGCCCCCCGATTATGTCCAGCAAGATTGAAGTATGAGTGATTTGTTAAATTCACAAACGTTGGTTTTGTAGTAGTTGCACTAAAGTCGATTAAAAATTCATTTCGGTTGTTCAGCTCGAAAGTTATATTAACTAGTACATTTCCAGGGAAACCCTCTTCCTTATCAGGTGAATCATAACTCATAATTACCTTAGTTCCGTTCACGTAATAGTCCCAGTTTACCTGAAATTATTATACTATGTAAATTTCAAAATTTTTTGGATATGCACAGTTGTATTACTTTGTCAAATCCTTTAAAACCACCGTGAAGTTGATGTTGACCTAAGTTTGCCGATACATTGTATTGTGTTCCATCAATCATTATTTTGCTGTATCCAATTCTGTTAGCAACTCTTCCTACCGTTGCTCCAAAATAGGGGTTCAAAGGATTTAAATACCCTTGAAACAAAAATTAATGCACCAAATAAAAAAACATAAATCATCTAGTTAATGTTGTAAATGGGGAGTTAGTTATTTTATGTCACAGCCTAAGGAGTTTTATTTTATTTAGTCTAGGGATTTTAATATGATTAATCTGCCTCTAGTAATTATAATTTATTGACTAACAGCTAACTAGATTCAATTCTATTTACTGTCGATTGACTAGGCTGTTGCTTGGCGTTTAGAAATAATAACTTATTTCGAAAAATTCAAGTGGGTACCTACTTGATTTTATGTAAACTAGGGTCTTTAATAGACTGAACTCGTTTCTAATTAAACATGATTAAAGTGAATGACGTGCAAATTCAGTGAATTAATAATGAAATGACCAAGTGAGATCTGTTGTACTGTAGTAGCTATTCATCATTAGATACTATTTATTTGAGAATATTGTTTCAAAATCAACAGGTGCAAATCGTTAAAAATTATAAATTAGTTACTGGCGTTGTACCTTTAAGGTAAATACATGTCACAATAAACAATATCTTCACACATTATGCAGTAAAAGTGTTTAATTTTAATTATTTATTAATTTAATTTGCTATCACACGTAAATGTAGTTATTCGTAAATTTTTATTGTAGCTAAAATGGCGTACGATAGATTACGCCTGCCTGAAGAACACTAGAGGGGCCACATATTTCTTACATAGCCTTGATTACCCCGGATTGTTCCTTAACTACCTGGGATTGCCCACTATTACCACCGATTTTACTGTTGATCATTTGATCACGTAGGTAATTATCGTAATTTATAGTTTCAAAATTTGACATCCCTTGTAAATGCATAGCAACTAAAGTGAAACTGTTATATCTATAAATTATTGCATTTAACCCCATTTAATTTTCTTGGATTATGTCTTGGACGATTCTTAATGTGCCGATATATTCTTTCTACATAAATTTTTTTAAGTGAGAAAGTGATGTGTTATTAACATTTAAGTAACTTAGGTAAATGCATTAAGAACGAAAACTACAATGAACGGGGGGTAGAGGAGCGGCTAAGGCCGCTGGTTTTGGCACCGTGATGGTTCGTTACCAGAGTAGCGTGATACCTTTGGTGTATGTGTATGTTTATGCATGTTAGATGAGGAGCATATATATGACTTTGGCGCCCATGTAAGTGAAGTTTATTCTAAATAAAAATATGTATTGTATTTTTTAAAAAAGGTAATAAAACAAACTAACTAATAAAAGGTAATATAACGTAATGAATAATTGCATAAATAATGTCTGGTAGCATTTTTATTTAATGTATAATAGAGTTCAACATAAAAAAACAAAATAAATTTCAATACTCATAACTAGGCTTACAACATTTATCGAAACCAGTGAACTGTATTCTTATAGTGATACCTATGGCATAATTACACCCCATAGAATGGAATACGTATGGAATAGAGTGGAATGTACTTTCGTATGGAGTGCATGAAAAGTACCATTCGGTTAAATAGGTGATTATTCCATAGTACCATTGTACGCATATTGTATAACAAGCCAACTATAATGAGTGCAACAAGGAAGAGATTAGTGACTAATGAGTGCAACAAGGAAGGGAGATATTGGCGTGGAAAGCGGTAATCCACGTACCCATAGATACTTTTAAATTAAAATTTAAAAATTCACCCATCTATTTAAAATTTAAAAGTATCCATGGATACGTGGATCAACACTTGATCCGTCCATTATCTCGTTTTTTGTCGCACTTATTAGTTGCCCATGCCTATGCTAGTCGCATATCTAGCGTTTGCTGTATTCAGAAAATAATTACAAATGGCAATGTTAATTTTAATCATTGTTTTCTAAATACATCTATCACGTGACACACGCTGGTTAAGGCCTGCTCTTATGTATTTTTTGTAAATTATTGATTGGTTATTTTTTAAATATTTTATTCTCATTTGTTATTTGTGCCCTGTCTGATCTAGTAATTGATAGTGCCGCATTATCAAAAAACATTTTTATGGAACCATAAAAAAATATGCGTACTATTAACAGTTTAAAAATCGTCAAATTTCGGTCAATAAACTAATAGTCCAATTCTTGCTTTAACAATTTAATTTTCACATTTTCATTGTCAATAACGCGACCAATATATAAATCTACCTCCTAATATACGCGATATAATATTTCTCATTTTTGATCATGATGTCAATTTTTCTTTCACTTTGTACAAAAATTTTGAATTAGAACAAACAGAATTTGTTACTAAAAATACTTCCATATGAACTGACTAAACCACCAAGTCATCTCTTGGGGAAATAACTGATTAAGAATTAACAGATGGCGTTACTTTTATCTATCAGGAGTGGAACGTCGTTGCGTTTATTTACTATTATTTGTAAATGCGTTGTAATGTGGTATTAGCGAAGTGAGTTAGTTTTTTTGAACCCTCTGACCTCAACAACGTCGGGGCGCAAAAAAGGAGGTGTAAAATAAAGAAACAAAACTATACACTTGGTTTACAGGGACTATTTGACTCACGTTAGTTTTGGTTATAGTCGATACCTTCAGTAATTGTTGGTAGGAATTAACAATCAATATTCCATTTATTATTAAATAGAGAGACACACGCCACACGGGAAATTTTGTAGGTGAACTGTAATTTCAGGGCTCGTGAATAGGTATCGAATTATACCACTATAAGAATAAATGTAATTTATTACGTTCTCAATGAGAATGGCAATAAAATTCAATCAAATTTTATAGAATTGCGTGGATAATCTTTGAGTCATCCTGTATTTGGCATGAAGTGATGTTTTCCCAATGTACATTACCTTTCACGTCATTAAAGCCCATAACCACGTCATCAACAGTTCCATTTTTGTCTGGAATTTTGATAGAAGTAATTGTAGCTCCATAGGTGATGACTTGAGCGGTTATATTGTTGCTATTTCTCCAGGTAAATCTTCTTACCGAATTGGACTGACCGGTAGCTTTATTGGTTAATACTCCAAACTCGTCGTCTTCGATTTCTACACCGGCATTTATACTAAAATATTTCTCAACGTTCATTTTACCGAACCTATTTTGTGTGATATTTCGTAAATGGTAGATCTAGACTAGACAACTAATAAAACTCAAAGAAATCACTAACATATGTGGTTTGGCGTGTCAGAAGATGGTCTATTTAACTATTGCAATTGATAGATAAGCTGGCAACACTTCAACCACATCCTCTATTTTTGTGCATTTGCTGATAGTGATAACCTTGACAGAATAATATTTTTCTGTACTACTAATAACAAGCTCCATACACGCTAAAATTAATATAAAAACGATGTTCTATTTATTTGTTTTTTGGGCCTTTAAATTTATTTTGTTTTTTATGGGCGGAAACATTCCTTTGCTGTTTTATTTTTACTTTCTCATACTTCTACTGTACTTATACATATGTAGATAGTCCGCGTAATGTAAAAAAGTGTTGCCTTGATTTGCGGACCACTTCGGTAGTTGAATGAAATCCACATAGATGTCGCATTGTATTTTAAGTCACATGATTTTCAAAAAATCGTAGCGGCCGGTATTTTAAAACTAGCAAGTTCAGAAAAAAGTATTTCCCTTTAAGCCTGCTATCAGATTGCGGTTTCATATTTAGAAAATTTGTTTAAAAATAAATGCTACCGAAAAACTTGTCTTCCTGTTTTGGATATTTTTAAAGCTTATTTTTCCGATTAATGTTTGATACACCCTCACATTCCGAAGCTCATCGAAATTGGACCATCAACTCCGGATTTATAAGGCGCCACTCACCCACAGACAGCCATTTTAAAACAAAAACAGTTTTTTGGCTTCCTGGATGTTCAAAACATGTATGTCCGTCAAAAACTTGAATTTTTAAAACAATATAATTTCCTATATTGAAAGTACCGCACGATCATTCAAATTTTTGGTTAACTCTTGCTGTGGAATATGAACTCTGTATCTTACTTTATACCATAAATTGTAGTTGTCAAAATGACAAATTAATTAATTGTAGGTTTGTGAACTAAACAAAGACACTAACCAAGCATTTTAATGACTACCCGGTATAATAGGAAATTAGAAAAGCAGCTGACAGTCGAAAATAAACACATCAAATCTGATGAAATTCAAATCAGGATAAAAAAGTGTCCTAACTTAACAACGCAGTAGCCGGAAATATATAAAAAATGAGCGAAACGCTTTCTTTACTTTCATATAAAATAATTGCTTTGATATTTCTAATCACAACAATTACAGCACATCTAACTAAAAATTGTTTTCAGTTGTAGGGTATTTGAATATAAAACTTTGCTAATCCCTCATTGCAAGGGCAACTAAACCAGGAGACGGAAAATTAACCCCGCTCCAAATATTGCTGCATCTAAAAATTAAGTTCTGAATCTTATTCTACTATCACTCCTGAGCAATTCAGCTTAAACAGAATTTTTTATCGTTTTTCGTTTATTAAAGAGAGAGAGAGAGGCATAAATTTTCGGTTTTCAAAAATTCATAGAAGGCGTCACTAGTCAAAATTATAATATTTTTCATTTCACAGTTTAAGTAATTTTAAAAGTCCTAGTAGCTTGTAACATTGTGTGCCCTTAAAGTATTTTTAATATCAAATTTAATCCTGATCTGATAATTCGTTTTTGAATAAATAGGCGTTAAAACTATAATTTTCAAAAATTCATAGAAGGCATCTCCAAGATAAATTTACGAGTTGGGACACAAACCAAATTGTAGAGCTCATCTTCAGCTCTATGAGCATACAAAATTTAAAAAAATTGTGGTGCCAGTTTTTTATTGTTTTTGTTTTGAAAATTTTCGATACTTTGAAAATTGTTTTCGCTTCGTAGCTTTTAATTTTTGGAAACTGTGAAATGAAAAAAAATATTAAAATTTTGACTTATTCAAAAACATATTGTTCAAAAACTGTCACACGATTTTTTTTAAATTTTAAGGACTGATGGAGCTATGGATCAGCTGCAATTTGGTTCGTGTCCCAGTTCGCTAACTTCTTTGTGACATCTTCTATGAATTTTTGAAAATCGAAAAGTTCTTCCCTCTTATTTAATAAACGGGGGTCGATAAAAAATTTCTGTTTCAGCTAAATTACTCATGAGTGATAGTAGAATAAAGTTGTCAACTTAATTTTTAAATACGGCCATATTTGGGGGGTTAATTTTCACTCTCCCTCCGAATTTTAAGTGGACGAATTTGTCCTTGTTTTTGAGTTTCTTTAACTCCAAGCAATCTTTTTCCAAAAAATCGACTTTTATCACAAACAAACTTTTGAAAATATTTAGTGTACTATAGCAGTTTACTTTACACTATCACTCGCTCTCTCTCTCTCTCTCTCTAGCTGACTCCCATGCGTTGACCGAAGTCTCCGACAGCTACCTGTCAACCTTTGCTTGACTATTCTCTTTTTGTAGTCACTGTTGGGGCGTAACACACTAATAATAAGATACTTTTAAATATATGTATGGTAAGTAACAATATCTTAAGTCCAGGACAAGTGCTTCGCTCTTTTTTGAATTGGTAATGAGAACTAAGAAATTAGTAAACTGTTTACAAAAAGTATACTTTTTTACAAAAAAGGTGATGTATAGGAAATTAATTTTAAGGGAGTGGGTATCCTTTTTTTAATAAATACCGAAAACTGAACACAAAATTACAAAAATGACGAAAGTAAATGAATCTTCACGTATTGTTAGGTAGTGAAAATTTAATAATAAAGCTTAAAATATGAAAGCTAATTGGAATCACACTTATAAATAGTATGTTTTCAAGAGCAATTGCACGGTGTATATATGCACATTATCACGTATCGTGTGTGGTCAACCTAAGCAAAATTTGTGCTGTAGAATGGTGTTTAGTTGATATGCGTTATCAGTAGTATTTGAAATAGAAGACGGAAGTGAGTTGTTGGTGTAAATAAACTTAAAAACAATGGTTTCTATAAATCATTAACCTATCTGCATATTTTAAAAATATTTTGATCTTTTGATACTTGGTGATAAAGTAATTAACCGTAATAATATCCGTCAAGAATGCTTCTAAAATTGGGCATTTTCGAATTACGACACTATGTTTGTTGAAAATAAAAATTTAAAATATAGAATAAATAGGTAACAGAAGTGTTAAATTTCTAACAAAGTTGAACATATACCTATTTTGTGGTCTAGGACTAGTCTGTGGATATCTAATTTTTTTTCTGAAATTTACGTATGTTTAGAATAGATCCTATGAAATGCCAAACTAGTTTTGTGAGGTCAGCTTGAAGACCCACTAAAAAAATCTAGGTAATAAATTAATCATATCTTTTTTATCATTTTGATAAACTTCGCTTATGTCTACAGATGTTCAGTATAGAAGTACAACGGTCAGTTCCACTAATTATATTATAATTTATAGTTTTGAAACACGTCGACTTTCGCAAATGTAATAATATTGCTCTCGTTTTCACAGGATTTTATTATATTTACCACTTTTGCTGCCCAAAATGTTTGTGAGTAATCTAAAAATAAATAACATGTCATAATGTCAAGGCTACGTTGTTACTGGTTTTGAATCGGATTTGTTTAATAATTATTATTTATTGTTTTTTCGAAATTAATTTAGTGCCTAATTTTTTAGCTTTATCTAGGTGTTATCATGCCTTACTTACATTTTCTGCAAAACTAATACGCGTTTCTGAGTTTTTTGACAATATTATTGCAGATTTCAAGATTTGCTGCAGATCACGCAGAAAGTTAAACGATTTTAACCTCCAGCCATTCTTTTTTGAATATCTGCCACAAAGAATTTCAATTTTCTGACTATTTACAAGTAAGTATTTAAAGGTGATATTTTCTATTGTGGGCGGTTTACAATATTTTTATTAAGATATCGAAAATTGAAGAGTTTTTCGTTGTTTATAAAATTAAATCTGTTCATGTTAGTTTAAAGTCTAAACGTTTAGGAAAACTAAATTAAACTTGTAAGAATGGTAACTGAATAAATGCTGATCTTTGTTTCCTTTACAAATAAAAATAATGAATCTCAAGTGTGTTGTAAAACCTATTAGCTATTTTAATTTTTTGTTAGAAAACATAGCAACAAGCTTGGCAAACGGCTGTTAATATAAAATTAAAATTACTTATTTTGCCATTTCGCTGTAATTAGGTGTTATATTTTTACTAGTACAGAAATATAGAAATTAAAAAACTCATAACTGGGCGATTTTTTAAATTTAGTTTTTTTAATTATAGTCGTAACGTTTTCATTGAACACTTAAATTAAGATGGGCATAAACACTAATGCCAATACCGGGTTCTTAACCGAGGACCTCTTATTCTACGCAAATTTTGCAGTTAAGAATTTTATGAAACCTTTTTCATGCGTTTTTAACCGACTTCAAAAAAGGAGGAGGTTCTCAATTCGTCTGTATATGTTTTTTTTTTGTTTTTTTTATGTATGTTCGGGCATAACTTTTTTGTTTATAAACCGATTTTAATGATTCTTTTTCCGTTGGGTTCAGTATGGTTCCAAGGTGGTCCCATTATAATTTCATTGGTATTGGAGCTTGAACTTCGAAGATACTTACTTCTCAAAATCTATTTTTTTAAACCGACTTTTTTCGTGTTTCCGTATTTCATCTTCCGTTTCAACTAGCCGTCGTTTCCTCATTCGAGAAGCATCCTTACTAGGTCTACCCATCACTTAAAATTGTAAAATAATTAACTTTTACAAAAAAAAAGAAAACCGACTTCAAATAAAAACGCAAAAGTAACATAAGTTAACTAAAAAGCAAAAAATAAATGTTTTTATACAACAGTTTAATACTTATTTGTTGTTCCGTTTAATGTAATTAAGAAATTGTTGTTTATTTTATAATTATTAATTGTTTTATAATTTTTAAGTCGGTGCCAAGTAAAACATAAAAATTATATACCTTGCTGCAATAATAACAAATTAGATTCGAATTTTTATGTTTTACTTGGCACCGACTTCAAAATTATAAAACAATTAATAATCATATAATAAACAGCAATTTCTTAATTACATTAAACGGAACAACAAATTAGTATTAAACTGTTGTATAAAAAACATTTATTTTTAGCTTTTTAGTTAACTTATGTTACTTTTGTGTTTTTATTTGAAGTCGGTTTTCTTTTTTTTGTAAAAGTTAATTATGTTATAGGTTATCGGAGGTTGGCGAGTTATTCACATGTGTATTTTATGGAATATAGAGAATGCTAATATTGCATTTACATTAAGCAGTAACTATTCACAGTAAAATAAATAAAATTATCTCTCCGATCCTAAGTTTTGTTTTATTACTATATAATATAAACATCTAAAAAATTCGTTAAAATGTCGTAAGCCTTATAGTTAATGTTGCCGTATAAACCTGCTTTCAGCTTGTAATCAAGGTTAAAATCTAATGACGATATGCTTCAATGTCATTATTGCAAAACCTGTTTATAGGAAATATTTTTACTTTGATTCATTATGTTTCCATTTTAATTGTTGTGCGTCAAAAGTAGTACCTACCCCCTACTGAAATTTAAAGCAGTTTTAAATATTTAAATTTATATTGGAAATTGTACTTTGCTCGGCTATTGTGATATCTGCTTGTTAGTTTTTGTGAATCAGTTACAGGTAACTGAACCACGAAATGACGCTCTTAAAACAGATAATTAATACAATATCCCTTCTTAATCGACTAATATGCATCCTTTGGTCATAATAAACCCAACAAACCGACATAATTTTGACGTGCAATATCTTTCTGATCCAAGCGTTTCTTCAAAAACAATTCACTACATGTTGTAGTTACGTGTTCTCCTTGTAAGTTAATTAAAATAATTAAATATTATTAACTAGTAATCTATTCATCATTCCTGTTTTAGATTTTGTTTTGTATGCATGAATAATTGACGTCACATTATATCATTAAATAATTTATAAATAAAATTAAGTTATTTAAAACGTCATGCCTGAAAAAATAGAAAATTTGAACTGGTACGAGAAATTTACATACAGCGTGGTCACATTTACAGAATACTTTTTTTATAAGTAAGTATTATTTTTTAATACAATTGCACGTTTTAAAACATAATTTAGTTTAGGTTTAAAGGTTGCTTTAAAGCCATGGACAACTATAGCAATATGCTGGGGTATAGTGTTGATAACTGCTTTTGGATTTTTGCGATTTCATCAAGAAAAAAATCCGTTAAAACTTTGGGTTCCACTTCATTCCGAATTCCTTGCAGATACAAATTGGTTAATGAACAAATTTCAAAATGGATTTCGAATGCAAGCTGTGATAATCGAAGCACCTGATGTTTTGACACCAACAGTGTTAAATGAAGTATTTATAATATTATAGCTATAATTTATTTATAAATTGCTTCACAACATATTTGTTTTCAGGTAGCTAGAATTGATAAACAAGTTAAGAATGCAATTACTCCGGAAGGAATTAGATGGCAAGATGTTTGCTTCAAGTTGAGTGAGATTTATTTTATAATAGTCTTCAACTAAAATTTATATTTCTAGAATTCCCGAGATGGATTCAGGACTGGATATTTTACTTAATTATGGAAGTAATTCAAAAGAAGATGACGATGACGTTCTTGATCCTAGTATTATTTTGAACTCGGATACATATTGCCAATTGGTTGAATCTATGGAACGTACATGTTTTGCGAGAAATCTGATTCAACTTTGGGATTACAACGTAAAAAAATTGGGTAGAATAACAAAGGAAGATATTTTAAATAAATTGAACAAATACAAAATAGAGTGAGTATCTATACTCATTCAGGTTTTTTTTAACACGTTAAGTTCCTTGTGGTCCACTAGCCGTACAAACATTTTGATAACTAAAATGTTTCTGTAATTTTCCGCAATCATTACTAAAATGCATTTTGTTAATAACAAAAAAAAATGTAAAACACTCTTGTAGAGTCATATTGACTTCTGCTTTTTTTTTAATTTAGCTAATTTTATCAAGGAGCCAGCCATGTATGTTGCAAAATGCATAATATCGCACCACACTCGAGACATTCCATTAAGTAATACACTGCACTTCGGATATCGACAGCTCACTTGGTTCACGGGTATTGCAAAGTGTTGGGCCAGCAGCGCACCACGGAGGCTGTTGGTAATGACTTTTGGATTTACATTGGTGGAGCTTAACGTGTTAAATAATGTGAACCTTATGAACAACTAGAGTTGTTTTGTATATTGTTCTTAATTTAATGTTTAAAATTGATGAATTTAGCTA
Source organism: Ctenicera cuprea (assembly GCA_958336395.1). Lineage (NCBI taxonomy): Eukaryota > Metazoa > Arthropoda > Insecta > Coleoptera > Elateridae > Ctenicera > Ctenicera cuprea. Next base: position 5,484,355 of record OY284496.1, read on the forward strand.
ATCTAAGTTTAAACTGAAACTAAAAGTAAAGTATTTTTTAGCCCCATATTGGGTAATCTTAGAAATTATGAAGATTTATTAGGAGGAATAAGCCGAAATGAAACTGGTCATATAATAGGAGCTACTGCTCTACATACTTTTTACATGGTATATGTAAATTTTTCTACTGTTGATATGGATAAAGCTGGTAATAGTGCAGGCACAGCTGATTGGGTAATGTATTTCATAAAGAGTTCTCCATTATTAGTTACAATCCGAACTTCTAATGGCTGCATTCACCAGACGCAACTGTTGACTAAAATTCTGCTAAATTTTTATGATATTAAATGATTACTCAACTGTTCCGTACATCACAGCGTACATCAAATGTATATAAAATTTCAAAAAATTTTAAATGTAGTGCTCTAATAATATGCAAATGTTTTTGATCTATTTTTACAACTGTAGAAGATAATACAAGTAATGTTTTGTTTTATTTTCATTATGATTTTTTTAACGGCACTTTTTAAAGATTATTATTTGTAGAAATAAAATGATCAAAATTTGACAAAACGCAAAATGTGATACATTGTTGAAGTTTGGAAAAAACAAGTCTACTTAACAATGGAAAAGTTTAAAATGCTGTTTGTAAGGATAAAAAACATCGACAGTTGAAAATTCGGTAAAAGAATGAGCATTCAAAAGGGTTTTAATAATTTTAGGAACTAACCAAAATAGCATTCTATTTTTTTAGATAGTTAATTAGTGAGCACAAAATTTCGCAACTTTGCTCTAATTTAACCGTTTTCATGTCTCTTTAAATAAGCGAGATCTCTCTACTTGACAGGCAATTTGATAAATCTTGCATATAGGGGGTCCATCACGCAGCGTTTGCCACAAGTTTTTGCATTCCCAGTTACGCTACTGTGTAATGCTCAACTGTATATTATATTACAATTATAATAAACAGTAGAAAGGTAGCATAGTTTCTATATGCTCTAAAGAATGGGTAGTGATCACAGCGAACAGTTAGGTAATCGTTTGATATTGTAAGCCTAAGCAGAATTTTAGTCAACAGTTGAGTATGTTTAATGCAACAATTTTTTTTTCTTTATTGGGACATATGTACGATGTAGGCCAATTTGTTTAGCTTAACCTGTAGCAATTTTTTAGTAAAACTTTATAACATTATTACAATTTCAAATTTCTAGTTTCATAAACAAAACTGTTATTTTATTAGTATTTGGTTTATTTAATTACAAATTGTGCTTATTTTAGGCATCGGCCGAAGCATTAAAGTGGGAGGACGAATTTACCAAAGTCATAGAAAACGCATCAAAAAATGCTGAAAACATAACTATTTACTATGCTGCTGCTCGAAGGTTGCCCAACCAACACTGCGAAAATACAAAATACTTTAACATTCTTTTAATTGTAGTTTTGGGGATATAAGTGCTGCCAGCACTTTCCAAGATATGGATATTTTAGTAATTGGAGCCGTTATTATGGTATTTTATGTCCAGTTTGTTATATCTAAATTCAATTGTGTTGAGGCAAAGGTATGTAAATATGCAATTTATTTATACACAATCAGGCAATCACAAATTGTCCATATCAATCTATGGTTACTTCTGTTGGTGAATCTATTCGATTCTGTGTATATGTTGTATTCAATGTAATCAAATCGATGTAATTTTTTGTGCTTTGATCGGGGCTACTCCAAGTCCACTTACGTTTCTCTCTCTTTATAATTTACTTATAATTAACAATGTAAAACAAATAATTTGCTTGGTGGTAAATTAAAAAATACTATTTTACATAATTCTTATTATTTTAATAAACTTTAACAGCTTCACCATTATAACTTTTTTAATTGCAGACAATTTAAAACCAACAATTTTTTGTTACTGTAAATACAAATTTGCAAGGCATCTTATTTTTTTTACAATATAAGAAAAATTTTAAAATTTGGTTGGCAGTTTTCTGTTTTTTTTTTAATTGGTACAAAGTAACATTTTAACGTAAACCATATGTGTAAGATATAATTTCTGTGAAATAGTAGCAACTGGGAAATATAATCGTTGTCTAAAAACGAAATTATTCTTAATGAAATTTAGATTCATAATGATGAGCCATATTTATTTTAGGTACTTCTTGGAAGCCTAGGTTTGTTATCTGTTGGAATGGCTTTTATAGTAGCCTGTGGCTTTTGCTCTCTCGTTGGAATTTCATATGGACCTGTTCATACTTCTTTACCATTTTTGTTGATGGGTTTAGGTATACTTACTATACAAATTTTTAACTACTTTGTAAATTGCTTAATAAAACCTTTATTTCATAGGAGTGGATGATATGTTTGTTATAACGGCTTGCTGGGATCAATTGGCATTACAAGGAAATGTTCCTTTAGAACAGCGTATAGGCTACATGTTACAACATGCTGGTATTTCTATTACTGTCACTACAGTTACTGACGTTCTAGCTTTTTTGATTGGTGCATCTACTGTATGTATTTAATGTTAATATTTGCATACAAATTGTATTGTCGGTGTTACAGATTTTACCTTGTTTGACATCGTTTTGTCTATATGCTGCTTCAGGAGTACTCATGACTTTTGTATTTGTTGTAACATTTTTCGTTGCTTGTTTTACACTTGACCAGAAAAGAATAAAAGCAAGCAGAAATGGTGCACTGATTTGTTACAAACATAAGAATTATAAACCGAATGAGTGTAGTCAACGCAAAATTGCTAATGGCGTTTTTAACTTAATATATTCGAAAATTATCTTTACAATTCCTGGGAAGGTAAGACAATTCTACATTAAATTTAAAGAATGCTTAGGTATTTATTAAGAATTAATACATATTTTTACAGATAACTGTTATAATTATAGCTCTGGCTTGTTTGGGGGCTAGTATAGAGAGTACATTGAAGTTAGAACAGCGCTTTGATCCTGCTTGGTTTATCCCAAAACGTACTTACTTGGCAAAATACCTTGAAAAGCGCAGTGAATATTTTCCAACTATTGGTTTTGATGCAGGTTTATATTTAGGTTCTTTAAATTATACTCATGAAATACCAAATATACGTAATATGGTTGAGTCATTAGAAAACAGCCCAAATATTATTCGAAAAATTAATTCGTGGGTTGACCCTTTTCGGAATTATGTGAAGAAAAATTTCAAAAAAGGTACAAATATTTACAATGTTTTTTATTTGAGTTTTAACTGAGATGATTTTAGATTTGTACAATGAAACTCTAACTACAAACGATTTTAATTTATTTTTATCAAAATTTCTCTTCAGTCCTAGAGGTGCAAGATTTCAAGCCAATTTTAGATTCACTAAAGATCTAAAATGTGGAATTCCCATTTCAAATATAACGGTTTGTATATCTAAAGCCACCTTTCGACAAAGAAATTAGCTGTATTGTTTCTTTATTTCTAGATGTCAAGTATTGACTTTCATTTTAATCGTTTTTCTGGACCTAAAGAGTATTTACCAGCTATGCATAAAGCACTTGATATAGCTAAAAATAATAATTTTACCACAGGAGATGAATTTGCGACAGCTTGGTCCAAAATATTTGCTACTTGGGTTACCGATGAAGTAAGTAACACTATCTAATCTATGCAAGGTGTCTGATTTACCTTTATCCTAGCTTACATATATTTTAATGGGTGTATCAAAAATAAGTACAAATATTCAAACCAACAATAGATTAGCCCAAGTCGGATCCACTGGTACCATTCATTTCTTAAAAATCATTCGAGTCGTTTTTAATTAAAAAATAGAATACTTAAAATGAAATACTATTTTGTTCGAGAACTGCTGACATTGGTAGAAAATGCATTTAAACTCTACAAGGTTATTATGTACATAATCATAAATTGTAATTTACATCCCATGTAGCAAAAATGTAAAAACATATCTTGAAGAAAGTTTCTGTACATCAGTATTTCTTATTTTCACTTTCAGTTGTAGTTTTTGTGTCGATAACATGTCTTTGTCGTTATCCTGCAGTACTCAAGCAATTTTGTGGTAAATTTTCAATAATTATTTTCTCGTACCTTAAACGTCTCTGTAACCAACACATGCCCTTACTGGTTTGTATACACTGTAATCTACTATGAGTTTTAATATTTGTACCTATTTTTGGTACACCCATACAGGAGGCTAAACTATTACACCTACAAACATGCCCTTATGCTTTGTTTATTAATAAGGGTACCTACAACAATTTCATTTTTTTTCTAGATAATAGATGTCGAAGTAGTCAGAAATATGCAACTTGCACTATTATGTGTGATGTTATGCACTTTTTTCTTAGTGGCAAACATTCAGATCTGTTTCTGGATATTTGTGTGTGTAGTTTTGACTATGGTTAACGTTACTGGGTTTATGCAGCGTTTGGGTGTAACAATAGACATAGTGTCGTGCATTGGTTTACAGTTGGCAATTGGCCTATGTGTAGATTATGCAACTCATATAGGTCATACATTTCTTACCATACAAGAAGGCTCTAGAGAAGAACGTTCCTTGAAAGCTATAACCTATATCGGTGCTGCTGTATTATATGGAGGCTTATCAACTTTTGTCGGAGTGTTCATGTTGGGTATGTCAGAGGCTTACACCTTTCAAGTGTTTTTTAAGGTGAACTTTTTACAAATTCATGTTGCATTAAGAATAATTATAGTTATTTTATATTCTAGGTATTTTCACTAGTCGTTCTATTTGGAATGTTTCATGGAGTTGTCTTTTTACCTGTGATCTTGAGCTGGGTAGGTCCTAAACCCTATTATACTCATAAACCTATAAAAGAATGTGATATAGCAATGGAAGAGACACTTAATTGTTCTACGTAATAATCATAATGTACTTTAGTTTGATTTTTGTAAATATAATAAACTAATTTAAAATTGGTTACTTGAGTTTTTTTCTATTATTACTTGAATTTAAAGTATATCAATAAATCATTTTGGCAATTACGACTATCGTGATGCCTAGCAGTATAAGTGTACCTTTACTACTTTCAATTTCGTGTGATAGCTCAAATGTAGGTAGCAATTATATACAACACAATACAAATAGCGTTTATTAAGCAACACCAGAATAATACATTTGTGCATGTCTCTATCAATAATATTTACAAAGTTAAATAGAAACTTAAATGTAATGTGTATTAAAATAAAATAAATTTTTAAATAAATGTAAATTTTAAACATTAAATAATTAAATTAATTAATTGGTGATAAAATGGAGAACTGGCAGGAAAGCTTACCACCAAAAACTGCATGCAGTTTGTATGTGGTTTTAAACAAAATTATGCTGATGCGAGCATCAAAAGGGATGGTGTATAAAAAATATAAAACAAAAAAAAACTTCTTATTTATAATAACACATTTGAAGGTGTAGTAACTCAAAATCTTCCTGTGTTAGGGTAAGGTGGGACGAAGCTTTAACAATTCACACTTTCATAAATAGATCAAGTTGAACTTATTTGTTCCTTAAACAATGATTTGCTTTTTTCGTTTACCATCAACTGCAAATTTGTTTAAATCATTTTATGATTGATGCATTCTTTCAAATATGTAAAACAATAATATGAAGAGTTGAAGTTTAAAATTACTAAACATTAAAATTATTGAAACTTTACTTTTGTGCTTGCAATTACATACTTTAGAATTCAAGGAACACCTTGAAGATTTACGTTTCATGTCGCTCCTTAAATCGGCTATAATTTGTAGTCCGAGACACTCTAGTCGTAATATACCGTTTGTTCTATCCCCCACTGACTATTGCGAGAAGTTTGACTTTTTCTCAGGTTTGGATGCCGTACTGTACAGTACAAGTATATTTTTGCATTAATGTTTTATAGGTCACCAATAATTATGTCGAGTCGAGCCGGAGAACAGAGCGAGAAACAAACATCTGCTTTCTGTTAAATATTTAAATTTAAGTTTTTTGGAAACAAATTTGAAATTAAACAAAAAAACTTCACAGTTTTAGTTTAGTTTGAAAAATTCTCGTAGTTTGTAACATTGTGTATCTTTAGGGCATTTACATTAAGTTTCATTCCGATCTGGTAGGTCAATTTTAAAATAAATAGGCGTTAAACTCAAAATTTTCATAAATTCATAGAAAGCGTTACAGGAAAATAACTGGGCCATCACGCAAACAAATTGTAGCTCTTTTGCAGGTCTGTTAGCCTAAAAGTAAACCATCTGGTGGCCAGTTTTTGAGATACAATATACATTTTCAAAATTTTGAACTAGTCTTTACTTCACAGTTTTCATGCGTTTCAAAATTCTCGTACATATTAATACTGTGTCGCCTTAGAGCTACAACAATACCAAATCTACTAACTCGTTCTTAAGTAATATGGCATGGCAGCGCGCACTATAAAAATGTGATAAACAAGAATTTCTACAGTGTAGGAAAGTCCAGGTGAAGTGCTTCGCTAATTTTTTCTATATTAAATCTAGTTGTAATGGCAGGTATTGTTATTTATGAAAGCATTTAACTTTATTTCAGTCAATTTCAATTAATGTTTTTTAAAAAAATTATGCTTCTAGTTCCAGTACCTTAAAAAATTTGTAAGTTTGAAGATTTTAGGGGTTGTTTTCAAATTTTTGCTCTCCATTTTAAATTTGCTTTAAATTTATACTTGTATCATTAATAAAAACAGCGCCGCTTTTTTTATGAAAGCATTTAACTTTATTCCAGTACATTTTCATTAATGTTTGTTAAAAAGAATTATACTTTTAGTTCTGGTAACTTAAAGAATTTCAAAATTTCATAATTTTAGAAAGTTGTTTTCCCGGCGAAGATTAATTTTTTGCTCTCCCTTTCCACCGATTGTCTTTTTACAGTAATTTAAAAAATAATAAAAGGAGACTTCATTAAGATTATAGCCTGTGTTTTTCATATAATACCAAACTCGGTTGGGCTCCAAACAAGTAAAACATATTCGACCCAGCCAAGCCGCCTCCAATGATTAGGACTGTCGTAAACCAAATCATTACGGCTATGATTTTTAAAATTAAATTAAAATTGTTGGCAATTTCTTTATGAATAGATAAAATGTACAGTTCACGCATTTTACTATAACCTATAACAAATTCCTTATTCAAAGGTCTTGAGGTGGCTTTACAGAACAATTTTCTATCGCGTGCGACATATCAGCAACCAATCACAAAACGAGTTCAAATAAAATTGCTTTTAAGGCCACTGTCGCGTGAAGTTGGACCATGCTCATATTTTGAACGCGACAATTTTTTTTATCTTACTCAAAAATCATTCCATTACATTTCATTATAAATATGTAGCCGCGAGGATCTCGCGATGTTTTATGTTGCATTTTATAAATATTTTGATGTTGCAATGGTTGGAGAATAATATTGGGGTAGATATAGTGCTGCTATTTTACATAATTATAAAAATGAGCGAAACACTTCGCCTGGACTTTCCTATACTTATAAATTAACATTGTTTAATATTTTCCAACACTTTTGATATACACCTGTCTAGAAACGCAAAAGCAGTGTTTTAAAAAAAACTATAAAATAAAAAAAAAATTTTGGCCCCAACCGAGGCTCGACCCCACAACTACTTATGCAGTAAAACGGCAGTGCATTCGAACACACCCGCATATCCATCCATGCTATTCCGAATCTGCTCGTTATCGTTAAATAAGTGCCTATTGAATGCGTGCGCAATAGAAATGCATAGAACGTTCAAAACTCTAGTCACTTCCGTACAAGAATACAACTGCTGTAGAAAGTATGTGAAATTCTTCTAAGGACAAAAAGATTATTAAGGGGCAAAAAATTCGATTTTTTGATTTTTTGTAAAAAGATTCTCCTAGAGCAAACAAAAGAAGAAATCAATTTTTTAATTTTGTAGCGAACATTTTGGAGGGGAGGGGGAACAGTAGCCCCCCTAAATATGAAATTATCGAAAAAATATTATGATATTCGGATTTTGCTATCAATGATGAGCTATTTTGCTTTAACAGAAATATTTTATTGCCCCCCGTTAAATAAATAAAAGGGTACCAATTTTCAATTTTCAAAAAATCACAGAGGGCGTCACAGTGAAATTATAGCAATGCGCAAAAAAATAAATTGTAGAAGATTCTCAGCTCTATCAGCTTAAAAAGTTTAAACAAAAACGTGTGGGCAGTTTTTGAGAAATTTTTTTTTGAAAAATTCCAAAATCTTGGAGTGATGTCATTGCGATCGTTTTTATATTTTCAAAATTAATGATATTTCATGGTATAGTACCCTTGAAGGGCTACCAAACAAGATGTAGTTGATTCCAATCAGATAACTGGTTTTTGAGTAAATGGGCGTTAAAGTCGAAATTTTCAAAAATTCGTAGCGGCCGCCATATTGAAGCTAGAGAGTTCGGTAAAAAATCGTTTGATTTGTCCTAAGGCCTTCTTTAATCTCCACTATTAAAATTTCCAAAATTCCGTTTCTGAAAAAAATGCTACCAAAAAAACATGTCTAACTTCCGCTTCCGGTTTCGGATTCTTTTTAAAAGCTTATTTTGTCGATGAATTTTTGATATACCTCCTCATTCCAAAGCACATCGAAATCGGTCCAGCCGTTCCGGAGATATGAGCGTTACCCACACACAGACAGACAGACAGACACACCCACAGACAGACATTTTTTAAAAACCACTTTTTTAGGATCCTGGAAGCCCAAAACATGTATTTCCGTCAAAATCTCGATTTTGAAAATTTGCATGAAATCAATACTTCCCTATACTGAAAGTATAGGAAAGTAAAAAATCAATTATCCATGTTTGCTTCCTTAATTGTAGTGAAAACAAATTATTAAAAAAACAATTTATTAATTCGATGTTTGTGCTTTCTTAATCATGAATTGAAGTTTTTAATAAATATTTTCCATAATATCAAATATAATACCTACTCTTAATTTTCTTTTCGGTGTTAAATTTTTTTTATAGGTTATTACTGCATCTTATCCCGTCAACTGTGAAGGAGCTGGTAATATTTGCCCCAACAAAGTTCCATCGCGCGCGACAGAAAACTATTCTGTGAATCTACCTGTAATTCCTGCAAGTTATAATCAACAAAGAAATCAATTTCAGTTCTCAGTTATTGATAGAAGTTCTTTACAACTGAGATCGAATCCCATTACCAGCTAGTATTTTTATTATTATTTGTTGTTTCATCAATCATTAGAGAAACATAACAAAAATGCATTTTATACACTAATTAAAGAGATTTTAATTAATATGGTCACTTGCACTAGTATGTTATGCAACCCGCAATACCGCGTTCTTTTATATATAATTTTATACTAATTTTAATTAATAGCCAATTTTCAACAAAAAATTGAAATCCATGTACATTATTTTGTACTGTATGTAGTCGATGTTATACTTCAAACAGTTTTATGTCAGTATAATAACAACGTTAGTAAAAAATACCTTGAACTTTTACTTCTCCCTAGTTGTTCTGTTTGCCGTACGGTATATAAGAAAAGTTCTCAACAAAGCTGTTGGGTAGTCCGATAATTCCCGGAGAATAAACTGCTGCTTCGGGAGTTTATATGCTGTAATATAATAATTGATAAAAATACACCGTGGAATTGACTTTGGCTACCTTTTTTCTTTCCACTTTTTGGACAGTCTCAACAAAGTATAACGAACGACTTTATTTAAATTCTTTGAATTAAGACAAACAAGTAAATTATATTACAAAGTTGATTTTTTTACGAAATTTTGATTTTAGCGCCTTATTATGCTCAAAAACAAGTTGACAGATCGGAATCAATTTTTTTTTATCGCAATAGTCCTATAAAGACACAATGTTAATGTGCACAAAAATTTTTAAAAAAGCTATGAAGTGAAAAATATTTATAAAGTTTCGATAATGTTCAAAAAATTAATACTTAAAAACTGGCCACACGATTTCTTTAAAATTTTGGAAGCTTATAGAGCTGAAGTTGAGATACAATTTTGTTTATATCCTAGCTCGTAGATTCTGACGCCTTCTATGAATTTTTGAAGATTTGGGTTTTAACGCCTATTTACTCAAAACCCAGTTATCAGATAGGGATGAAATTTGATATTAATATCAAATTTCCAATTGGAAATGCTTTAAGATTATACAATGTTACAAGGAACGAGAACTTTTGAAACTACTTAAACTGTGAAATGAAAAACATATCAACATTGTTTACATTTTCAAAAATATACTTTCCCAAAAACTGGCCACATGATTTTTTTAATATTATACGCTAATAGAGCTAAAAATGAGCTACAATTTGGTTGATGTGTCAGAAAAAATTGCAAAAATAATAAACAAAACAAGTAAATGTAAAATAACTTTATAACAACAAATAACATTTTAAACACGTTGTTTAACGTCGAAGAAAAAACAGACAATTTGCTAAAATCGGGCATTTAGAACTTAAATTGCTCCTACTGTAATTCGGTTGATATAAAACAAACAATTAGAAATTTTGATATTAGGTACAACGAACATGTACGTTGTTACAACTATAAATACCCACATAAATCCAATTAAGCTAATCACTTAATGACTTCTAATAATACTCTAAATTTTTTAACGACAAACGTAAATTAGATATAATGGAAGCATTTGAAGTACACAAACATGTAAAATCTGTACGTTTAATGAATGAGCAAATTGATCTCTTAAATTCACCTCTATTGGACATTCTGGAATAAGAAATCAAGTCATCTGAAGACATAGAAAACCAAGATCAAGTTATGAAGATTTATTGTTTTTATAGCAATGCCAACTGTTTACTTTTATTCTTGATCATGACATGTCGAAATACAAATAAGGCTAAAATAAAAAAAACAGTTGAAGTTAGTAATTCTTTTATTTACAATATATTAATATGATAATTTCAACGAAGTAAAAAAAAAGTTATTTTTCACGCGAAGATTAAATCTTTGTCCTCTCGTTATAAATCTGTTTATCTGTGTCATTAATAAATACGAGTGTTCTTGTTTTCCACGAAAGCATCTTTGTTTTGTTTCAGAAAATTTTCATTAATGTTTGTTAAAAAAAATTATACTTTTAGTTTCAGTGATTACAAAAATTGTAAATTTGAATATTTTAGTGAATTGTTTTCCAGGTCTATTTATCTTAATTTATAGTTATTTCATTAAAATAGCTCGTTATTAAACGAATAGATAGCTCAATAAATAAATAGCATTTCAGGGTTTTGCACTGATATGAGCTCCACTTTTTCCCGACAGAACATGTGGATTCCAAAATCGTACGAAGGTCTTTCGCGAATTTGGACAAATCGTACCAGTGTGTTTTTATCATCGAGGCAAGTACGGCCGACACACCGAATTCCAGAGAAAATCGCAAAATACCTGTAAGTTTTTCTCTCAACTAGCTTAATTATGCAAGAAAACATCAAAAACTAAATAAAAATCTGTGTTTTATAAATTCAATATAAATTTGCAAGAAGAATCATATGCGCATGTTATTATTTTGTTATCTTGTATTTAATAAACTTAATCTTTCAAAGTTTATTAGGATTTTGGCTAAATATGTCACTGTTCATATTTAAATTATTAGGATTTCTTAGATTCATCAGGATTTTTGGTATAATTATTTTATTTTCTTATAGTATTAACATTTGACACATGTAGAGTAATTTCTAAACCTCATTTCGTAATTTGAATAAACCATATGAGACTAGCTTGGTTTTATGCACTTTGATAAATAGTTGAACTTATTTGTGCCTTACACAATGATGCGTTTTACTTTTCCATACTTTTACTGAAGTAAGGAAAGTTATGATTTCATGCAAATTTTCGAATTTCAGATTTTAACGGAAATACGCGTTTTGGAGTCGTCCAAGGAACCCAAAAAAGTGGTTTTAAAAAAATGTCTGTGTGTGAATAGGTGGGTGGGTGGGTGGGTGCGTGTGTATCCCTATATTTCCGGAATCCCTTGCCTGATTTGGTGTGTGGAAGTTTTTAGTTGCAGGTAGTTTTTTGTAAGGTCGTTAACCGGAACCGGAAATGGAAATTAAACCTGTTTTTTTGGTATAGACTATTTTCTTAACAGTTTTTTAAAATTTTGCATACATAGCGTTGTAGTGCATCTAAAGACAAATCAAATGTGCTTTGCCCAAATGCTGTATCTTCAAAATGAAGCCCGCTACGAATTTTTGAAAATTTTAATTTTAATGCCCTATTACTCAAAAAATATATCCAATCAATACAAATTATCATATTATTTGATAGTCCTTAATAAGTATAATCAAGTAATGTAACTATATTTTTGGAAATATAAAAATTGTAAATATACTAACGGCTCGAAATTTTGGATATTTTCAAAAAATTATTCCTCAAAAACTGCCCACACCATTTTTGTTGAACTTTCTGAGCCGGTAGAGCATGCAATAAACTACAAACTTGTTTTTTACTTATCTCCCAAATTTTGTTTTGGCGCCCTCCAGGAATTTTTGAAAATTTTAAAACTAATTATTTATTCGAAACCGCAAATTTGAATTCTTACAAACTTAAAACAGTTTGACAGCCTATTTGAAGTAATTTATTAGGATTAGCAAGAATTTTTAACCATATTAAAAATTAGGAAATTTTTTTTGCATATTTTTGATAACTGTTAAAATATTCTTCTATTCTATTCATAGCACTATTCTTATACGTTATACGATGTCTTACTGCATAGATTGTCGCAAGTTCAAATCATCGCTGGGGCGTTATTATTTTTTATTTTTTTTCGTGCTTTAATTTTTGTAAAAACCAATGTTGTTTACCCAGTTATTGGCGCGCAAACGTAAAAAGTGTGGGAAAGTACCAGCGACCTGTTTCGGCCACTTTTTCGTTTACCATCAACCGCAAATTTATTGAAATCATTTTATGATTGATGCATTTTTTCAAATATGTAAAACAATACTATGAAGAGTTGAAGTTTAAAATTACTAAACATCAAAATTATTTATTTATACCTTTCTACAATCTTGAAAACAATTTGATCGATTGAAACAATACTAACTGATTCCAAACAGAAATTTATTTAAACTAAAATTACAAGTTTAATTTTCGTCCCACGCAACCAAAATGATTTTCATAGATAGCAGCGTCACTCGCTCGATATCACTTTTCTCCATTCTAGTTAATCAGTTCACTTCCGTTCAAGCAGTGCTGTAGACTATCACCAGTAGTTTACCTTTTAATTAAGTTTCCCCGTGTGATATTAGGTTTGTGCAAACTTTTAAAATGTAATTTTTTGTAAACGTAAGAACTAGAAATAACTGGCTCTAAAAGATAGAACTAAAAAATCAATTTGATTATTGTGATTGTGTCAATTTTTACTTTCCTACACTTTCAGTAAGGGAAAGTATTGGTTTCATGAAAATTTTCTATTTCAAGATTTTGACGGTAATATATTTTGGACCTCCAGGAACCCAAAAAAGTGGTTTTCGAAAAAATGTCTGTCTGTACGTGAGTGGGTAGCTGCGTATGTGCGCTGCATAACACGCAAACGGATGGTCCGATTTTGATTACCTTTGGAGAATGGGGGGTGTATCAGAAATGCATCGGGTAAATAAGCTGTTAAGGAAATCCGAAACCGGAAGTGAAAGTTAGCCAAGTTTTTTCGGTAGCATTTTTTGTGGAAAACGAATTTTCGTTACCAAAAAAGCGGAATCTTATAGAAGACTTTAGGGCAAATCAAACTGGTTTTTCCGAACTTTCTAGCTTTAAAATGGTGGTCGCTACGAATTTTTTAGCATTTTGATTTAATGCCGTATTACTCAAAAACAGATAGCGTTTAAATTTTTTATCGCAGTAGCTTTATAGAGACACACTGTTACTGCGCACAAACATTTTTGGAAGGCTAAAATCTATGAAGCGACAAATATTTTCAAAATTTTGGAAATTTTCCGTAAAAACACGATTTTTTTAAATTTTGTACGCTCATAGTTAAAGATGAGCTACAATTTGGTTCGTGCCCCAGCCCGCTAATTAATATGTAACGCCTTCTATAATTAGTTGAAAATTTGTATTTTTAACTCCTATTTATTCAAAATCGAGTAATCTGATTAGGGGTAGACAATGTTAAAAGGTACGAGCAAAATTTTGGAACTACTAAAACTGCGAAGTGAAAAAATTATCAAAATTTTTTACTTTGTCAAAAAAGTATTGCTCAAAAATTGGCAATAAGATTTTTTTTTAATTTTTATGAGCTAATAGAGCCAGGGACGAGCTATAATTTAGTTCATGTTCTAGTCCACTAGTTTGTCTGTAACGCCTGCTATGAATTTCTGAAAATCGAATATTCATGCACCATTGTATAATAATCGGATAAATTGCTTTGCTCATAAGTAGAGTCACAACTTAATTTTAAGGTGCCGCAATATTTAGGGGGGGGGGGGCTAATTTTTCCTTGTCGCCAAATTTTTGTGGACGAATTTGTCCTCCCGGTTTTGGTTTCCTGTAATGCCAAAAAATATTTTCCCAAAAGAATTGCAAAAACATTCAAATTTTTTTTATAGAAAAAGCTAATTTGCTTACTTTGCACATTGTACGACATGAAGCTCGGTGGTATCCTCAGTTATGATGTGCCGGATGTGAGATATACGAAAGGTCGGTAAAACAATCATTGTTTGTTGTGATAATCTGCGACAAGAGAATTCTTTATAACCGTTCTGGTAATCCCTGGCTAAAGGCTAAAGCCCAGGAATTTGTTAAACGCAGCTAAAATGGTAGACAAAGTTTTGCATATTTCAGTTAAGATGGGCATTTTAGGTTTAAAATAACTTATAACTCACGCAAGCTAACCTTTAAGAGATAAATTTGTTTTTAATCAACAAGTTCTATCGAATCTACGTAGATAAAGTTCGTACTTTTAAGCTGACCTACGCAGGTTGTAAGCAGGTTGTTTTTGAAAATATAATAAGCAACAATCTCTAAAGTACAGAAAAGTCTAGGCGAAGTTTACTTTTCTATATTGATTTCATGAAAATTTTTGAACTCGAGATTTTGACGGAAATATATGTTTTGGACCTACAGAAACCCAAAAAAGTAGTTTTTAAAAAATGTCTGTCTGTGGGTGGGCGGGTAGGTGGGTATGTATGTGTGTGGTGCATCATAAATTCCGAACGGATGGTCCGATTTTGATGAACTTTGGAATGTAGGGGTATATCAAAAATTCATCCACAAAATAATCGTTTAAAAAAATTCGAAACTGGAAGCGAGAGTTAGACATGTTTTTTCCGGAATACTTTAATCTGAAAACGGAATCTGGTAGAAAACCTTAGAAAAAATCCAACGCTTGTTTATCGAGTTTTCTAACTTTAAAATGGCGCTTGCTACTAGTTTTTTTAATTTTGTCTTTAGCGCCTTTTTACTTAAAAACAATGTGGCAGATGCAATTTGAATTTTTTATCGTAATAGCTCTAAGAGACACAGTGTTACTATGCACAAGAATTTTCGTAAAACTAAAAGCTTGGTAAATATATTCAAAAATTTGGATTTTTTTAAAAACATTCCCCAAAAACTGGAGTCACTTGATATTAATGTCTTAATAACAAAATATTGAATAAGTGCATTCTTTCTCAAACCAGTTCATTTATAATGACAGATTTGAATGCAGTTTTTTGTAAGCTTTTAAACGAACCTACAGAAAGGATGGGTCGCTATTTAAAAAAAATTGAAACGTGGCTGGCGGTGAGGAGGTTAACGTTGGAAAGCAAAAGATATCACATAAAGATGCAGTTATACTGATATCAATTTAAGTGCCTTTTTTCAAAAACGCGCTACGGAAATACGAATTTTATTCCGTACTTTTGAACAACCCTGTATATATTGTTTAAAACAGATTTTATTTTGTCATTGTTGGCCCGTAACACGTTAATACTTAAATACTCTTGAAAACATGATAAGAAACTACTTGTAAGTCCAGGCAAAGTGCTTCTTGTTTATACTTCACTAGGCGAGTGGGTGGGTATGTATGTGTGTGGTGCATCATAGCTTCTGAACGGTTGGTTCAATTTTGATGACTTTTGGAATGTGGGAGAAATCGGAATGCTTTTTGGTAGCGTTTTTATCGGAATACGAATAGGAATCTGAAAACGGAAACTGACAGAAGACCTTTAAAAATTCAACGAATGTTTTTCAAACGTGATAGCTTCAAAATGGCGGCCAATACGATTTTTTTTTAAATTTTGACTAGCGTCTTTTTCCTCAAAAACAAGTTGACAAGTCGGGTTTAAATTTTCTATCTCTATCTCTTTCTCTGAAGAACATAATGTTACTGTGCACAAAAATTTTCAAAAAGCTAAAAACCATAACCTGAAAAAAAAATTAGATGTTTTCAAAAAATATTGGACACACAATGTTTTTTAAATATTGTATGCTTATAGAGCTGGGCAGCTACAACTTGGTTCGTATCCCAGTCTGCTAATTTGTATGTTACGCCTACACACAGATTTTATTTTGTCATTGTTGGGCCGTAGGACGTTAATACTGAAATACTCTTGAGAACCTCATAAGTAACTATGTTTAAAGTATAGTAAGGTCCAGGCAAGGGGCTGCACTCATTTTCTTGTTTTACAATTGGAAAGATCAATCACTAATTTATTATCTTTTTCAGACGATTTTAATT
Source organism: Ctenicera cuprea (assembly GCA_958336395.1). Taxonomy (NCBI): domain Eukaryota; kingdom Metazoa; phylum Arthropoda; class Insecta; order Coleoptera; family Elateridae; genus Ctenicera; species Ctenicera cuprea. Next base: position 5,500,999 of record OY284496.1, read on the forward strand.
AAAAATTTAAGTAGTATCATTGAACGGTCACGGAATTTGTTAATACATAATCATAAACAGTATTTTCGTTTTGAATATTCGCTAACTTCCATTTGTTTAATAAAAATAATTAAGCTATTTATGGTTTTCAGATCAGCGAGGTTACTTCTAATCCGGCTTAGATCCCGAGTTTTCGACCACAAATTTTCGTTTATCTTGTAAAGAAGAATACAACCCTAGAACAACCTTCTCAGTATAATGGAGGAAAACACAAACAATTCTGGAAACAATAACGACCAGCGCGGTACAACTTTAGATGGAAAACATCAAGAACATCAGGGCGCAAGACCTCGTGACCCCAAAACAAAGGAAGGGTTATCCGATAGTAAAAAACAAAAAAAAATAGTAGTAAAAGTGGAAATACAGAACTCTTCGACCGTCAAAGGACCATCCATTAATTTCGAGGATAAATCGAAATTACAACGATCAGTATGGAACAATAAAGATTATTGTAATAGCGATTCAGCAAACTATACCAGCAGGGTGCCTCCTTCAAATATTTTATATAGTGCGTCGCAACCAATATCATTTTTGGGCCCCCTTGAATTCGCGAGATGTAGAAATTTTGATCAGAACAAACCTACTATTATTGGCGGAACTCTAAAAAAATCCATCCCACAGCAAAACACTGAAAGGTTTTCTGATAATTACAAAACCTCAGGAGAATCCGATATGGTAAAACTGTCAGCATCAACTAAGACCAAATTAAGTCTTGCAGAAAATCGCGATTGGAGCCCAACGGTAGGTCAATCTTCCCCAGAACAATTTAAGGGATCTACAAGACCATTTGGTAACAGCAACAACCATGCTTCCTCTGGGCCCAATCTATCAGCGGTTTCTTCATCCAAGTTGGATAAAATTCCAGAACATGATGGAAACAACACCACGGTAGACCGATCTTTCGCAGAACAACATATGCAACCTAGAAAAAATTGCAACCATGTAACTTTTGAGCTTCCTGGAACTTCAAAACAATGCAATATGTTAATGACGTCTCCATCTAATTTGACCAAGCCAACTCATACAGGACATATTGATCAAAACTACATAGGTGTACACAAATGTTTTCCAAAACACCTTATGCTACCTATGGCTGCTGTAAGTAACAAACATGCAACTTCTGAGCTTGCTGGAACTCCAAAAAAATCCATTTTGGTAGTGCGGTCTCCAACAAATTCGGCCAAGCCAATTCCTACGGGAAACGTTTATCGAAACAACAGTACCGTAAATCGGTCTCCTTCAGAAACATTTATGGAACCTACACAAGATATTGCTCAAAGTAATAATGAAGAATCTTTAGAATTTGAAGAAACTTCAGCCGAATCCGATTTTGTAATGGTGTCCGTTTCTAATCATCCTCTTCAAGCAGATGGCAGACATTCGCTAGAAGAGGAACAACTTAAACTTCTCGCGGATGCGTTAATAGACCCCACAGATCCCAACACACATAATCAATAAATTCAAGAAATTTTTTGCTTAGAAAGTTTGAAGTTTCTTCAAACTTTGTATCCGAAAAAGGGCAGCAAAAGACAATTATTTTTTAACAAACGGTTTTAACTAGATATCGTAGCATTTTGTATGTATGTTTTAAGTGTTTTGTAATATTATATGATATGTACATCTTTTTTTATATTTAATTCAATTTATATTAGCTTTGTAAAAATACAATGATAATCAAATATCAGTATATCTATAAACTGTAATTGTGCAAAAGGTGCATTTTTCAAATAAAAATTTTCAAGTACCTAGTAATGTGTTGCACAGTGAGATGGGGTAAACATATAATTTACAAATGTTCTTCTACAAGAGTGGCAGAAGATTTAACAACGTTTGTAAATTTCAGTAACAAAACACTTTATGGTACCTATGGTTACTGACAGTATCAATCTTGCATCTTCTGATCTTGCTGGAACTCAAAAAAAATCCATTTTGGTAGTGCGGTTCCATTTAATTTTCCGAGGCCAACTCCTACAGGACACGTTGATGAATATAACAGCACTGTAAATAAATATTTTCCAAAACAGTTTATGGTACTCATAGTTACTGACAGTAACAACAATATAACGTCAATGTGTGCTTACAACATCAATATGCACAACGCCCGTTTGAACCGGCCAGATACTGACCCAAGCGGGCCTTAGCTGGGAAATATTACAATTATGTGCGGCGCACAGTGTAAGAGAGACGTAGAGAACGGGCTTAGAAGCTGATTGAGGCTCTGGAGTTTGGTCATTTTTCAACATTTATTTTGTTTTTAACTTAATTATCAACGATAACAATATAAAAATAGCAGTGTAGCAATTACATACCGTCTGCCTATAAAGTAACCCCCTCTCCTACCTAACTATTGAACGACTTACCACAAGATTTGGTGTACTTTAATGGGAAATTAAATACCATTTTTTAGCCAAAAATTAAATTTTATTTTAAATAGAAAGGGGGGTCGAGTGACACCTCATTTGAAAGGTCTTTTAGTTCTGCGTCTGATCCTAGAGCTTCAAAAAAAATATTCAGCCATAACAAAATGGCGAGTTTTAGACAAATGGACTCACTCAATTCAAAATTGTTCTGATTTTTTTTATCCATCAGTCCACTTTTTCATTTGCGGGACAAAATTTTTCCAGAAATATCTCAGGTGGCTGGAAATAATATTGAAAGCGTTATGTTCCAACAAGACGGTGCCCCGCCTTATTATTATAGGCCTGTTTCTGACTTTTTCAACGGACATTTTCTTGGAAAATGGATTGGGAGGCGGGGTCCTGTAGAATAGCTGGCTCGCTCCCCAGATTTAACCTTCTTAGATTTTTTTCTATGGGGATATCTGAAATCGAAAGTGTACAGAACCCGTCCAGAGACAATTGAAGAACTGGAGCAACGCATTACAGAAGTTTGCAGAAATATCACTCCAAAAACTTATGAAAATGTAAGGCAGGAATTTCATAACCGACTTTTTAAGTGCCAAGAAGTGAATAATGAACATTTAGAACACTTAATTTAATTTCTTTTTGCTTTAATTCTTAGTTTTTTTAATTCTTTATCTTCAAACATTGTTATTTTGTTATGACTGAATATTTTTCTTTGAAACTCTAGGATCAGACGCAAAACTAAAAGACCTTTCCAATGAGGTGTCACTCGACCCCTCTTTTCATTTAAAAAAAATTCAATTTGGATCATACAAAATTTTAATATGGTATGAAAAATAGTATTTAATTTCCCATTACAGCACACCAAATTTTGTGGTGAAATATCAAGTCGTTCAAAAGTTAGTTGGGGGGGGGGGGGGGGGTGTTACTTTATAGACACAGTGTATAAACTGGCAACAAAATTACAAGAGATACTTTTTTTCATTTAAGAATTATATGTTCTACAAAATATGTACGTAGGTGTCTGCAAAGTTTCACTTTAATGGTACTCCGGAAATTCGGCAATAGCTCCGTTTCGCTTCGCTTAGGCGGCTAGAGAAGAATACAAGGTAATTGAATTAGTGATTTTCTGAAAACCAATACTATTTACATTCTTGCAAAAAACATTGACAATTTATTTATTTTTTCTGAATGAATTGTATGCAAAAAATATAAATTAAAAAAAGAAGAATTGATGTGGAAGTTTGGGGCCCCCAAAAGGCTCGGGCCATCCCCCGGATGCGAACCTCGTAGGGTCATAGTTACACCACTGGCTCGGCGTCCTCATATAACTCATATAACGGTTGCCGCCCCTGAAATTTTGTAGGGACTCCGAAGTAGAAATTTTGTTTACAAATAAACTGGGCACTTTATTGGTTTAAGGAAAATCTCGAGGGCGAGCCACTATAGGAGTGTTTCGGACTCCGTACCGGAGTCCTAAGCTCCTCTTCAGTCGAGAAAGGATGGTAAGGATGGGTTAGAACAAGGAATGTAGAAAAAGGAGGATTTCCGCGGAAAGTACAGTTCGAGTATTCATCTTTTGGCTCAGGAAAACCGCAGAAAAACCCTAAACAAGGACAGTCGGCCGGGCCAACAAATCTATGTTTATCACATGAAAAATTTGAGACTAAGCCATGCTCACAGACACGCAGGCCGAGCCGGTGATTTTAGGCAATGTGAACCCGAGCCGGCGACATAATACTGAAACCGTCGTAGTCATCAGTGAGGTGGTGGTTATGGCTTAGCCCGTCTTGACTGCACGTCATATTATGTCTTTTTCGTTTCACGGCGCCCATCTCCCTTGTGCAGTGCATCAACTATATAGGATATTGCAGTGGCCATTTGCGGAGTAATATCAATGTGCGTTTGATTTGTACTGCCACTCCTAGGGGGCTACAACGTTGTGAGTAAATACTTTTTTGAAGATAGATAAGTAAAAGTTTCTCAAGAATAGGAAAGTTCAGGCTTACGTCAAAGAGGCATTATTGCTGTTGTTTTGATCAACGCGTCCTCCAACGAGTTCCACCAAGCTCAGAAGTGCGGAATAGCCATTCCAAACGTGTTACAGACTATACTTTTTCTACCACTATAAATTATTTAGGTCATTAAATTTGGAAAACAAGAAAATTTCATGTTTCCTATCTAAAATACGCTTTGTTTGTCACTGTCAATAAAACATAAAAACAGTTGACAGACGAGAGACGCAACCTTTATTATCCAGAACAGTGTTAGAATGAAGTATTCTATAACAAGTGTAGAACGTAAGTTATTCCGTAATTAAAAATTGCATCAGAATGCTTATATTCTAAAATAGTAGTAGAAAAAGATATTTAGCAAAACAGCTTCGAATGAACAACTTTTTGACTGTCGATTTTCAAAGACTATCTTAGAAGAGTTTTAAATTACCTACTATTTAATGCTTCGCTCGTCATGATATCTCCTTAAATGAAAAATTTATAGATCTGGGGAGTTTTAGGTGGCAGACGCTGTATAGAAAAATGAAAGTGTTGCTGAACATTTTCCATTTTTCAGGAACTAGAGAGTACTTTATTAAGCAATTAGACGTAACACCAAATTAAAGAAATGAACACTGGGGGGTCAGCTCTTCGAGGTAAAAGTTGCGTAATGAACATGGCAGTTAAGCAATGGAGAATTACATCCATCAAGAAAATCATCTAAAGTTGGTGTTTTTAATAAAGTGATCTGATATTTTCCTTTAAGAAAAAATTCAAGACTAAAAGTTGAATTGAAACCTTAGTAGTTTTGCATGTTTAATACAAACCTTTTTATTTGAAAGTGTTAAATTTTAACTTACGTTGGAAAATAACCATAAATTTGATGTAGTAGGTACTATGTTAAAATTCATGTTCTTTCACTTTCAAGAAATCTTTTTTCCTCTCATGGAGACCTAAAACAAAGTCATTTTTCCCCAATCTGACACCAAACGAAACTAATTTATTTTAAATAAAAGCAAAATATGTAGAACAGCACTTTTTATTTGGTAATTGCAAATCTAGATATATTACAACAATTTCAATAAAATGAACAAATTATATACTAAGGCCCGGTCTTTCCACCTCTTATTAAACTGCCTACTAGCTATTTGGCTAATAACTTTAATAGGAACCTTTAATAGATGAATTTCTCAAGCGCGTCTTTCCACTCAGGGTTAATAGCTAGATAACTATTTAGCTATTAAAGTGCAGGGTAGTAGTGTCTGTTATGTTGATCACGTTGTTACTAAAGTTACATAAAAGACAACTAATATACACCGTTTTTATTTGTATTTTTTTATTGACTTTGTTAAATAGAATAAATTCAACAAAAATAATCAATAGTTTGTTTGTGTACAAAATATGCTAAATATTGCTATTTATGACTAATCGCAAAGGTTTTATTTCATCTATTAACAAATTTTAAATTTAAACTGTAACAATTAAATGGAGACACAAAGAATAGTATAATCTGTAACAAGTTTGGAATATGGCATATTCTGCACGAGTGGAAAGATGGCTAGCCGAGCCGAAAGACGAGGGGGACGGTTCATAAGTGCGGAATAGCCATTCCAAACGTGTTACAGAATATACTTTTTCTACGACTATAAATTATTTAGGACATTAAATTTGGAAAACAAGAAAATTTTAAGCTTCCTATCTAAAATACGCTTTGTTTGTAACTGCAACAAAACATTAAAACATTTGATAGACGAGAGACGCAACCCTTATTATCCAGAACAGTGTTAGAATGAAATAAACAGACATAGAGACAAACAGTGTTAGACTGAAGTATTCTATAACAAGTGTAGAACGTAAGTTATTCCGTAATTAAAAATTGTATCAGAATGTTTATATTCCAAAATAGTAGTAGAAAAAGATATTTAGCAAAACAGCTTCGAATGAACAACAACTTTTTGACTGTCGATTTTCAAAGACTATCTTAGAAGAGTTTTAAATTACCTACTATTTAATGCTTCGCTCGTCATGATATCTTCTTAAATAAAAAATGTATAGATCTGGGGAGTTTTAGGTGGCAGACGCTGTATAGAAAAATGAAAGTGTTGCTGAACATTTTCCATTTTTCAGGAAGTAGAGAGCACTTTATTAAGCAATCAGACGGAACACCAAATTAAAGAAATGAACACGGGGTGGGGGGGTGTCAGCTCTTCGAGGTAAAAGTTGCGTAATGAACATGGCAGTTAAGCAATGGAGAATTACATACATCAAGAAAATCATCTAGAGTTGGCGTTTTTAATAAAGTGATCTGATATTTTTCTTTAAGAAAAAATTCAAGACTAAAAGTTGAATTGAAACCTTAGTAGTTTTGCATGTTTAATACAAACCTTTTTATTTGAAAGTGTTAAATTTTAACTTACGTTGGAAAATAACCATGAATTTGATATAGTAGGTACTATGTTAAAATTCATGTTCGTTCACTTTCAAGAAATCTTTTTTCCTCTCATGGAGACCTAAAACAAAGTCATTTTTCCCCAATCTGACACCAAACGAAATTAATTTATTTTAAATAAAAGCAAAATATATAGAACAGCACTTTTTATTTGGTAATTGCAAATCTAGATATATTACAACAATTTCAATAAAATGAACACATTATATACTAAATAGAACATGTTGAAAGACAAAACAATTTTATAAATTCACTTTAATCAAACACAATAATTTGTATGTACGTTATCTATGGTTTAGAATTATACTTACAATAACATTAAAGTAAAACACAATAATAACAAAAAACACTAAAACAACATAATTATTTCAATTTTTGGACATAATTTAAGACCAATTCTTTCAGACGCACCTCATATTCAGGACCCACTTTCTCAGCCATGAGTTTGGTATCCTTCAGCAATTGAGGTGAAATGTTGCTAAGATTTACGTCTTCTGGTTTGTAGAAGAACATAGGCATTACCCACAGGGCTCTCATGATACCATACTCAGCATACTTGGACATTTCTTGATCTAACCATTCCTTGGTCAGTATGTTGTCCAAATCGACGCCCTTGTCTTTGGTGTTTTTCAGCAGCGCATCCAGATATTCTTTCAATAAAGACTGGTCGTGTTCTTCCATTAATGCTGGTTTCAAATTGACATAAAATAGATAACACAAATCAGCAGCAATAGAATTGTACCGCATTAACTGCAAATCGATGAGCTTCACTTCATCATCTTTATTGAACATGATGTTTCCCACCCAGGCATCTCCATGGCTGATTACGAAATGCGGATCTGTTGCTGGAGTTATGAAAAGATCGTTTATAATCTTGTCCACTTTGTTGTTAAGTTGATCTAGGAAAGTTACAGCCTTCTTATTATCAGGAGTCTGCTCCAAATTTTTGAAGGTATTTAAGGCGAATATGATGTATTGCTTCTGACTGTTGAGCAATTCACATTCACCCTTAATGAACATGGTTTCATGAATCAGTTTGGAAAGATCATTAAGCTTCTCTGGGTTGTTTGCTTTCAGTACTAAAGATGCTGCATGTAGTTTGGCAAGGGCCTGAAAGTTACACAAATTTGTTACATTACGGAACCATTGTAAATGTTACTTTGTTTTTCTTTTACTAGTATATAAACCAATTAATATAATCTGGTTTACTAAACTTGTTTAAACCAATTAAAGCGTGACTTGATAGTTAGGTACTCATAACTGGTAAAATGTAAAAATTTAAAAGTAACAAACAACACTTCTTCTTCGTTTTATAAATTTTGACCATCAACTCTGATATGAAAATTACAAATACTACCTATCAAAACTTTTAGTATTAATTTTGAAGTTTACTACTAAAACGTAACAAATCAAAAACCTCACCTGTACTACAGTTTTACACTTTTCTAGACTAAGACCTCCATCTGCTTTATTGACGTTCTCATAGCCCTTAAGTTTCAAGTCTTCCAGCACCAGAAGTCCTTTAGCGGAGTGCAAGCATTTTGCAACGGGCAAATTTCCATCAACCGTACACTTCACCAGTTCAGGAATGATGACTTCATAAGCATTTTTCTCGTTATCCAATGCAACTTCTGAGCAATACAATTTCGCATGCTGCTCATTTTTTGGCACTTGCTTGGTAATTACCGAGCTGTGGTAAACTAAAACGAATTATTTCAAATTAACACCCTTAAACAACTCTACTCTTCAATTGTTGGAATTACTATTCAGTAGTAAAATTTATAAAGGTGAAACAATTATTGGCTAAAGATTGTGAATTTGAATGAAAAAAAACCATGAAAAGTGTTCTCACCTATAAAGTTATCATTTTCGGGATTTCTCCTTCTTCCTTCAATAGATATTCTATTTACGTTACATGTGAAGTTGCCTCCAGGTTCACAGGCGGAGCTGATCTTAAAATCTTCAATTTTTAAGGAATTATCATCTTCATGTCTGCACATGATATCAGTGAAGAACCGATTGTTAAAATTTTCCTGTTCGGTCAACATTTTTCTCATACGAGCGCTAATCTTACGTAAGGACCTAAAACAAATATGCAGAAAATATTAAATATTAAGTTAAATTGGTGTATTAAGATAAAATACTTAAAATGAATGCAAATAACTTACCAAAACGAAAATAGATAAATGATGGAAGGTTTTTAATTAACAATCAATTCGTAGATTTAGTTTCGTTTTTGAATTTTAGTGCTGTTCTAAAATTTAGCGGAATTATTGAGTTTTGCTGCGAACGCGACTGTCCACAGACTGGGAAATTTTTGGGTTCAATTTGCGAGTAAAAGTTTCTGTTATCATTTTATTGAAAACAATCTAACACCACAGGCGTGTATGTTAAGCTTGATAGCAGTGCAGACGCGTGCTTTTTCCTTTTATCTACACTTTAGTTTATCTTCCCATACCTTTTATGAACTTTTCTTAAATCTGCACCTTTCAGTTTAAAACTTTTTGAGTTACTTGGAAAATTTTTATAAGCAACACTCAGGAGATAGTACAAAAGAGATATGAAATAATTTTAATTGTTTGTTGTAACAAGTTAATAAAAGTTATACAATTTTGCAATAAAATGATTTAAAAATTTGGATACACAATTAAATAATAATAAAAGTGTAACCGTTAGTGGTATTTAATTAAAATATAATAACATAGAAGTCAACAATTAACTACAGAATTATGACTTTTTAACAAGATTATGAGAAAATTAGTATAGCAATGCTTGTTTAAAAATTAAATTCTAAAAGGAATACAACCGTCTATCTTTTGATAATATACCATCTATTTAAAACTAAGTAAAGTTAAGAATGTTTTTAAGTAAAACTTGCTTGTATGAAAAACTTGTTATCGTTTTAACAATTCGTGATGTTTCACAGTAGAATTGTTCTTTCCTTTTCCTTTTCCTGTACAGTTCAATAAATAAAGCATGCCTTGTAGCAGAAAATTTTATTTACACACCTAAACTGAAAGTACTTGTCATTTTACTTACGTACATACTATACAGGCTGTTTCAAATTTGAGCCCTGCCATGGGGATCTCGCTTATTTGAAGAGATAGAAAGTTGGTTAAATCGAGGCAAAGTTGCCAAATTTTATGCCTAACAATAATCTGTAAAGAAATTTAAAGTAGCCACTCTGGTTTTTCAGATATCTGAAAAAAACGGAAATTTTGGATTTTTTATTTTCTGCAATAACGCATTTATCATTTGTGGTACATATTTCTAGTTAACGCATTATTAGAACACTTTTTATGCTGAATCTAAATTTTTTATCAGATTTGGTGTAACTTTTACCATTGTTCATTTTCGACTGTCAACCTTTTTTTTTATGGTCGGTATTTTAAATTTTTTCATATTTGGATAGTTTTCAGTTTTGATTTCAACGATGTGTCACACTTTGCATTTTGTTTAAGTTTTGAGCATTTCATTACAAAAAATAAAAATTTCATAAGAGTGCCATGGATAGACCACGTCATTTAATTTATTTTGAGAAAATTCTAGCAGGCTATATATAAACTGATGGAAGTAAAACAAAACACTTCTCTTATTTACTTTTACTTTTAGATACATTAAGTATGCGAAAATTTCAGGAAACTTTGCTTTGAGCGTAGGCAGCAGGTTAAGTTATTTTTTACAAAAACAAACAAATGACACAGTTACTAACATACACAATTTACTAAAAATTCCACTTGCAGTTTTTATGTTTGCAACTGACATAACAAATCTGAATAACAGGTTAAATAAATACAACAGATAACACTACAACTACACTAACACGAATAATTATGAAATGAATGTTCAAAACATTTGACACCTTTGTAAAATATGCTCAGAAGCTCGTCTAAAATGAACTCGCTAATATGCGTGTTAGTAACTGTGTCATTCATTTGTTTTTGTAAAAAATAACCTAACCTGCTGCCTACGCTCAAAACAAAGTTTCCTGAAATTTTCGCATACTTAATGTATCTAAAAGTAAAAGTAAATAAGAGAAGTGTTTTGTTTTACTTCCATCTGTTCATAGCCTACCAGAATTTTCTCAAAATAAATTAAATGACGTGGTCTTTCCATGGCACTCTTATGAAATTTTTATTTTGTGTAATAAAATGCTCAAAACTTAAACAAAATGCAAAGTGTGACACATCGTTGAAATCAGAATTAAACCCTCCATCCAAATATGAAAAAATTTAAAATACCAACGATAAAAAAAAAAGTTGACAGTCGAAAATGAACAATTATTGGTTATTGGTTATTTGTAGTAGCAATTGCAGAGCACGGTTTTGTGAGTCCCTGAACACCCCGGCCAATAAGGCCTATTGTGTTTCTCTGCCTTTGCGTTTTGATTTAGGTGAACAGGTTAAGACCCTTTACTAGGTTTAGTAGCCTGTGGACCAGATCTTTTTCCGGTATGCCTACCTGTGGGTCTATTTCGCCCAACAGGTTGTGACGTCGGCGGTTTAATGCTTCACATTCAAAGATTACATGAGAGGCAGTTTCTTCCTCTTCATTACAGAGTCTGCATATGGGTTCTTCTGTATATACGCCCATTCTGTGCATGTGTTTCCTTAGACTGCAATGACCGGTTAGTAGCCCCGTCGCAATTCTAAGATTATTTCTGTTGAGTTTCAGTATTTCAGTTGTTAGAGTCTGAGGTGGTCTTCCCATCATCAGTTTACTGTGTCTTTGTCCTTGCACGTGGTTCCAATATTGCTGGTGTTGTTGTTTGATCCACTCAGTTACCCCACGTGCTGTTGCCTTTGTAATACCTAGTACTGGTTCGGGACCAGTAAATGTTGGCTCAGATCCTTTCCTCGCTAGTTGGTCTGCTTTTTCATTGCCTGCTATGCCCTTATGACCTGGCACCCACACCAGTGTTACTTGGTTGTGTTTTGCCAGGGTTTTCAGGTTTTGCAGGCTTTCCCATACTAGCTTGGATCTTATCTGCTTTGATGCTAATGCCTTTAGGGCTGCCTGACTGTCAGTGAGTATGTGGATAGGTTTGCCTTTGGTTTGCCTTCTCAAATTCTCACAGACACAGGTTCCCAGAGCGAATATCTCCGCTTGGAATACCGTGGTGTTTTGCCCCAGTGAGACATGCATGTTGTGCCTTGGGGTTTCGCCGTGTATTCCAGCACCTGACCCGTTATCCATCTTGGACCCATCTGTGTACCAGATCAGCCCTCTTGACGGATTCTGTTCTTCCCTACGACGCCATTGATCCCAGTCCATTTGGATTTCAAATGGTTTGTCGTATGAAATTTTTGGAATCATAGTGTCGCTACCCATGTTTAAAAGAGGGTTTGCGATATCATTTGTGATTCTGGTGTCCCCAAGGTTATTCTGGGTTTTCCAGTTCATGTTACATGTCAGCCTGTGTATGCTGCCATCCTGGCCTCTCCCCTGATGAAAATGTCAAGGGGGGTAGGTTTAGCATTATTTCCATAGCTGCCGTGGGTGAGCTTTTCATTGCTCCTGTTATGCATAGACATGCTAGCCTCTGAATTTTTGTGAGTTTTGCAATTGCCTGCTTTTGTTTAACCTTCGGCCACCAAACCAGGCAGCCGTAGGTTATCATGGGTCTTACCACTGCAATGTATAACCAGTGCACCATGTGTGGCTTTAATCCCCAGGTTTTTCCAACTGTTCTCCGGCACATCATTAATGCCGTTTTACATTTGTTGGTTATGTTGTCTAGATGTTGATTCCAGGTCAACTTGATGTCTAGGAACGCGCCCAAATATTTGACCTCTCCTCTCATCTGTACTACTTGGTTAAAGAGAGTTGGCAGCCGTAGCCCATCCAGCTTTCTTTTGTTAGTGAAGGGGACTAGTGTTGTTTTTGTAGGATTTACCCCTAGGTTTTCCTTTATGCACCACCCTTCAACAGTTTTTAGAGCTCTTTGCATGAGCTCTGATACTGTATTGGCATATTTCCCCACTATGAGTATGACGATATCATCCGCATACCCCTGTGTGTAGTAGCCAGATTTGTTCAGTGAGACTAGTAGTTCGTCTACGACCAAGTCCCAGAGCAGGGGAGATAGGACTCCGCCTTGAGGGCATCCTCTGGCCACAGACACCTGTGCTGTCTCACCTGCCAATGTCGTCTGAATCTGTCTGCCTTGTAACATGGCTTTCATCCACCTGCATAGGGTGTCTTCAACTCCACGGTTACTAGCAGCTAGTATCATTGATCCAAATGAGGTGTTATCAAATGCACCCTCTATGACAAGAAATACAGTTAATGCTATTTCTTGGTTGGTCAGTGCTGTCTCTATTTTCGAAGTTAACTGATGTAATGCGCTTTCGCACGATTTTCCTGCTTGGTATGCATGCTGATTAGGGTGTAGTGGCCTTTCTATTAGACAGGTTTCTCTAAGATGCTTTTAAAGCAGTTTCTCCATTGCTTTCAGCACGGACGATGATAGGGATATAGGTCTATATGCCTTTGCCTGGGCGTATGAGTTCCGCCCAGGTTTTGGTATAAAGACGACCCTTACTTGGTTCCATGCTTTTGGCACATACCCTAGTGCCAAGCTGGCTCTATATATTTTACATAAAATTGGTGCTAGGTCTTGTTTGCCCTGCTATAACAGAGCAGGGAATATCCCGTCAGGACCAGGAGATTTATAGGCCTCAAATGAGTTAATTTCCCAGATGACCCTATCATACGTTATTACCCTATTGGCTATACAACAATGGTAACAGTTACACCAAATCTGATAAAAAAAATTTAAATTCAGCATAAAACAGTACTCTAATAATGCGTTAACTAGAAATATGTAGCATAAATGATAAATGCGTTATAGTCGAAAATAAAAATTCACTATTTCAGTTTTTTCCAGATATCTGAAAAACCAGAGTGGCTACTTTAAATTTCTTTACAGATTATTGTTAGGCATAAAATTTGGCAACTTTGCCTGAATTTAACCAACTCTCTATCTTTTCAAATAAGCGAGATCCCCATGGTGGGGCTCGAATTTGAAACACTCTGTATGATACTAACATTTTTTAAATTTGAAAAATTTCTTTTGAGATAAAATGTTTATCTATGGTTGTTACTGTCACGAACCATAGGTATATATAAGGTGTTTTGGGAAAGATTTATTTACAGTGCTGTTGTTTTGATCAACGTGTCCTGGGGAATTGTATTATCTACGTTAGCTAACAGCGACCCGCAGTCGAAAAGATAGGTAGTTGATCGGTATAATGCAATATTTTCTATTAAATCATACAATTCAAAATACATTTTCAGTGAGAACACGCTAAGAAGATTGACCTGAAAACAAGAACTTATTGTAAACTGTTTAACAAGCACCGGCGCAAAGAACAACTACGCAGCTGGGGGAACAGTTGATAACGACGTAATTAATTTAATTCTGGGATACGATAGGAAAAGCAGTATATTAGCATAAATGTAGGTATTTTAGTTGACTTTTAACTTCCAAAGTTTATTAATTACTCATTAAATATTTTATTGTTTTTAACCCAATTCGCTTGCATTTTTTCAATTTCAGTTACATAATATGCAATGTTATGTGCTTTTTTTTCGAAAAAACATATTAATTTGCGTGTGAATGCCTCTTCCTAAGGGGGCCCGACAATATCGGTGCGGGGAGCCCATAAATTGCAGTTACTGCGCCGCACTTGTTGGTACGTTGAAGTTGACAGTTCGGAGTCGCAATTTGTAGCTACTGTATGAACTGAGAAACAAAAAATTGTTATTTAAGCAACAAAGAATGTAAGAACGTAATAACATTCAAGGAAGGGTAATAAAAACTGAGGCGTAGTCGAAGTTTATATTGCCTTCCGAGAATGTTGTATCCTTACATTATGTGTTGCTTATTATATTTTTCCCACTACCGGCAGCAATTAGCTTAAAATAACATGGAAATATTTGTAAAACTTGACACCTGTCATTTGTTTTATTTTTTTCTATTTCGCAAGTTAGCCATGCCTGTTTACTATGCGCTTTGTAAGAGTACAACATTTATTCAATATGCCAATTTTGTAAGATAAATGCAGTTTAGTAATGTTGACGTAGGCCCATTTCCCAATATCCGATGTTGATTTAAGACAACTGGTATACAAATTAGGATTTATTGTAGCAAAACTTAACAAATAATGTAGCTAAATGCAATCAGAGCTGTGCTAAGTATAGCTAAAAAGAACTTAAGTACCAGTACAAGTTTACAAGCAGAAGAGTACTAAAGTACTTTTTAGAGTACTTGTATTTGTGCCTATTATAAGTACAAGTGATACGTGTATTATAAAACATATTTAACCTATGCTTATGTTCTAATAATGAAATAATTTCTAGTTTTTACTAAGTATAAAGTATAAATAATGTTTATAAAATTAGGGTTTGGGTAACAACTTATGCAGAAAATAGTTTTAATTTGCTGTTAAATAAAATACATATGCTTCAATAAAAGTTTATGAACATGAAAATTACTTTACTAGTTGATAATTTCAACAATATTAATTTTTGACAAATTTGGAGATTAGTTTATTTACGATTTTTAAGAATTTACAAAAGTACTTTTAAGTGTATTCATACTTATAAGTAAATTTAAACTTATAAGTACATATACCTAAATTGGCAAAACAAATACAAATACTGGTAGTTTTGTGAAGATGTGGTTGTAAGTATAATGTGCCAAGTACTGCACTAAATAAATTTACTTTAGAACATTTACATTTTTCAGTGTACTTAGTGTATGAGAAATACATAAGTACTTGAATATAATGAAATTGCATCTTACAAGCACTCTATTTAAGTATACGTACAGCTCTGAATTGAATTAAATTTCTATTACATAAAAAACATTAATTATCTTAATTGAATGGTAAAAAATATACTACGTCTTCCTATTTAACCAGCTTTGTATTTATTTGTATAAACACGACAAGTAATAGTGAGGCAGTTATAATGAATACCCATTGCTATAACAGGCTAAAAACCGTAGGTGTAACAAATGCCATATTCTATTTTTCGTCTTGTTTTTGGCATTAACAAATATGAAGCATAAAAAATATTAACGCGAGGTACCAACTGATTTATTTAAAAGTGATAATCGGCGGAAATGAAAGCATCCGCATGGCCCGCTTGGCCTCCTTGCCCTTGATCGGGAAGTGGTAAAACTCCACCTGGGCTAGCTGCGTCATCTTTACCATTACCGTGAACACCAGAAGCTGCAGCTGCAGCAGCAGCAGCCTGAGCAGCGTTGACGACGGCTTGCTGAGCAGCAAATTGAGCTTTTTGTGCCGCAGCTTGCGTTGCGTCAAAATCGATGCGAACTCCGTGCAACTGCTCAGCTAATTGGTCCACACGTTGCTGTGCAGAACCTACCATAGCTACTTGAGCGGCCAGTTCTCCAGCAGCTTCGGATGCAGCTTGGCCAGCACCATCAGAAGTAGCTTGAGCAACATTTAAAGCTGCAGTTAATATTTGAACATGACGTTGAGCTTGGTTAGAAGTCTGCTGAGCGGCAACGGCTGCACGTTGAGCTGATTGCAACTGATCTTTTTCACCTTGCAAACCCACCAATGCATCTCTGTATTGCTGTTCCAATCCTTGCAAGATGATTTGTTTGCCAGCCAACGCTGCTTGTGCTGTAGCTGACGCCTGAAAAGTTACAATTTATGATAAAATATGCAAAAATTAGAATCACACATGTAAAAAGAAAATGGGTGAAACTTTAGTTTAATCATATTTTTAAAGTATTTTACATTGTAATGTTCTAACACCAACTACTATAAGATCCGAATACTATAATTAGCTCCGCACAACGGCTATCACAAGTAGTGTCATCACTTATATACCTTTTAGACTCGAACTTGGACTATAAGAAATTAGAACCAACAGACGAAACAACCGATTTTTTGATTTTTGCGGAAACACTAATTTCTCAAAAACCGGGGGGTGGAGTAGTATCTGAAAAATTACTTCGACTTACAAACAGTGTCGAATCTTATTCTACTGTTAGATACAGAAGAACAAACTAGAGGATTTTAATTTAAAATGTTAAAAATTCAAACACATACAAGAAATGATAAAGGGTGGCATGGAAATGATTGAAATACCAAAATTCCCATGCGATGTTGAGACTTGCGTTCTACTAGTAACGGAAGCAAGGGAATCGGTCTGTGGGATATTAAATAGAGACGAATTTATTAGGGCAAAAATCAAGTCAAAACAAAGAAAAAATGTTGTACAATATGAAACTAACGAGTAGGTAGGTAGTGCTCATACGGACAAGGGTAGAACTCGTGTTGCAGCCACCTCCTCGTGGTGAGTTCTGGGTTGTTTCAGGCAAAGTTGCCTCAAATAAGCAAAGAGCTGCAAAAATGAATTATTTTTAAATTTTTTTATTGTTTTACACCTGGAAAGGGTTAATGAAACCCCAAGACATTTTTTTTAATTTTGAAAAAAATTGGGCTTACTCAAGGAGATGTTAAGAAAAATAAAATTTCAAATTTTAAGAATTTGGAGGAAACCTGCAATATATATTTTTTTATTTCGAAGGGCACTAGCCGTAACCCAAATTTAAAAAAAAAAATTACGATCACCCCTACTCCCATGCCCTTGGAGCAAATTTTAAAACGCTATTCTATTATATACTGGCGTAGTGAAATGAGAAAAATTGTCGAATTTTTTCATTTAAAATATTTTCATTAAATTGTTTCGCTAAAATTATGAAAAACTCTAATTTGAACAATTTTTTTATTTTTTAAAATAATATAACACTTTACCCTTTTAATCCCCCATTTTTAACTTAAAATAGGAAAATATAAACAAATCGTAGCAGCCATCATTTTTAGGTTGAAAATATGAAAGCATTTAATATGTATGGGTTTCCGGTTCTAAATTTTTTGAAATAAATTTTCGTCGAACCCAAGATTTTTATTTCATTAAAATAGATCTAGTGGTGTCTGATATATTTTGATGCGTCACACAATATGTTTCCAAAAAATTTTGTGTTTTCTAGAATAATAAAGCATTTCCTTCAAAATTTAAAATCGGTTTTACAATACAAATTCCCAGGTTGGAAGTTTGGGAAAATAAAAACGAATAAAAATGTAGGATAATTTATAATAAAATGTAGGGTTAATATTAAATTTTTTGTAACAAGATTTACGTTTCTATATCAGAGTCAAGCAATTTTTAGGGAAAATTGCCCGGTTCCATTGAATCCACCTAGCAAATTAAATTTTTATTATTAAATTTCTGGAAAAGACCTGGAGCTCTTTATCCTGTTTCCTTTGATCAGTGAGAATGCAATTCTATTTTAATAATCCGGAGGCAATACAGAGCGTGTCTTAATTTAATGCTGAAGAGTTGCCAGTTTGGTGATACGTCATAATATGATGGCAGGATGTTTTCAATTATCAAAGTTAGGATTAGAAATATTATAACATAAATTTGATGTAATTATACGAAAATGTACTAAATTTCCTAATATATTTGTATAACATCACTTTTGGGTTTTCTGTGCGACATATGGACAAAAATGTTTATGAAAATATTGAACGTCAGGTGCCTATTTTCTACCGTTTTACTTATTGGAAAAGGGAAACACTTAGTCATAATGCAAGTTGCTAAATTTTACCGCCACATATTAACCACACATGCCATTAGAGTCATAACAAGCTACACCGAATACACCCCATAGAAACAACCCTAAAGCGTCTACAGTTGAGGGATTTTATTTAACGTCATACGTAATTTTCCACTTATTAGGCAGGTTTTCACAGTTTTCTCGTTGCGTTATTTTTAACGCTTGCAATAGGGTTCTACCGGTTTTCGTTGTAAAAGACTAATATTTGAAATAATATCATGGTTTTACAAAAATTACCACAACATCGCCGTAGAAACAAAAAAAATTGTACTGGATTTTCAAAAACATTTGATGTAGACTTTTATTAGCCCCTACAGTGACTACAAAGGATCAGAATACTCCAGACATGATCGCTAGGCTATCAGCCGTTACAGTCGATATGGCCATAAAAATATAAATGTAGTAAGACGCCGACAAATTTTCAATTTCTTTATTATTTTTTTAAATTAGGGCAGAAAAATAAATTTTTATAATTTTTGCGGAAAAATATTGATAAGGATTGGAGAATATCACAAACAAAAGTAAAGAAAATTTGCAAGCCAAAAAGCGGGTGAGAAGAATTACCCCTCTTCCCCCTCTCACCGCCTTAGTGTTCCTGCATCTTATTCTAATATGAGCAATTTAGCCTAAATATTAAATAAAAAAGTATTAAGTTCTAAATTTCAAAAAATATAGGCGCCATAGAGAAGTTAGCACATTGAAACGCATCTAAATTGTTGCTTATCCCTCGCTCTGCTATATTGAAAGAACTATTAAAAATTTCAACAAAAATTATCTCTAGCTACTTCCACTTCCGGTTTCGGAATTTTTAAAAACAATGAATCTGAACTTCCAGGTGATACATGCACCTTCCACTAAATTTAAATATTAATCGCATTATTTTTAGGGGATGATTTGCACCCTGAACAGATCCTATATGAAAAAGATTCCTGATACCAACATTCAGAATAGAATGGAATATATAACGGTTTATAGAAATCGTATAATGGCAAAGAATTTTACACCACCAGCTGCAATAGAAATTTTTAATATTTTTTTTTGTGTTTTATGTATATTCACACTGATATTAAAATTGATAAAAATATAAATAAGTGATATTAATAAAGTAACAAATACACTGTGTCTATAAAGTAACCCCTCCCCCTCCTCAACTAACTTTTGAACGACTTGATATTTTACCACAAAATTTGGTGTGCTTTAATGGGAAATTAAATACTATTTTTTAGCCCATAATAAAATTTTGTATCATTCAAAATGGCGGCTGAGCGCCATTTTGAATTTATTTTAATGGAGAGGGGCCGAGTGACACCTCATTTGAAAGGTCTTTTAGTTCTGCGTCTGATCCTAGAGTTTCAAAGAAAAATATTCAGCCATAAGACTGACATACGCAATACGCATACACACAGAGTCAACCCATACTGGACTCGAACCGGAGTACGTTTGATAGATCGGTGCCAAAATCTGCGGTCTAACTCACTGCTCTACCGCCCGTCCCATTTTTATTAACGCAGCAATATGGTTATTTAAAAAACTTGTGAGTAGTTAAAGAGAACATTGTTTTCTAATTTTTTTTGCACACATAAATTTAATGCCTTCTCAAATTTTAATTTCGTAATTTAGTAGTTCATTATAAACTGGTAGCATAGCAAAGAAAATTACTGATACATTAAAAAAACTTATTAGAAGGTTGTTAAATTATACAAGCTATTCAGGACGTTTATGAAATTGCTAGTTTGCAGCACAAATACACAGCACAAATGCTTCGCAAAAACTAACACATTATGCTGATGTAGGACAAGCATAACAATGATGAAATAAATTTCGTGAATGATGAATATTTTTATGAACCACTAATCCTAATACTTTAAGAGTAAAATTTTAATGGCTTCGAACTTATATTTAGAAAATATAGATTTTATCAACTCATAAAACAGCAATACAAAATCTATTGAAATTGTTTAAATATTTAGGATAAAATTCTATGGGAAAAGGTTAACCTAAAATTCGAAAATCGATCTGCTAATATTATTCCAATATTAAGAAAAAGAATTCCCAAAACATTATTAAATTTGGCAGCCTGTAAATGGCAAGTGGATATTACATCTCTTCGGAGCGTCTCAGTTTATAAAAGCAATAGGTTTCCTACCCCTCTAGCAAAAATAAATTTGAAAATTACTACTAAAAATGTAATTGAATTGTTTTTCATTGCTCCCCCCCCCCTCTACACATCTTTTCTATACAATATTTTCCTATTCTTTTCAATATTAATAACATGTCTGAAGTTAATTAAAGTTTATTACTTTTTAAAAGATTTAATTATTTAAGAGATAGTGAATTTCGTAATATACGCTGTATCGATTTTGAGACTAAAGATTACAAAATCACTTTTGTATCACATTCACATTTATTACATAAGAGCTGTATTAGCGTTGGTCTATAAAAGCTCTTTTTATTTTATAAGTAATTTTATTGTCATGTTACAGGTATTAAAATAAAAGTGGTGTTTAATTCTCAAATGGAATTGTGGTTAATGAACTTTCGAAATCCAAGTACCGTAACCACGGTTTCTATCCCAAACCGCGAGAGTCGTTATGAGAATCAAATTATTTAGTTATACGTTTTTTATACATAAATCACACTGAACAAATGAAAAATGCATTGCACTAATTACTGTGGATTAGCCATAGTTCAAATTACAATTAAAAATGTCTCAATTAATTACTGTATGCATCTGTTGATTAGATAATTTGAAATATTTCAAAACCCTTTCTTTATTTATTCTGTTTTGCTGAAGTTTAATTAATAAAAGACTTTTAACCGATTTCCCTTAAAACAAATTGTGCTAAGTTACATTGTTTAACTGCACCAACTGCCAGGATCGTAACATGCACACATACACAAACCTACACCTAAGGTCGCCCTGCTCCGGACTCGAACCAGAACACGTTCCGCAGAGCAGTCCTACTGCCCGTCCCTGTCAAGTTACTAACAGTGAAACTCCCGTTGGTAGACTTGAAAAAAGTTGAAACAAAGAACGTAAAAACAGTTACGTAGAACGAACAAAACACAGGTTAATAATTTTCTGCACGTGATGAAATGAATAAAGTAATATAAATATTTGCAATAAACTAGAATCTACAATGTTAAAACACAAGAGAGTTAATCCAATCAAGATTCGTTTAAAACAAAATTACTGTTTTTTAGAAAATTGCGAGAAAGAAAGCGTTAAAATTTACAGTTCTTCTTTAAAAAAACATTTCCTAATTATTTTTCAAACCAGAAAATAGACCGTACGTAAAATAATTAACACAATTTTTGCTTACCGTTCCACACTGCTGCTTGTAGGTATCAAAAATGTGTTTCAGTAATCTTTTTATTACTAAGAAAGTTTCGTGGTATACAGATTTAAAAAAAAATGGGAATGTTTTGTAGAAAATGTGTCTCAAGTTTAAAAATTGTGAACGAGTTGGAAAGTTAATTATTTTACGTTGCTGCTGTACAAAATAATTGTTGTGTCTTGTTTATTAAACAAACAATGGTAAACATACATCTATTGCTAGTCTCAACAGAAAGAAAAAACGATAGATAGCGCAACACGTCTTTTATGCAATTAAACGGTCTCAAAATTGTAACATTGCTACAAACAATAAATAAACTTTTGATTTTGAACCTTTTTATTTTTCGAAACCTTCGATATGGGGAAGTATTGATTACATGAAAATTTTTAAAATCTTGATTTTTAAGGAAATACATGTTTTGGGGCTCAAAGAACCCCAAAAAGCGGTTTTTAAAAAATGTCTGTGGGTGCGTGACGCCTCTAAAGGCGAAAGTACTGCACCGATTTTGATGAAATTTTAAATTTGAGAAGTATATCGAAAATTTTAAGTTTAAATAAGTTTTTCAAAAAAATCCGAAACCGGAAACGGAAGTTAGACATGTTTTTTTGTAGCGTATTTTCCAAAACAAAATTTTGAAAATTTGAGAACGGAATCTGAGAGAAGAACTTAAGGCAAATCGAAGTTTTTTACCGAACTCTCTAGCTTCAAAACGGTGACCGCTACAACTTCGAATTTAAAGCCCATTTACTCAAAAAGTAGTTGTCTGATCGGGACCAGCTACAACTTGTTTAAGAGCCCTTTGTGGGTAGTATACGATGAAGTAAAATTAACTTAGAAGAGCCGAAAACGATCGCAATGCCGCTGCTTCAAAATTATGAAAACTTTCAAAACAATATTTTTCAAAAACTACTTACACGATTTTTTGAAAACTTTCTGAGTCGATAGAGCTTGCGGTGAAGTACAAATGTGTTTTTTAATAATTTCCCAAATTTCATTCTGACGCCTTCTAGGAATTTTTGAAAATTTTGAAATTGATTAATTTGTTATTAAAAAACGCAAACGCCCATCGTTATAAACTTTTATCAGTTCGATAGACTATTTAAAGTACTTTATTAGGATCGGCAAGAATTTTCAACTATTTTGAAAATTAAGATGTAAAAGATACTTATTAATATTAACAACGCGTTTTCTGTCAGTTAGGAGATTTTAACTACGCCTATCAATTAGCGCTTGTTAAAACATATATTTTCATTCTTTGCATATTTTTAATAACTTTTTAATTAAACTATTTATATCGACTTTTAGTCCGAAATCCGAACCGCATCTAATCAGCTACAATGCCGGCGCTTCCGTTCTTACTATTCTTATATGGTATGCATCATTGTAAGGTTTGCCCATATAAATTGTTTGCTTAGAAATCTAACAGTCGGTAAAATGTACAACGTTATAATTATTAAAAACTACACTTTTGCGAATACGGCAAGTATATTAATATCTAGTATGGGAAAGTCCACTCAAAGTTAACACTTCAGCTTATTTCTTTTTGCAGACTGATACATACGACCTTAAAACAATTTCAGTTCCTGTTTGACGAATTTTTAGCGTTTAGAAAAAAAGAGGTATTAATCTGATAACCACAACCATTGTCTCCTGGCTACGAAATTGAAAAAAAAATGATATTAACCGTTTCTGATATAAATTATTTTATCTGTATAGAAAACTATTACTGATTAAGCCATCCCCTACTCTACACTGCGTTGCTACTAACATATTTGGATTTTACGTTTGTTGAAAAATCAGGCACTTGAAATTTGTTTTAAGACATGATTTTGTTCCTTTAAATTTGTTTTATCTATTGCATTAATATTTCAATCTTAAAGGCATCGTGAATTAATTTTAAATAAATAATACTTACCGCGTTTGCAGCTTGTGCAAGAGTATTTTTAGCAACATATGCAGCTTGATGGCCTGCTGCATCCTGATTTTGAACTGCAGTGTTTGCCTGTTCAGCTGATCCTTGAGCGATACTTCTTAAACCACTTCCGGAACTGTACCCAATTTTTCCATCAGCACCTCCGGCTCCTCCAGCTCCTCCGGCATATCCTCCACCTCCAGCCTGACCTCCATTTCCGGCATGACCTCTACCTTTCGCCTGGCCTCCACCAATGGCGTGAGCTCCTCCCTGGGCAGCTTGAGCATGTAAACTTACAAAAGTGTTTGATTCGGCTCCAAAAAAGTCGGTACCAAACTCCTCGTTTCCAAATTCATCACTTCTGAACTCGTCACTATCGAAATCTTGCCGCTTCGATGCGTGACATACCACCATAACGACTAAAAAAAATTAGTTTTGTAATTTCAGAAAATTATAAATGTAGCTAAAATGAATTTAAATCGTTGATTTTGCGGAACTTCTTTTGTACAAGAAACCTAATACAGCAAAATAAAACCTCTCCACTATACATCCAAAACTCCTCAGCCGTATAAATTCTTTTTGTTTTAAAAGGTACGGCTTAAAAATTATCAAAATAATTTAAGCGTTTAATGCTTAACCTAAATCAACAATAAAATTTTAATAATGGTTTGCCGTTTTCAAGCTGCACCATTTTGAAATTCTATTTTTAATTTTTTTTTAATTTATTTTTAAGCATGCCTTTGAAAAGAGAATTCTTTTCTCTTTAAAATGATGTATTATTTTCATATGCTCGCATGATAATTTTTTTACACAAAAAGATTTTTGGGAAAATCGTTAAAAATTATTAAATACAAATTTAATTGTATTAATGTTATTGTCGGTAATAACATGTTTAAATTAATATATTTAAAATTCATTCATTAAAATCATTTAGAATGATGGTCGCTATAAATTACTTCCCGATCTTTTTGAACAAAATTACATTACATCAAAAAGCCTATGACAGATTTTCCTACGGTGCCTGATGATTAAATGCGATTTTTACCTTATGGATTGCAAACCAATTTATTGCATAATACTATCATTATAAATAATTTTAATAAAAACATTGTAACTAAATTAATTAATACATGTCACTACTGATAACAATATTTTATATTTTTTAAATTTTATTTAAATTTAGTAATTTTTAACGATTTTCACAAAAACCACGTTTCTTCAAGAAATCTTAATGCATGTTAAAAAATATATATCCTATTAAATAAAACGAAATAATTTAAAAACAAAATTTGTAAATGACAATACATTTTAAATATTTTATTATTGATTTGAAACAAGCGCTTAAAATATTTTGCAATAAAATTTAAAATATTTGTAAACATATCGAAAATATCAACGATCATAACCACGTACATGGAAAGCTTAATATAAAATCCACATTTTCTAATGAATATTATAGGAATGGAACCACAGACAAGATTTACGCGTGTTTATAAGTTCTAGCTATACTTCTTTGAAGTTCATATTGAGTAAATATGGATGAACTACTTAATTACTTCAACAAATATTTGTTTCCTTTTAATTTTATATAATTTTTAATAAAGATAATAGCATGTAAACATGCAGAAATACATATAAGGTTAAAATAAATAAATATTGTTGAAGTAGTAAAGTATTTTATTCATACTTACTAAATACATTTGTATTTATTTCGAGAAATATTGTTACAGTTTCCAAATTTGATAGATGCTGTTACTGAGCTTTTACATTCTACATTCTACATGATATTGGAACTTGGTTACAACAACCCCGTACGCTTAGCAATCGCCTCTCAGGACAATTTCAACCATAAACTGCAATACATACTGTTGTCCAAAGGGAATTTTATACAACAGCGATCAGCAACTTTTAAAGAATACGACTATTACGCATATAACTACTGTGTTGATTTTTCCTTTGACCAAGGAAGAAATTTTTGACATATTTCATTTAGCTTTAACGTGCATTTATTAATTTTCTTAGAATGTACAATTTAAATTGTAATTTTTTTGTATACTATTTTTGCTACTTTGGTTAAACTAAGATAACTAATTTTGGTGAGAGATTGTAGTCTTTCAAAAAAGATAAAATAATTTCAACATATAGATTGCAATAGTCTGCTAATTAGGAACAAAGAACAAACTAATTTTTCATTTAAATATAAAAACTATAAAAGCATTTTGGCAAATTGGTTTCTTAATTTATAGCCAAATTGGAAAATTTTTAAAATTAATGTAACGCCCCAAAAATTATCACGTTTATAATGTATTTAAACTGCTCGGTTGCCATATAGCATTGGATTAAAAATTAAAAAAAATTAATTTTTTTTTTAATTAGCTTGATTTGAATTAAATAAAATATTTAAAATAAATAATAATGACATAAGGGTTCATAAATTTCTAGAATACTAAAATACAGTTTAGTTACAAAAATATTAGATACTTACAGGCGCAAGTAGCAATGACGAGATGTCCCAACATTTTGCTGTCCAGGTTACTGTAAAACAATTGTTACTATATAAAGATGTGGAAAAAACAATTGAAACATACACACACGCACTCAAATTACCACGAACATACGCACACAAAAAATACAAGCAATACAAATTTATTACAAATTAAAAGTGATTAATTTTGCTTTAATTTTGCACAAATATGATAATATTATAAACAAATTTTAATAAAAATGTAGTAAAGTGCTGAACGTAATTTACAAAATTTTTATCATAAATGATATATTCACTCCCTTTCCGAACACTGGTAAGCACCTACCGAAATGTAAAAGTCTTTCTTGGAAGAAATCAACTGAATCCTGATTTGTGAATTGATACAATTTATATAAGTTTACTTCTGATTGTCCCCAGATCGGTGCAGTTAAAAGCGTTGCAGTAAAAACAGCGAAATTTGAACGTAAAGAATGCTAATATTTCTATAACTTAATAAAAAGTTGAAGTGAAAACCGTGACCAACAGTTTAAGAGCTTTTTATTTTTGCGAGGAAGTACCAATCGCCAAATGAAACCATTACCTAGAACTATTTTTATACATGGTAAAGTACCAAAATTTGATCGGTACCAGTAATTTGTTATTTTTACTCGCCTCTTAACACATGCACAAATGTTTACAATCTGTGTTAAAATACAAAAAAGGACAAATGTGGGTCAGACTTTTGATATTAAATTCTTTTCATCAATTACGCTAACACTAATTAAAAAATTACAAAGAAAATTTATTTTAATCTGCTTTTAAATAAAATTATTAGGAAAGCTAACTGTGATTTCAAACAAAATAATTCCATTTAATGAAAATAAAAAATAAAAACTATAATGGGTCAATTGGCGAGTGATTGTATTAACACAATTGTTCTAGAAACGGTTGATTCGTTTCCGATGATATTTAGAATTATTACGGATTTAGAAAACCAAGAAAAAAATATTTTCAAATAAATACAATAACGGAAGCGAAAGTTAGATATGTTTTTGAATTTATTTTTGCTACTGTGACTTTACCTCAATTTGTAAGTGAAGGGATTGCGGCCTAGAATGTTAACCTAAAAATAAATTCTTTTTTGAAAAGTTATGGTTTGAAAACGTGCGAAGCACTTCACTTGAAGTTTCCTATATTCAAGAAATTCTTATCAAATTTTCAAAAGCATTTTCATATCTAACGTTACGCGCCAAAAGTGAATATGATAACCCGTTTCTTGTTCGTCTAATCAGAGGGTGCAGCAAGACACGACCGCCCGCATTCCCAAATGTGTATATACAGGGGCACGAAATTTAGATTTTCAAACATTCATAAAAAGCGTGACAGACATATTAGCGGACTGCCACATCAACCACATTGTAGCTCATCCCTACCTCTATGCAATAAAAAAATCGTTGTCGCCAGCTTGTGAAAATGTTTTTGAAAACATTTAAATTTCTGAATTTATTTTTACTTCACATTTTCGTCCTTCTAGAATTTCACATAAATAATAACACGTGTTAACCTAGGGCTATTATACAGAGCGAATTTTGGCTGTGGAACGCATCAAATGAAAAAGTTCTTGTTCATCTGAGGCCAAAATCCAATCCCCCCCCTCTTCAGCAATGTCGTTATAACCATTTTTTAAATGGCAACCTGCCTTTTTTTGATGAATTCCTATTTACTTTTTAATTCTGCGTACAGCAATATGCACTTGTGTGTAGGGATGCAACGGATATTCGGTTTTTATCCGTTATCCGGCCTATCCGGCCATTTCACCGAATATTCGGTTTGGCCGGATAATATGAAATATCCGGCCGGGGATTTTCCCTCATATAAAAGAGATTATGGATGCAATTTGACTTGGAAGTATAGACTAAAATAATTGAACGTAAGAGAGCAAAAACCCCATAAGTGGAGTATTTTGCAGATCTGCATAAAATTAACTAAATTTATATTGTTGAGATCGGCGTTTATGCGAGTTAAAAATTTGAAATGATTTTAAACAATATAAATAAGTATTATTTATTAAAACCACGAAGTAATGCATAACATAAGGAGGATGCATGAACCCCTTGTTGCTATGATATGCAGGTCTCAATTTTGCAGTACATGTAACAGAGAGATCCGAGACAAGGAACCTATAAAAAGCACTCGATCGTCAATCGTCAACATTTTATTTAAATGTCGATAAAAACCATATATGTTAGGTTATGTCAGTTGATTTCTTGATGGTGTCGGATCTATCAGGACAGAACACGTTTTAGTTTTAACAATTGTTGAATAGTTGTTTATTATACAAGACGATAAAGAGATATTTTATCGACAAGTGAAAGATGTTAGTTCACGAGCGACGAAGGAGCGAGTGGGCTATCTTTTACGAGTTAGGGGGTTTAAGGAACCGAAAACAGTGGTTTTAAAAAAATGTCAGTCTGGGGGTGGGTGGGTGCGTTCGTTTTCTTACATCTTCGAAATCCCTTTTCTGATTTTTAACAAAGCATTTAACTACGGCTATCTGGTTAAAACATATTTTTTTATTCTTTGCATATTTTTGATAACTCTTAAAATAAAGCTTTTACAGCGATTTTGATCCGAAGTTCTCATCTAATCAGCTGTAAGACACGGTCGGCTGCCGTGTTTCTATCCTATGCGGCTAGCCAAACTTAACATAGCACTATTCTTATACGGTACACGATATCGTATTGCACAGGCTGTCGCAAGTTCAAATCACCACTGGGGCATTACTAGTTTTTTATTGTTTTTCTTGCTTTATTTTTTGTAAAATTATGTTATATATTCAGTTATTGGCGCGCGAACATTTAAAACGTAAAAAGTATGGGAAAGTACTGGCGACCTGTTTCGCGCATTTTTGTTATTAAATACGAAGCGATCGAAGTATCTGTTTTAAATTACTTAGAAATGTTTCTACATTATTCTGCTTGTAATAAACATATTTTGAGTTTTACGAACATTTTAATGAAACCATCGTAAAAAATAAATGCAATTTGAAAAATTGTCAAAAAACATTAATTTTACAGGAACTAAACACGAAATTTTCGCTTTGCTAAGCGTACTTTAATACTGATCAATTTACAGCATGACTAAAATCCTATGGTCTGTACTCTGTGAAACACCCTGTATTTTTAAACCGTTTAAATGGTAGATACGCATATTGTTACAACCTGAGAAAGCATACATTCCTGCAATTTTCTCACTTAGAAATTGACAATTGGTTCTATTATTTATCTAAGCGTACACTTCTCCAGTCATATCAATATCAAGGCCGTAACTAGCTTTTTTAAGGGAAGATGGGGTGAGGTGGAGGGGGTACTTAATAATGCAAAATTGAACATTAAAAATTTGTTTGGATGATTAAGTTATGTTTACAAATAGTAGCAATAGCTACAGTAAAACATTAAACGAAACTTTTTTCGCATGTGATAGCAGTTAAGAATTATTTCCAAACATCTAAGAGGATATGCCTAATCTAGGGTTTGCCTCCATAAAAATTTTTTCATGGGGCTTTCCATCGCCCCACGTAGTCGGCGCTCATGCGCCTATCTCCTTGTAAAATTATTAAATTCTATTTTAGGTCTAGATAATAAGTTCAACTCGTCATTTGCCAGTCTTTTGGTAAAGAACCTGACAATTTAAAATTGAAATTCATCGAATTAACTTTCTTTCAAAATGAGACAGGAATCGGCCATTTCTAAGTGTTATTTTTAAATGTACAAATACCTAATTCGCAACTTATTCATTGTTATTGTATTAAAATATCTTAAGAGTTTTAACAGTTTAAAATGACACTGGGTGAAATGAAAAACAATCCTAAATTAGACTTAATTGTAGAAAAAGCACAACAAAATCCCGATAGGCCTTACTCCATTTGGATGCGTACGTGTAAATATGATCCTAAATCCTAAGACCTCCCCCTACTACTTATTAGGTTTTTTAAAGTCTTTGCGATTGCGACCAAATGAGAGCAACACTAACGCAAACGGTGTAAGGGGTTAACGTTAGTTAAAATAAGTTTCTGAATCGCATTTGATTAATGCTGAGTTTCAATAATAGTAAAGTCCTGGTAGTACTAGTTTAAGACCGTATGTTGAAGTTTAGTATGGTACCACTCTGTTATTTGTAGTCCATCATTTAATAAACAGCGTTAAAGGATTCACTTGAATATGTAATAATTTGTGATTATATCGTTATTCGATTACAGGTAATTCCTGGGCAAAGCGAGGTCAAGACAAGATATATTTGGACGTACAACACCGCCAAACGTTTATCCCAGAAATTTTTGTATTAAATAAATAAGGCCATACTTGAAAATTTCTTTGAAATTACCGAATAGCTGAGCTACTGTAGCTAATTAGATGCGAAAACTCATGCTTCCTTATGAATAAAAAATTAAACAAATTCAGGAACAAAACAGAAATGTTGCTCACGTTCTGAAAGATAAAAATACATTGTTGTTTAGTCCCTCGAGTCTTAAAAAAAATGCGGCTGCTACAATTGTATCCTGACAGTAGAGAACGCTGCATATAGTTCCTATATACCTATATACTACCGAAGTAGTACATACACGTGCGTGTATTTTGTGGTGCAGTTGACTTAATGACGATCGATCGTAAAAATGTTGCTCGGAAGGTGGCGTCATCTCTCGATATTGTAGCAGAATTCCGTGGCCTCGCCATCAGCTGCACGAGCACAGCAGCGGAATACGCAGGTTCGTTCGATGAAATCTTGGTAGGTCGGCTCGCGCAATACAGTGACAGGAAAGCGGTGGGCAGGTGGAGTGTCTACGGGTGTATGACATAACGGGCGACCCTTAAATATTGTGAGACTACTAATGGGGGAATTTAGTTTGAGTGGCAATACTAATATTGGTTTAAGTGCAGTAGAGATCGGTGTGAACTCCAGCAAAAGTAATCCGAATCAAATATTCTATACCACACCTACGTCCGCGAGCGATACGACTGTCCTGCAGGCGCAGTCTCGCACAGCTATGCAAGATGAACTCGTTGACAAAGCAGCTGTCAGCGGAACGAATAACGACGAGGTGGTTAGTGCGGTCAATGAAAAGTCCCAGGAATCGGAAAGCAACTCTAACGCAGCATCGGACTTATCGGATAAGCTAAATGAACAAGTGGCCCACAGTACCAAGGCGAATGCAGGGTTACCTCTGTTTCACCCCAGCGAGCCTAGCACTCCATCGGGAGCCTTATGGTCTACAGCTATCGAGGACGGTTTTGTTCCTAACATAACCAACGTCAATGGTGGCCTAGGCTTTCAAAATTTCCCGTCCCCCACACAGTCCCAGCTTTTTAGCAACAGTGTAAGTCAAAATCAGGGCCGGCGAGCCATTACAGCAAGCCATAACTTTCCCCATAATATGGGTCGTCAGCAACCTAGTCACCCGCTTTACAAAGCGGGTTATGGCTCGTGGGCCAACCCTGGCCAAAGCTGGTCAGCAGGCTCTTCCGTTTGGAATAGGGGTCGAAGTGTTCCCAATCTCACACCACTGCAGCAGATTGGTGTTGCTGGTCGAAAACCTAGTCCAACGTTCAACCACCAACAAGTCATTTCTCCCGTAAAGTTCCGACGAAGCACTTCATACCCGGGTAAAGGACCCTTCCCCCAACCACCTACATTTGAAATTACAAATATGGATGAGGCTCGAGAACTGCTGCCCTATCAGGTAATATGTGATTCCTCTTGAGCACACCGCACCGAGAATCCCACCGCCACGCTAGTTGTTTGTGCTGCTGCCGCTTGCTGTGTCACCTATAGTCTAGTCGCTCTTGTGTCTGTGATACCTAATTATGTTTTTGTTTTGTTTTAATAAAGCATAACATTGTAAATTGTGTATTATGATTTTTTAATGCTCCAATTGTAAGCTTCTGTGTGTTGTGTGTGATAGTATTATTTATATTTTATCAACTTTTCGCTTTTTAGTTACCCATAGAAATAAGTATGCCCAAAAACAGCAACATTTACCACTTAGTACTTATGCATGCAAATTGTTTAAAATTAATTATTCTCAGACTACGAGGCAAACAACAATAGACATACCGACTGTCTCTTCTCTCTGATGACTAATAGCTAAAGGACTTTTGCTATATACTGTATGTATTCTATACTAATTTTGGTGCAACCAGCATGCCAAAAATAAGAACGTAATATTATACTACATCATTCCCTGACGTTCTACACACTTTTTTTTATCCTGCTAAATATGAGGATATGTTGAGAACATCATTGCTTAAAATGAACCTTTTTACCACAATTCTCAACTGAAACTCCCTTTATAAATTTACTTGGAATTTGGAATCGGGTTGAACCAACCAAATTTGGAATTGTTTAGCACGTAGTTATCCCCCATTCAGATCAAGAACAATTAATTCGTTTGAAAATATTTTGCGTTGCGCTGGTATATTTACTAGATATACTTAGTACAAGTACTAGGGGCAAAGTACCTTTGAAGAAATTAAGAAAAAAATTTAAAAATGGGGGGTTGCAAATAGATCAATAGGTCGTACCAATGACTTTCTAAAATGCCCAATCAGTAGTTGTGTCTAATTATCGTAACTAACAGTAAATTACTCTCGGCTACCACACTTTCAAATTCGGCAAATTATATACTCGCTTGAATATTTTCTACGTGTTTAATCGTTTTATCATTGATTATATTATTTGACTTCAATCAACGGTTTTATGTAACTAAGCTGTAAACTTAATTTCTAAAAATATCAAATTAACATGCAGGGTGTGCTTTTTTCAAATAATGTAGGTAGCGTAGATCCGACGGACTAGTTTAAATATTATAAGGTAAATAATTATTTACTCGGTAAGCAGTAAAAGGAGAGTAAGGCCAAATCGCCGTGGACTTTAAAATTTACAGCACTGGTAAATAAAAGTAATTGGCGTATTCTAATGAACAATGATTGTATGAACGGTTGGTCATATCGACCCAGTCTTGGCCCAATTTTCAACAAGTTTTCAATTTAGTTATTAGTTAACTACCGCAGACGTTTTGAATAACCAATACAATCGCCGTATCGTAGTACCTAGTAGACAGACAGGTGAAGTCAGCAAGCTCCCAAAATAGTCGCAATGGCCGCGCGTTGCGGCACAAACTAAATTTAAATACCAACACGGCTTCTATGCCGACATTTCTCTAGAGAGTGAATTTTCACGCATAATCACGCTATGGAATAATACTAAACGTGGAAAAGCTTATCAAACAATCATAAGCATGGAGATTACGTTTCTCAATTTTATTCTAATTGTTAAAGTTTAAAATATATCCGTGCACCGCCAAAAATAAATTGATAATTCAGTTAATTAAAGCTGCTTAATTACGTCATTATAAAACTATTTAGAAATGAATAGCGAAGTAAAAACTTACGTCGTCTACTACTCAAAGTGCTGCTGTTGAAAAAATGCGAATGGCGTAACCAGTTCTTCGTAAAAGAATCGCAAAATTTTTTTTCCAAATCGCTAACCACAGAACTACCACTAACTTTTAAGAAAACCTCTACCAAACTGTAATTATACCAAACTCAAAACAGCCGAAGTGTTAACTTTGAGTGGACTTTTCCATACTTAAATATTAATACTTGCCGTATTTGCAAAAGTGTAATTTTTCATAATTATAACGTTGTACATTTCACCGATTATTAGATTTCCGTTCTCTCATTTCACTGTATGTTAGATTTCTAAAAAAAAAACAATTTATATAGGCAACCCTACGATGTCGTATACCGTATAAGAAATAGTAAGAACGGAACCGCCCGCCCTACAGCTGATCAGATGCGGTTCCGATTTCGGACTAAAAATCGATATAAATAGTTTATTTGAAGAGTTATCAAAATATGCAAAAACTGAAAAACATTTTTTTTAAATAGAGCTAATTGGTACGCGTAGTTAAAATCACGTAACGTATAGTCGAAAATTCTTGCTGATTCTAATAAAGTACTTCAAATAGTCTATCGAACTGATGAAAGTTTATAACGGTCGGCGTTTGCGTTTAGGAATAAAAAATTAATCAATTTCAGTTTTTTTCAAAAATTCCTGGAAGGCGTCAGTAAAATTTGGGAGATTAGTAAAAAAAAATTGTAGTTCACTGCAAGCTCTGTCGACTAAGAAAAACGTGTAGGCAGTTTCTGCAAAATACTGTTTTGAAATTTTTAAAATTTTGAAGCGTCGTTTTCGGATTTTTGAATTTAATTTTACTTTATGGTATACTACCCACAAAGAGTTCTCAAATAAGTGGTAGCTGATCCCGATCAGACAACTACTTTTTGAGTAAATGGGCGTTAAATTCGAGATTTTCAAAAAGCTGTAGCGGCCGCCATTTTAAAGCTAGGGAGTTCGGTAAAACATTTTTTGATTTGCCTTAAGTTCTTCTCTCAGATTTCGTGCTCAAATTTTCGAAATTTTGTTTTGGAAAAAAGCGCTACAAAAAAACATACCTATCTAACTTCCGTTTCCGGTTTTGGATTTTTTGAAAAGCTTACCTAGAACTACAATTTTCGATATACCTCTTGATTTAAAATTTCATTAAAATCGGTACGGTACTTTCGCCTCTAAAGGCGTCACACATACACCCACTCACCCACAGACAGACATTTTGTAAAATCCACTTTTTAGGGTTCCGTGTATTTCCATTAAAATCCACATTTCGAAAATTTTCGTAAAATCAATGCTTCCCTATACCGAAGGTATGGGAAATATTTTTGTAACAACATTTTGCATCAACAGTGACTAGCATCGCTCCTACCGCAGAAGCGGGAGGGGGGGCGCTTTTACGTCGCACTGCAATCAGAAATTGAAAATTGTTAATTTTCGTGAGAAAAAATCGTTTATTTGATATGTTGTTAAAAGATTGTTTTGAATTGAAGAACACCAGATATCAAAACATAGTTCCTCGCCAAAAATGGGAAAAAGGGGGAAAGCTAGCCTATCTAAATAGTAAATTATATAAAAATTAAAATTAGATTTTTAGTCAAGTATTAATAATGTGCAAATAAAATAATTAATGACTTCAACAATATGAGCTTCATCGAAATAAAGCTAGAACTTCTGAATAACTTTCGTTCAGTTTACAGGGACAGTTTGAAGATATAACAATTTTGAGTTTCGTAAACTCCTTGCGTTGTTTATAAGTAACAAACAATTCGTTGGTTAAACTTTTGGGCTTCCTTGAAATAGTAGGAACTATCTGCAAGAGGGGCGGGGGGTATAGAATTATTGTTTGGTGTTTATTTATTTCTGCTTTATACAGGGTGTTCCAACCATGCGAAAGTTTTGAATGCGCTGGGCTACTTGACAATTTGTGCATATTCAATAATTATTGTTTATATCAAAGGGAAATACCGAACCTATGATTTTTAAATTAAACGCCCTGTATATTTTTGCATATTCTGTTGTATTTAGATATAACCATTATTTACTAAAATTTATAGGAGCGCAAAACGTTCTATCCAGCTATGAAAAAATATACAGGGTGTTCTATTTACAAAAATCTAGTTATGACACATTTGAGTTGTAAGTTTTTGCACCGTTACAACACTCTGTATAACCAAATTCAACTTCAAAATATTTGGTAATTAATACAGGGTCTTGACTCTTGAGTAACATTTAGCAGAAAAAAATATCGCTATATACAGATCGTCTATTTTAACCGGGACACTATAGAGATGTCGGAAACTATAAGAAATACAAAATCGGTTAAATTAGATAAAAGTTGCTTGGTTAGGGAAAAAATGTAATGGTAATTTTGTTTTTCTTTAAGGTAAAATATCTTTGTTCATAGTGAAAATAGAAAAAGAAATCGTAAAAGAAAAAATTGTAAACGATTGTGTTGTGGTTTCGCAAAAAAAAGGTATGGAAAATAGTTTTTATTAATACAGCCTCAATAGATCTACAACTTTTTCCTTTATAATTTTTTTCTATTTTTGATATGAGCAGAGATATTTTACGTTGGAGAAATTCCACATTTTCAGTTTTTCCGTCGTATCTGGCAAGCTATGGATATTTTGAGAAAAACAAAATCAAAATCACCATTACATTGACTTTGTATCTCTTATAGTCTCCGAGATTCCTGTAGTATACCGGTTAACATAGACGTCCTGTATAGACTAAAATCATTTTAGAATTTACACAAATTGTCAAGTAGCCCACATCCCACATGTACAGTATCAGTTTAATAACTTAATTTAAAAAAAGCGTCGTCATCATAATCATTAAGTCTTCATACATCTTTCTCTCAAAAACAGCCTACAAAATTTGGTTTGGCGTTCTATACATCCAGTAGATTATTCGCACATACTTTTAGCACAAGAAAATTTTTGAAAAAATGGGGTTTCGAAAAGATTCGACTTCTAACTGTGCTTGTATTCTTATAGCCGTGTCGACTGTATATGAGAGTATCAATCTGTGAGAAACTTACGCGACCGATTATGTTACTTTATTAATAAGTTCTAACTACTTCGTTGAAGTTCATATTGATTTATAAATAAAATACTTTATTTTACTTTAATAATATTTATTTTTATTTATGTATTTCGACATGTTTACATGTCGCTGTCAAAAGTAAGTTTAAAAAATAACAGTTTGTGTTGGTATAGCAACAATAGAACTTGGTGGCTTGTTCTTGGTTATCTATGTCTGCAGAAGGCTTGATATTCCTCCAAAACGTCTTATAATTATTAATTTAAGAGATCAGTTTGTTCATCCAAATAAGGTACATTTTTAAAATGTTTCTGAATTTCAAATGCCTCCTAATGTTTATCATCACAAAAGTGTAAAAATGTTATAGTGTTATTAGATGTCATTATATGATTGTGTTCTAATAAGTGTTTAGCGTATATTTGTTACAATAACAACGTACGTATTCTTCTTACCTAATATCCAAATTTCTAGTTGTCTGCCCTATATAAACCGAATTACAATGGGAGCAATTTTATTTGTAAATGCCTGATTTTAGAAAATCATCTTTTTTTGATTTTGCATTAAACAAAGTGTTTAAAATGTTTTTTGTTGTTTTAAAAATTACTTTGCATTTATTTATTATTATTTTTTTCAGATTTTAGAAAAGCGTTGAGATAAGTTATTTGAACAGATAATTTATAATCGTTTTCTTTAATTAATGTATCAATAAGTTTAGTATTATAACCATTACTATATGCAATTTGTTTAATAATTGAAATTTCTCTATTATAATTAATTTCATCTAAAGTAACTGTTAAACCCCTGTGCAGCATTGACCTGTATGCTGCTACTTGAAATGTTTTATGATAATAAGAATCGCGTGGTATTCTGTTGTGTGCTTGTCTAGGCTTAGACTTATTGATACATGAATGAAAGAAAAACATTATAAATTAGCTATTCAAACAATTTAACCAATTACTTTATCGTATACAATTAAATACGTTTCGATTCTGTATTTTGGCGACAAATCTAAAAAAATGCTAAAATTATAAATAAAACAAATGAAAAACATTTTAAACACTTTGTTTATTGCAAAATCAAAAACACATGATTTGTTAAAATCAGGCATTTACAAATTAAATTGTTCGCATTGTAATTCGGTTTATATAGGCCAGACAATTAGAAATTTTGATATTAGGTATAAAGAACACGTACGTTGTTACGAATACAAACACCCACATAAATCCAATTACGCTAAACACTTACTAGAACACAATCATGTAATGACATTTAACACAATCCAATGTTTTTACTTTTGTCATGATAAACGCAAATTAGATATACTGAAGGCATTAAAAATTCACACACATTTAAAAACTGTACCTGTAATGAATGAACAAATTGATCTCTTAAATTCACTATTATTGGACATTTCGGAATGAGATATGAAGTCGTCTGCAGACATAGATAACCAAGATCAAGTAGCCAAGTTCTATTGTTCCTATGGAAACATGTCGAAATTCGTATAAGGTGTAAAAATAGGTATTTTATTCATAAATCATAAATGTTAGGATTATTCTGATCTTACAGTAATTGTTGGGGCTAGAACGCTGATAGAAAATACTTTTACAATATAAAAAGTAAGGATTGTTGAAGTACAGAAACGTTCAAGCGAAGTGCCCCCCCCCCCCCACTTATAATTTATATCTATCCTATTATTATATAAAGCACATAAAAATAGAATAATGAGGACATTCTATGAATTTACTTGCTTTATATTTTCAGAAAACGTTACGAATTTGTAGTCGGTTAACTATAACTTCTGAGATGCATGAAAGTTGTATAGAACGCTTTAAAATTATATTATCGGAATGTGGAAAATTGAGCACCGCTTTTTAACTTCAATTTTATAAGGAAGTTTGATATTTTTATCTAATTACTGCCGCCATCCACGTTTAAAGCTTCGCTTCGCAACCGGATACAAATTTATGAGAATATGCAGACTCAATATGAAGCAAAGTCTTTTATGCTGCAAGAGGTAAACCTTATTAAGTGTTGTGTAAATCGAGTATTTCAGATTGAAGTTTAATTTCCTTTAATTTTAATTGAATTCACTTCCTCTTTTACTGTTCCAGTTTTTGTCATGCACTACAGCGGATAAAACCTTTATTTCGTTTTCTTCCAATTTTAATAAAATCTTTCACTTCTTGGCTAACTTAGAGGTTTATATTAAAGTTAGAGAAGTTCGTTATTATTAATGCGTTCATCAAAACCATCTATCTTAGTGTTTTAAAAACGATTAGTGTAAGAATTTATATTAAAATTAATTCTTTGGTCAAGTTTTCGTAATTTACACCGACCTAACTAGTTCATATTTTCCTTTATCGACTTTTCTTAAACGATAATACATTATTCAACTTATATGATACAAACGATTTGGTTGCTTTTTTTTATTTAAACATTTCATATGTATTTAAAAAATAATTAAAATTTCAAAGTAATAATAATAAGTATAATTGTGACAGGAGAAAAGGAATTTAACATCAAAATGACTTTTTTCTGTACATTATTTTAGTGTCGTTCTTTTAGCATAAAGCAATCGGAATGTTCTTGAATTTCAACAACTTCGTTCACTTATTCACCTATACAGACTATTATACAGGGGGATTCAAAATTATGGTGCAAAATTTAGACGACGCGTTCTAGCCAACAGAACAAGCAATAATGTCCCTATAAAGATGGGTCCGAAAACGCTGTGTTACGGAGTTACATCCTCCTCAAGACGCAGCGGTGTAACTACTTGTTCGTCGATAACTTTTGCAGTAGTTGCACTAGAATTTTGAAATTTTGTATCTGTGCATTTCTCAGTAAGTTTAGTATTTTTACCAATTTTTGTTTGATTGAGTGCACTAGAAATGTCTCATATGGGAAGGTCAAAATATTTTCCATACAAACATAAACAAAAAAGGTATTCGTGTCGAGTCAGTAAATTTAAGTTTTCGAAATAATTCAAAGTTTTTGTAAAATCGTGGTGGTGCCATGATCGTCTAAGTATTTTCTTAAGATGTCCAAATACAAGCAGGGGCCCGGAAACGCTTAGTTACAGGAAAAAGGAACAATCTTTGCACTTTTGCAAAAAGTTTGACTTTTTTCCTTTTTACTTTCCTATACTTTCAGTATAGGGAAGTATTGATTTCATGCAAATTTTCAAAATCGAGATTTTGACGGAAATACATGTTTTGGGCTTCCAGGATCCTAAAAAAGTGGTTTTTAAAAAATGTCTGTCTGTGGGTGTGTGTGTGTGTGTGTCTGTCTGTCTGTGTGTGGGTAACGCTCATATCTCCGGAACGGCTGGACCGATTTCGATGTGCTTTGGAATGAGGAGGTATATCAAAAATTCATCGACAAAATAAGCTTTTAAAAAGAATCCGAAACCGGAAGCGGAAGTTAGACATGTTTTTTTGGTAGCATTTTTTTCAGAAACGGAATTTTGGAAATTTTAATAGTGGAGATTAAAGAAGGCCTTAGGACAAATCAAACGATTTTTTACCGAACTCTCTAGCTTCAACATGGCGGCCGCTACGAATTTTTGAAAATTTCGACTTTAACGCCCATTTACTCAAAAACCAGTTATCTGATTGGAATCAACTACATCTTGTTTGGTAGCCCTTCAAGGGTACTATACCATGAAATATCATTAATTTTGAAAATATAAAAACGATCGCAATGACATCACTCCAAAATTTTTGAATTTTTCAAAAAAAAATTTCTCAAAAACTGCCCACACGTTTTTGTTTAAACTTTTTAAGCTGATAGAGATAGGCATCTGCTACAATTTTGTTTTTTGCTCATTGCTATAATTTCCCTGTGACGCCCTCTGTGAATTTTTGAAAATTGAAAATTGGTACCCTTTTATTTATTTAACGGGGGGCAATAAAATATTTCTGTTAAAGCAAAATAGCTCATCATTGATAGCAAAATCCGAATATCATAATATTTTTTCGATAATTTAATATTTAGGGGGGCTACTGTTCCCCCACCCCCCCTAAATTTTCGCTACAAAATTAAAAAATTGATTTCTTCTTTTGTTTGCTCTAGGAGAATCTTTTTACAAAAAATCAAAAAATCGAATTTTTTGCCCCTTAATAATCTTTTCGTCCTTAGAAGAATTTCACATACTTTCTACAGCAGTTGTATTCTTGTACGGAAGTGACTAGAGTTTTGAACGTTCTATGCATTTCTATTAAGCACGCATTCAATAGCCACTTATTTAACAATAACAGGTAGGTCCGGAATAGCATGGTTGGATATGCGGATGTGTTCGAGTGTACTGCCGTTTTACTGCATAAGTAGTTGTGGGTCGAGCCTCGGTTGGGGCCAAAAATTTTTTTTATTTTATAGTTTTTTTTAAAACACTGCTTTTGCGTTTCTAGACAGGTGTATATCAAAAGTGTTGGAAAATATTAAACAATGTTAATTTATAAGTATAGGAAAGTCCAGGCGAAGTGTTTCGCTCATTTTTTTCTATGTATTGAGCTTAACCTCAAAGTTTGTGGAACTATATTTGGGCATCCTATGAAAATGGTGAGACCTTCATGGCAACTCGATTTTATGAAAACATTGAATTATCTCGAGAACAGTTAAATTTAGGAACTATCAGCAAGATCACTTTTTTTGTGTATTTTTGTATGATTAATAAGATTCTATGGACGAAATTAAATTGTAATGACCTAAAATATTTAAATGGAAATGTTACGTGAACAAGTTGATTAGACTGCTCTCTGTTTAGGAGGCTGTAGCTTCGTGACGAAGCTTTTTGAGGCCCCCTTTTTTTAGAACTTTGTCTCATTTTGGTGCCTAGAATAGGAAATTTTTGCACCATAATTCTCAATCGCCCTGTGTAAAGAAAACATTTATGTCTTGACAAAACAGTGACAAATATCAAATCAGATATAATTCGAAATGTTTTACAAACTGTCATAAACATAACTTCATGGGATTAAATTTATCTTTAGGTTTTTTCTGAACACATGCAACTGAAAAGTTACTCCATTATTGGGACATTTAAAAAAATGAATTCTGCACAAGGTAATTTATATTTCACTTATAAAATCTCAAACGTTTTTCTTCATTCTTAAATGTAACGACTTATTAAAATTCGACCTTCGATAACTGTATTTTTCTGTTTGTATTCCATGTACGTTCTACTTTTCCTTTAAAATTTTAATATTATTGATTTAAGAACATTTCTTTAACAACGCCGATGACTAGCCGAAAACTCTTGCTAGACCTCTTAATAATTATGAACTTTTGACAACAAAAATTGATTTGAAATTTCTTGAAAAGGTGTGAAACAACAAAGCATAAATAAATTAATATATTCGCCATCTTTTATGTAAATAATCGATCGCAGATCAAAAATCACCCATTTCTAGTTATTGAATGATTTACCTATACAGGAAACATTTTTTTGTTTTCATTTTTTCGCAAACACAAAGTGTGAGGTGAAAGAACGTTGAAAGATAGAAATTTGTTGGCCAAAAAATGGGAAAAAGGGATAGGGATGCAGCGAGCAGTACTTTTTCAAAATGCCGGATAACGGATATTCGGTATTCGGTTGCTCAGCCGGATACCGGATTATCCGGCATAGTTTTTACTTTCGAAGTAGTTTCAGCTTAAATGCAGTAAAATTTAGGTTTTAAGACGACGATATCCAAAACTTCTTTTAGAAAATTCAAGGGTCGAGGAGCCAAGGCTCTAATTTTACTGTGAAGTCCTCTACGAATTTTTGAAACTTGGAAATTAATGGTAACAGGGTGTTAAGTGACTAACATTCATGTTTGAGTACAATTGCTCATCTAGAATCAAATATTGTAAACATGTTTTTGTCTGTAATAATTTTTAGGGGGGAGTGGGGAAGAGGTTAGTACTTATAGTACTTACATGTTTTGGCTAACAGATTTTATTTTCTAGTTCATGGCCTTATTTTTTCTGAAAAACGTCGAAAAATTAATTTATTGGTTTTATTTTATGGCACATTACATATCATACTTGCATTCTTAAAGCAGGCGTGGGTTTAAGAAGTGGCTGAGATGGCTGTAGCCTTCCATCCTCAATTAAAACTTTTAAAACGTGTAAACAATGTCGGAAATATAACGCAAAAAAGGCTATAAGAAGAACAATCCGAAGAAAGAAACGAAAACGTAAAAAATAGTGAAGCACAGAAACAAGAAGTATTAGAAATTAAAAACCGATTTAATGAATTACATAAAAGCAAAAAAGGTAGACCATACTGTAACAAGAAGTTTACTAGTATATGCTAAAAAAATTATTATCATTAAAAACCAACCATGCCGATGTGGTTGTTGCAAAGGCATTGCTAGAGTCTAAGAGTTTAAAAACACAAAAAAGGAGCAGAAGAATGATAAAACTAGGTAGTTGAGGAACTACAGAAAACAAGCTTTCGAAAAAAAAAGAAAAGCAGTTTCGATGATTTTGTAATTATGACTCCCAAATTAAAACTGGCCAAAAATTAATTACTAAATAACTTTTATAATTTGGTTTTTAGTAAAGTTATATTTTTTATTATAATTGCGTATAATTACGTCCGTGATTCCTTACTGAAAATTTGTTTTTAGTTGAATTATTATTCAGTTTTTTTTTTAAATAAAAATATATTTTAATCTAGTAAATTTTATAATATCCAGTATTACTTGTGTTCTTTCGTGTGAATATTGTATTTTTATATTTTTATACGAATGTTGTTTATTTCTTGTTCGCATTTTAACATTTTTTTTATAATACATTTTATATAAAATTTTCTTTGCAAATTAAATAAAATCTTTGTAAATAAACGTTTTTTTTAAACAATTTATTTTCTTAAAAAGATGTACCGATTTATACTTTTTTGCTTATTACTTCGATTATAATGCTGAACATTATGTAGTACAATTAATTTGTAGGCCTAAGCAAGGTCACTAAAAGGTCCCTTTTTTGCCAAGCGAAGTAGTGTCCAAGTCACTATTTTTTTTTGTTAAAATTAGTTACAAGTTTCTGTAACTAAAAGGGTAATTCTAAACCGTGAACTCCACCAAAATATAACTGGAATGCACCACAGGCAAAAAGGTGCAAAAACTCGAGTGGTTAGCTAATAACACGATCGTAAAGTTAAACGTTTCTTTGTACCTGCATCTGGC
Organism: Ctenicera cuprea; assembly: GCA_958336395.1. Lineage (NCBI taxonomy): Eukaryota > Metazoa > Arthropoda > Insecta > Coleoptera > Elateridae > Ctenicera > Ctenicera cuprea. The sequence continues at coordinate 5,544,892 of OY284496.1, forward strand.
GATAAGCAGGCCGATATCGGCCCCTTTGCGGTTACAGTTTTTATACACTCAACTTGCAATTTTACAATCATTAGTGTCAAAATAACACTCAACACCTAATAAATTTCGTTGGTTTTCAGGTAGAAACTTTGCACGTGTTCTAGAGGGTTTTATAAATGCAGACGAAGGTGAAGATCAATAAGGGGCAAATTTGTAAACTGTGGTTTTAGGGGTTATATTTCTAAATAGTTTTTCAGCTTCCTAATTTTTAAATATTAGACGGTTAGTGTCAAAACAACACTTATCACCTTATTAAGTGTTCGGCTTGAGTGACGGGAAGAATAATATTATACAGCACAAGTTTTAGAAATAAAATAGTAAATTTAGTTTTTAAAAATAAACCGTCGAAAGAAGGGGAAAAATTGCTACTTTTATTAAAAACAATTTGACTTTGTTATCCAAAAATTAATGTCGTCTCATATATAAAAATTTATTAATTCTAAATTTTCCATAAATATATTAGGTAAAAGACGTGAAATTCGACTTATGCAATGACAAGACAAAAATGTGTTTTTTTTGTTAGGTAGATTCTCGAAAACAGTTTTTATAGACACAGTTTTAGCTTTAAGGGTTATCCTACTCAGCTAACTGCTAACACACCTTGTAATTCTGCTTGAATTAGAAATATAGTGACGTTTTTTCTTGTCACATTTCATATGATTCTAACTCAACAACGAAAACATCTTAAATTGTCGGCTGCTTTTTTCTCAATTTTCAATACGTCGTGCTCATAACAGATAAGACCGATGCGGTTGAGGATAGCAGTTTTATTAATTTTTGTCAGTTTCCTGTGAAAAGCCGATTGTGCTTGGTTATTGATTTTACTTGTCGGTGCGGTTGAGTGCGGATTATTATTTACAACATAAATTGTAATATTTTAAGATTTTTTTGTTTGACCCTAACATTGTCAGATGTTCTTAAAACGCATTTAAATTGATCGCGCCCAGTTTGAGAAAACTTTCGTTGCGGCGCTATTTCGTATAGCTTCCATCCGCGTCGTTATCAAAACCGGAAACCGCCCCTGCTTAAAAGTATCATAAATCTAAGCGATGATGAGTCACTACCTGCATACCCTAACTTAAAGAGTATGCACGAACCCTATGGCCTTATTCTGTAGTGTTTTAGAGAGAGAGCACCGAGACAAGGAAACTACTAAATGGACTATTTCAAGGATGTGCTAATTAGCTCTAATATTGTTTTTTGTTCACAATTAATATCGGAAATCCGTCAAGGAATTTGATTGTTACAAGAATTTATAATTTTTAACAATTGTTAAAACTAAAACATGTTCTGTACTGGTAAATCCAACACCATCAAGAAATCAACTGACATAACCTTACATTATATGGTTTTTATCGATATTTAAATAAAATACTGACGATTGACGATCAAGTGCATTTTATAGGTTCCTTGTCTTGGATCTCTGTCACATGTCACATGTACTGCAAAATTGAGACCTGCATATCATAGCAACAAGCGGTTCATGCATCCTCTTTATGTTATACATATAAGAAATATGAAAAAATATACAGGGTCTTCCATTAAAAATAAAGAAAACTGCTATCACTTCCGGTTAAACCGGAAGTCCAAATTAACACCGTTTTATGTCATAATATGCATTTTTATGTGTGTGTTACCTAGAAAAAATTTGAAATTAATAATTTAAAAATTGAAAATGGCCGATTGCTACCTGTTCTCGCGGCCACACGGTATATTACTTCGTGGTTTTAATAAATAATATTTATTTATCTTGTTTGAAATCATTTCAAAATTTTAACTCGCATAAATGCTGATCTCAATAATATACATTTAGTAATTGTACCCGATACTGTATTGTACTCTTACTTTTAATTGTTTTAGTCTATACTTTCAAATCAAATTGCATTCATAATCGCTTTTACTTAAAGAAAAATCTCCGGCCGGATATTTCATATTATCCGGCCAAACCGAATATTCGGTGAAATGGCCGGATAGGCCGGATAACGGATAAAAACCGAATATCCGTTGCAATGTTGCATCTCTAAAAAGGGAGGTGTGGCCTTTTTAAATATAACTGGATAAAAAAACACTCGTATACTACTAGTCTACTACAATAAAATCATCTTGAGTACTGGATTTGTTTTTCTTGTTCTTACCTGGGTTATCTAAATTACATTAGGCAATTTTATGGAACGCCGTTTTACTTTTTAGTGAAAGCGAATTTCAACAAAACAAAATTAGATATTAAAATGTCATAAAAATATTTTAGAAATATAATTTATTTATTATAAATATCTTAAAGAATTATAGGTTTGTACTGTGAATATATTTGAATTAATAATATCCATACGATATTTTTAATTATTTAAAAACATCTCATATTTTTAATTATATATTCAGAAATATTCTGTAGATATTTTTAAATATTTAACCGCAATTATAATTTAAAATATCTTAGATATTTCCAATTAAATTTATTTTCCCAATATCGTGGATATTTAAAATGTTATTCTATTTTTAAATCGCTTAGATATTTTAAATTTAAATTATACAATAAATTTAATTTAAAATATCTTGAAATAAAAAAATTGTGGAATATCTATCTAAAATATTCGGAAATTACCGCCATCTATAAGGTTTGTACTACCGCTAGGTGAAACTACGTCTGACAAAGTTGCCACTTGCATGGTTATTTTATAATCTCATTTACTAAATACATTTATTTATTTGTTACCCTGCGCTGCCCCTGTTTGTGCTGCATCAACAATTTACAACGATCTTGTTTGGCAGGTTATATACACTAACCATGTCTAAACTTAAACATTATATTTTCATCAGCGCGCAGGCCGCAGCGCCCGCGTTCAACCCTGCAGCTGTTCACTTTTGCCAATTTTAAAGATTGAAACTTTAGCGGACGTACAGAGAGATGGCGGTAATTTCCAAATATCTTAGTTATTCAACAATTATAATTTTATGTTTTAAAATATCTAAAATGTAATATTTTTTTTAATATTCAACTTATTTTAAATGTAAATTGCTTCAAAATATCTACATTATATTTTTTTGAAATCTATAAGAGTGATAAAATTCTTTAGAAGTATCTTTAAGATAAGTCCTAAATAGTTAAATTCGAAATATCCTAAAGACTTTTTAAATTATTTATGAATATCTTATAGATATTTTTAAAACATTAAAGATTTACAGAAGTAGAATAATAATATCTAAGATATTTGTAATATAATCGTCAGAAACAAATTAGTTGCAAAAGTTTAAGACATTTTTGTCTACATAAAAGTAGTTTTTGGCTAATTTTATTAACAACGAAAACATTTCAAGAAAATTTTTAATTAATAATTTACATGTATCGTATAGATATTATTTTTTTATTAAAACTAATAAAAGATAGTGATAATATATATTTTTTTACAAAATTTTAAATGAAAGTTTTGAAAAAATAAAATATCTTAGAGATATTTTAAATTTAAGTATCATGGTAAACACACGTCAACTATTAAATTACAACACGAGTGTGTTTTAAATGGCTTTAAATGGCCTCTAAGATATTTTCAAACAGGCGATTTTAAAATTTTTCAGAAATATTTATGAATATCGAAGATAGTTCGTTATAATTACAAATATCTAAGATATTTTAAATTAAATACAAATATCTATGAAACATATAAATTATGGAAATTTTAGCTTTTATTTTGCAAAATCGCTTTCAATAAAAAAAGTGAAAGGACGTTCGATTATGTATATTAATTTTTAATGTCTATATTTGTAATGTCATTTTATGTCACGGACACTAGACGATATGAATGAATGACCTGCATATCGTGAATTGTTGAGCTCTAAACTACTTAATATTGCATTGGTTTTGTCTGAAAGGGACTTGCTCACAACCCCCGATTTTCATAACCCCCAATGTTCATAAAACCCGGTTTTTACAAAACTTACAAGTGAACATGATCATATTCCCCAAGTTAACAGTTTGATCACAACGCGCAATTTTATCACAACCCCTAAATGTTTTTCTAGTTATAGTGTTTAACGTGAACTGAATATGTATTGTTAATTCAGTTAAACATCGATAAGTTGTATGGGAGTATTCCAGTAATCTACATATATTACAATTTGTTCACCCACAACGGGTGCTAAAAGGTTTTGAGAGTAAGTAGCAGAACGGTAGATTTAGCGTGCTGTAACAACAGTACCCTTTTTTTGTAAGCGCCGACTACGTAGGAGCGATGGGGGCGACGCCGACGCCCTCATAGATAAAACATTAAATTAACACATGGCTGTGAACGAATAGAATTGATTTTTCATAAAAACTAGTGCTGTTTTGGGTAAGTAAGCAATATTCCATTTTTTGTTGTTTTTCTTTACAATATTTACATATCAAACCCGATAAATCAACAGTTTCAAAATATGTCACAAATAGAAATAGAAATATGTAAGAAGTGCAAATCAAGTTGTGCCAACAATAATATCCCCAGAAACTGCATAAACAATAACGTAAAAACAAGCAATAAATAGCGTTGTACTAGTTTGCAAAAATTTTTCCAAGGCTGGTGCATATAAATATAAAATTTGAAGACGGAATATGTAGAAACATCTAGTAAACAGGTTCAATATATGCTGCAACACGTTTCATTTCATCAATAACATTTGCTCTTAATAATGAAAATTGTAATAATACATGCTGTAGAAGCAAATTTATAGTGTTTAATTTCTGCTGTAAATAACAGTTTTACATGTGGCAGCTGCGAAATCATAAACAGTTGGTCGTAAACATCCTTTTCATTCGCAGAAATGCAAACAGCAAACAGCAAACATTTGTAAAACTGTTTAAGTACTAACAATTTTATTTTGAAAAAGTGTGCCAATAGTTTAAACATTTTTTCTTTTGTTTTTCTGGAAGACCAAGCTTTGAAGAACATGTTTTCAACAGTTTATATTTAGTTTTCATCATAGCACTGCGCTATGAATCCTTTTTGCGGCATGTACCACTGCAGTACATTTTACTTTTCGCCCCATAGAAATCATTAAAACCCGGCGCCTATGACCTTTCATACTTTTTGTATGAAGATACAATTTTCAAGTTAAAAGTAGGAAAATTGCGAGTATTGATACATTTCAATAAAAACAAGTGAAAATTTAAATCGGTGTTTACTAGTTAAATTATCATACAGAATTTGAATTATAAGTAAATAACTCAATTTGCGATGGAGATGAAATTAATATGTGATTTGGCTGCTTTACCTCGAAAACGGTGCGTTTCCGGAAGTATGTTTATAATGGAATTTTTTTCTTATTTTTTACCATGGATTCCACCCTGCAATTTATGGAAGACAATTAAGAATCATGGCTCTGTTTAATCAGAAATTCGAATTGACATTAAATCCGGATGTGGTCTTTCAGATGATAGTAATAATAAAGTATCCTTACCGGCAGATCAAAGGACAGGTTTACAGCTTGTTGCACTTACTTTTACAGCACCAGGAGTTGTACCCTATTTAGCAGGTAGAGTCGGTCATTCATAGTGAATCTTGCACAACCAACATCTTTGAATAAAGTATCTTATATCTAGTATACGAGTATTAATTGGTTTACTACATCGATACGTAACACCGGAAGCAGTTGAAGAAGCATTCTGTTTGCTTCTTTGGGTGACTTCCCGACGAGGACCATGTCGTAGGTATCCGAAAATCCGCCTGCAAATGATCCGAATTTCGAATCACCCTCACTAAATAGGAACCGTTTTATGCGAGTCATGTAACTCGACATAAGTCATAAATCCAGACAAATTTTGGTCCCTAAAACAATAGTGTTATGCATAAAATGATATATGATTTCAAAAATGTCAAATGTAGAGTGCGTTTTAGTTAAATTACGAAATCTGAGATTATTTTCAGTAAAACCGGAAACATAAAACGTGTACTTTCAATAATAATAGAAATTTATGTGTTTATTAATCATTCCAAATTGGCGGAAATCGCAGCTGCAATCGTAAATCGATTAATAAAAGCCGCGTTTAAACCGGAAGGTAACCAAATATTCTACCAAGTAACACAAAAATACCCGCTCTTTGTTATTATGACGTCTAAAATTAACGTGAACATTACAGGAAGATATTATACGAGACTTTCAGTTTCCCCATGTTATTTGCCTATGTTCGAGTAGGCTTGGGACACCGTGTATATGCCACTTGGTGATTTATGTATTTGCCTCTTTAATTTTTTTTGAACGGCCGCGCAGGCAATGTTCTTTCTTTAAATTTCTTATCAAATTTTTACAGCATCTTCAAAGGCTGAATCTAAATTTTTTAACGTAAGCAGAGGAGGATTTTTTCGACCTTAAAAATGATGTATCAGAAGTTAGGGGGTGCTATGGAATATTTTTGGAAATAAAATATTTTTTACTCTATCTCGTAAACAGATCGAGTGAATCCAATTTTTTTTACGTGGGTAGATGAGGATTTTCCCCACATTTAAAAAGATCTGCCACGAGGTTGGGGGTGCTATTTAAAATTTCAAAGTGGGGGTAGTAGGGGGTGAGAGGGTGAAACCTAAAATTCAATCAATATTGATTTTAAACTTCCCCCTCCATATCTAAATCGACGTGTTTTTTGTTTAAATCAAATTTACTTAAAATTGATAGTTATTGAGGTTGACTAGTATAATATAATAAATTAAATAAAAATTTGATGTTTGTTCTTAACAGAACAGCGACACATTCTAATTTTATTTAAAACCGATGGTTAAAATAGACTGACACGAAGGTTGGTAGTTCATATACAAAGTGTTAAGTATTAATCATGTTATAAGTTGGTTGAAAACAAAGTAGACAGTCTACAGAATTTTATCACCTAAATGCTGTTCTGAATATTCGTGAAATAGGAGTAAATCACGTGTTTGGTGCCTTGGTGGTAGTGATCTTGTGGTAGAGCAAATACGAGAACCCTGGGGGTTCAGTTCCTGAGAAATTCTTTTTTTTAAATTTTTCTTCTGTTTTTATTTCTTACATTTTTATTAATTAGAAAGTGATTGAAGTATTTTTTTAATATTTGAAAATTAACTATAGGTTTTCAACGCTTTTATTACATTTTGCTTTGTCGCCATTTACAACACGTAATACAAAATTTTTTTCGAACATTTTCCAGTGATTATAAAATATTTTGATCACTTCGTATTTAATAAAAATGTCGTAAATAAAAGATGAAGAATAATTAAAAATAGAACTTTATTGCAATTGAACCCGGGGTCCTCGCATATGTGAGCGATTACCCTTCTCCAAAATAATCCCACCAAACATGCGATTCTGCTCTTATCTTGGCTCTTATTTCATGAATAGTAAAACGAGCATGTAATGCCATTAAATTCTGTTATTTTATTCTAACCAACTCGCAACGTGATTAAAATGCAGCGGCACGTAATCCGTGAAACACCCTGTATAGTATAAATGTAGCAAATGTAAACCCTTTCAAGTGGCTTAAATTTGAATAAAAAAGTTAGTAAACGTTGGTTTACATTTCACACACAATAGTAGTAGTATTTTAGTAATAATAGCAGCTGCACAGCAATACGCAACATTTTGCATAGTTGTATCAGCAACCAAACAGCATAAGTAGTGGCTTTGGGAAACTATTAAACGCAGTACTTAAAACAATTTTAAGAGTTCTCTATTTAGCACTTACTAGTATGAAAATTATTTCCCATAGTTTAGATATTGTTACTTATACCGTATTTAAAAAAGTATATTTGTACAACGGTGGTTAAGGTAGCACTGCAAAAGCAAAGCGCACTAGTAAACAGAGAACTGCTTGAAGCTTAATCGCCTGGGTTCAGCGTACCTCACTATGTTACAACCGAACATAACTTTTTTGAAAAAAAAAACAAATTTCTCAATATAAACCAAAGACGATGCAGCAAATCTACCAACCTTTTACTTTGCGTTTTACTTTGCAGTTTTTATGTGTTTAAAAATTCTCGTACACAGTAATAATGTGTCTCTCTAGCGCTATCACACCAAATTCGATCACGATTTGTCAACTGTAAATGCAATAAGGGGTTAAAGTCACAATTTTCAAAAAATTGGAGCACCCGCCTTTTTGAATCTAGAAAGTACGCATAAAAAGGTTCTTCTGTCAAATTCCGTTTTTAGATTTACAAAATTTGTTTTCTGAAAAAAGTGATACCAAAATAAACATGTCTAAGTTGTAATATCTTAGATATTCCACAATTATTTCTTTGTGGCTTAAAATATCTAAGATAATTTAAAACAGATCAATATTCAAATATCTAAGATATTAAAAATAGACCGATATTCAAATTTCTAAAATATAAATATTCTATTTTTTTTAAATATCTAAGATATTTTAAAATAAAATTGTTTTCAAATACCTACAATAAATTTAATTATAAAGTTTATAAAATATCTACAAGATCAATAAAACTTCTTAAAAGTATCTTTGTGATAGTCCTAAATAGTTGTCAGAAATTTTTTAAACATAGTTTTAATTCTTTACTAATATCTTATAGATATTTTTAAAACATTAAAAATTAACCAAGGTTTTTTGAAATAAAATATTGTGATATCTAAGATATTTGTAATATAATCGACAGAAACAAACTAGTTTTAAACATTTAAGACATTTTTAACGACATAGAACCACTTTTTGACTAATTTTATTAAGAACGAAAACATTTCAAGAAAATTTGTAATTAATCAATTTACAAGTATTTCATAGATAGGTATTATTTTTTTATTAAAAACAACTAAACCATTGCAAAAACAAAAATATCTAAGATATTGCTAATATGTTTATTTACAAAATTCCGAATGAAATTTTTAAACAAAAAAAATTATCTTAATAGATATTTTAAATTTAAGCTCCATATAATAAACACACGTCACTATTAAATTATAACACGCGGGTGTTTTAAACTGATTTAAAATAATGTCTAAGATATTTTCAAATAGACTATTTAAAAATTTTTCAGGAATATTTTTAAACATCTATGAATATCGAAGATAGTTTGGAATAATTACAAAAATCTAAGACATTTTAAATAGATGGTACTTATATGTTAAAGTTTTAAAACTTTAACTTTAAAATTGCTCCATGATATTCCTCGAACTGTATTTAGTGTTTATAATAAAGCAAAATATCCAGAGGTCAACCAACGAGTTTATTTTAAATGGTAATGGTAAGTAGTCATAAACTACTATTACGACGATATATTTCATTAGCCAAACACAACAAATACATTTGCTACGTGTAGGTACTTCTTCCTGCTATTTTTACCGCTTATTCAATAACGTATGAGCTAATGAATTGTCTAACTTGTTTCAATAAATACAACAATATTAATTTTTTGCCTGCACCGTTGAACGATATTCTTTTTTTTATTAAAACTCCTTCTTCCTTCTTTTGTTTAGGCTAATAACCAATCAGAAAAAAAAACTAGCAAAAAATTAAATCGAGTATAGCTGTTTATAGCGACTAGGTGTAGGGCAGGGCAGTTATGCCGGGCGGCACGTTCAAGGGGTGACAATTACTTTAACATTGATGCTAATTTAAAAAAAATTGGTTATCTAAAATTCAGCTAAACAAAATATGTAAAAATATTTTTTCAATTTCACATCTATACAAATATAAATGTAGCAAAGCGCAATCAAATCATAAAAACTATCTTACCGAAAAGAAACATAAAACGTTTAACACACTTCAGCCGAGCGAAGCTAGCAAGATTCAGTTACAAAACAAAAGTTGCGATAAGAAAGGTCGTCGTAGATTACATATTGTAAGTAGATAGGTGTCAAAATATTATTTTACTTCGAGTTTCTGGATGCACTTCTTAACTTTGAAAAATAACCCAAATTTATTTATTTTTATATTATAGGAATAGTAAAAAACTAAGCAAAAACTGGAGACCTAATTGTTTCTATTTATATTTTAACCCTGCGCGCATCCATCAGTCTATACTTATTTGTCTACAGTAAATAAAAAAATAACAATATTTTAGTATAAATGTAGTAAAATAAATTAAAATTTACTTAATTATTTACCACTACAAAATTTTTCAATTTGCATGAAATCTAGGGTGTGTAAAAAAGGGGCGGCCTGGGGGGGTCAGTATTTAGATTTGCCCCACCAGCACTTGCTGCTCGAGCCGGCCCTGACTAGGTGTCTCATTTTTGCGATAATTACAACGTGCAGAGTTATTTCCCTAAGTCGTAAGAAGAATATTGTTCTGAAATTTCTAAACCTATTAAACTTTAAGCTTTTGGTGCACATTATTAGTTACCTTATAATCTTATAATGTCAATATTAAGTAAAGGATTTATATGCTTTTAGGTTACAATCGGTGAGTTGGTGAAAGCAAATATATGCAGACATTTACATTAAATTTCGGTATGTAAAAATTACCGTAGAGTATTGTAGATTATAAAATCGGATGATGTAATACAATCGTATAGTTATATATACGCATTTCAAATTTTATTGTTCAGTTTCACAATTATTGCTGCTTAAATTCGCTTCTAAAATTTGAAAGTAAATTTTAAGTTAACTTACAGAAATTAGTTAGGAAAACCTCGAATGTGGTTTTTTTTATTTTGAAATTTAATCCAAAATTACATCACAGAGCATTCTAGCCACAGAACACTAACAAAATTATTTATAGAATTGAAGGTAAACGTAAATGTTCCAGTTTTTGATAACCTGATTTTGTTAAAAACAAATTTTAATCTTACTGTGTAAACTTCTAAGAAAACAACGTTGTATTTATTTTTAACACTTAGTTTGTTGGTAGATTGTGATAAAATATAAAAAAAATTGTGTAAAATTTATAGGAAATTTTATTCTGATAAAAGAAAAATGTCTTATAGTTCAATATCATGCCAAAAATATAAATTATAAATTATTGTTCAATATTTTTATAATCATGTAAAATATGACCTTATGATTTTCTAAAACATAATATTTTAAAAACCGCAAAACTCGCAAATTTTAGAATTTTATGGTTCTAGTTGCCAACAGCTAAGATTTTTACCTGAATACACTAACCAACTTACACAGTTATACTTTTGCCATACTTCAATTGTGATGTCCCTTTTGAATTTTTGAAAATTGCACCCTTGGGTTGCGGAAATATTGCACATAAAATTACATATAAAAATATTTCTGAAATTGTAGTGCTCCCTTTACAGAAAATTTTCATAGTATTTTATCTTCGTAGGATCACGTAAAATTATTGTCATGGCTACGTAAGTATTTTCCTTTTTTTAGAATTTTCTAAAAATTGCGTTAACTGCAAACATAGACTTTTGAAATTGCAATTTAACATCGTTTATTTATACAAAACCAATAATCCTACCCCAAGCAAAAATGGTTGCTTTAACCTTCATACGGTATTTGTTCAGTTTCTTATCATCATCAGTAAATTACACATGAATTTTTATTTCCACATCTTTCAAGATATGACAAAAATCCCAAACTGGGCGTTTAATTTATAAGATATTTCGCAAACGTTATTTGCTTGTTTATAATTTTCTATTTCAGTTGTCTTATTACACACAATAATATTTACTACGAATATTGCCAGTAAACACAATATTATTTTCATTTCTAAACCCACATCGTCATAGATTTTGAGGTAGGCAACCCAATATACGGAGAGTTGTTGGGTGGTCGGCACAGATAAACTATAAACATGATAATATTGTATTAAATGTAATGTGCAAACAAGCGTTATTGCGGAAAGTTTCTCTTCGGATAATTTACGAATTTCAAGAAATTCTAAAGTCGCAATAATACAAAGGAAGTTTGATTTAATTAGGGTGAGCAGATGAACGAGAGAAAAAAATAGTAAATCGAAATTAGATTATACTCGCCGGAGGGTGCGCTGAATAAGTGATTAGTAATACATATTTATTTAATAACTATTCTCTGTAGTACATACTCACTAAAAACAATATACACCAAAAACATGGGTACTTTGTTATAAATCGCACAGGAAGTTTCAATAACAATTATGAAAACTAAGTTTGCGGTCTTGTTTAAAGTTATGTATATGAGAATTAAAATTTAAAAAAACTGTAGTGTTAACTTTGAGTTAGTTTCCCCGTACTAGATATTAATATTTTCAAAAGTGTAATCTTTTATAATTATAACGTTGTACATTTCACCGAATGTTAGATTTATCTTCTCTCCTTTCACCGTATGTTAGATTCCTAACAAAACAATTTATATAGACTACCCTAGGATGTCGCATACCGCATAAAAATAGTAAAAATGGAACCGCACGCCCTACAGCTGATTAGATGCGCTTTGGATTTAGGACTAAAAATCGATATTAATAGTTTATTTGAAGAGTTATTAAAGATATGCAAAGAATGAAAAATATATTTTTCAACTTTTATCATAAACTGGCAGCTGTAATAAAGGTTGCAGTATAGATGGAATGGGTGATTGTTTATATAGCTTGTTTTTGTAGAAATCTATTAGTTGGTGAACGGTAGATCTTAGTTTTTCTTTCGTTGTAATTCTACCATCAAGACGCCGAACCCCACATAACGCTGATATAGTAGGTATCTACTTAAATAATTTAGTTTGGAAACCAATAAATTGGAACATACGGGCCTTGACCCCCAAGGTCATCTGAGGTAAATCCGCCATTTTTTATTTTGGGATATCTAAACAATAATATTTACCGAGATACATACAACAGTGTAGAAGATTTAGTCGAATTCATTACAAATGCGTTAGTAAACATTGTCCAGGGAATGCTGTGTCGGCCGTAAAACAAGTAACTTTTCTTTCACAGCTGTTGCAATTATGTTATTAAAATATTAAAAGTTAAAATATGGCGTTATTTGTTAATTTAATCAAATTTTGATCTTATACTTTTTTGAAGAGAGTAAAATGTACAATTCAAAAAAGTATAAAAAGTTATTTTAACGAATAACTCCAAAACGCGATGCGCAATTGTTTTTTCGTTTTTACCATCGTAACCAGAAAAAAAGTTACACTTCTTTCCTTATTAATCGGATTTTGTATCTTTAAAAATAAACATGTTGGTAATAGTGGCCCGGTTCCCATGATCACCCTGTATATTTATTGATTGTAGCTGTCAGCAACGCTTGGCTAACTTAAATTTTTATGTATTACATGCTTTCGTAATTTCCAAGTTGCATTGTACTGTAGTTGTAATAATTATAAAAAACGCATAATTGCAGTTATTTTCGGTTTAGTACGTTCTTTGTTTTAGCACAGGTCTGCATTAAGGGTGTTAGGGGGCGGTAGCCCTAAATGAACGAATAATGTTGTCGTTCAGTAAGATTCTCTTTTAACGAGAAATGTTAAAGGTTACATTTTTCCCATGCTATAAAATTCATATCAAATGAATGAATCCTTAATCCGGACCTGTTCAATATCAGTACAATGCTTGTTAAACATATATGATCGACCATGAAAAATGGTACATCAAGTACAACCACGAAAAAGGGTTTAAAATAAAATATTAAACTATTTTTTTAGCAAGAATAAATTTCTAGTACAAATAAAATCATGCCAACAATATACGATTAAAACAAGTAGTCTGTACCTATCGTGTGTATTATAATCATACATTACACAATGACGTACTGATGCAGTACGTATTAATATTGTGTCGTAATATCCTGTTTTGAATACTAGTAGATAGGTATGTTCATTTGTGGATGATGTATTTTGTATTGGTGTACCTGTGTGATAGTGATAGTGTTTCCTATATATTTTATCGCAAGTCTCAACCATTATTGAAATTAAATAATAAACGCATTGTTTTATGAATTTTTTAACGAAGGACTAAATGTTGAACTAGTTTTGGAAATTACATTTAGTTAGTTAAACATATTTTGTGCAGTGATACCAGATTTAATTTTATTTGTCAACAAACCGATATTACGTTATTGTTTTAATTAAAATGGACACAAAAGCAAATAAAAGTTACCTTGTAATCAACACTGGCAATAATACCAATAACTATACATCGTGGCCAAAGTTTTTCCATTACGAAATGCAGGTATGACATAATTTCGTAACACATGATAACTATATCGAATGTCCGATATACTTATATTATAAAATTCAAAACATGCCCTACTTTACAATTTTGAAACTCGCCGAACTAATGTTTTTCCAGTTTTTTTCTAATTAGTTATGTGTGCATATTTTGTATGTTTCCAATTTTAATTAATTTATTTTTTATGCAAAAGTCTATAAAAGTACGATAGGTTTGAGGCACACTTTTAATATTTGTTTAATCTTTTACATTCCATTGGCGTACTACAAGACAATTCTTGGGTAAGGAAAAATTTGGATGAAATAAAGAAAATGGTGTGACTTCATCGGTGAAAGTCACGATAATTAACCAAGAATGTTGTGATTCAAAAATGCTTTCTTGAAGAGTCCATCAAGGTTGCAGAATCTCAATTACTTCAGAACGGTTGAAGTTGGAGCGATTAAACGATTTTTTACTTTCCCACGCCTTTGGTATAGGGAAGTATTGATTTCATGAAAATTTTCGAAATTTAGATTTTAACGGAAAAGAGGGTGAGTGTGTGACGCTTCTAACGGCGAAAGTACTGGACCGACTTTGATGAAAATTCAAATTAAGAGCTATATCGAAAATTGTAGTTCTAGTTAAGAAAAAAATCCAAAACTGGAAACGAAAGTTAAACATGTTTTTTTGGTAGCGTTTCTTTTTCCAAAACTAAATTTTGGAAATTTAATTACGGGATCTGAGAGAAAAACTTAGGACGAATGGAAAACTTTTTACTGAACTCTCAAGCTTCAAAATTGCGGCCGCTACAATTTTTTTTAAATCTCGACTTTAACTCCAAAAGTAGATGTCTGATCGGGATCAACTACAACTTGTTGGAGAGACCTTCGTGGATCATGATGAAATAAAATTAATTTATAAAATCCGAAAACGATCGCAATGGCGCTGCTTCAAAATTTTGAAAATTTTCAAAACAATATCTTTCAAAAACTGCCTACACGATTTTATTCTAACTTTCTGAGCCAGTGGAGCTTGCAATGAATTACAAATTTGTTTTACTAATTTCTCTAATTTCACGCTGACGCCTTCCAGGAATTTTTGAAAATTTGAAATCCATACATATATAAAAGCACTAAGGGTTTTTTTCTCCGGTTCCTCCAGCGGCTACCGCTTCACCAATTTGGACCATTTTTTTAAATGAAAGTTTTTTATCCACAGATGGAACATGAAACAATTTTATATTTTTATTCTACGTCGATTTTTTAATAATAATTATTTTAATTTATAATATATATGAAGGTCGGCTAGACGCGCGTCACTTGGGGCGCCGTCTACAATAACGTCGCGTGTCATTATTGGAACTAATGCATCACGTGACTTGACATTTCGCCGGTTCTGTCAATGCTGTCTGTCAGTGCATTGTGCGCTGAGGTCTCACTAGTTGAAATTATTTATTTAAAATCGTAAACGACGTTCGTTATAATGTTTTAGCAATTTGATAGTATATTTAAAGTATTTTATTAGGATTTGCTAAAATTTTCAACTATTTTAAAAATTAAGAAAAAAAACGATACCTTTTAATAACAAACAACAACGCGTTTTCCGGCAGTTACGTAATTTTAACTACGCCTATCAATTAGCTGTAGTGAAAAATATAGTTTTCATCCTTCGCATATTTTTGGTAACTCTTTAAATAAACTATTTATATGGATTTTTAGTCCGAAATTCGAAGCGCCCCTAATTTGCTGTAGGGCGGACGGTTCCATTCTTACTATTCTTGAACGGTATGCGACATTGTAGGGTTATTTATATAAATTGTTTTCTTAGAAATCAAACATACGTTGAAATGAGAGAAAAGTTTAATACAAACCGAAATCGTTTTGACCGAACTTTTTAGCTTCAAAATGGCGGTCGCTACAATTTTTTGAAAATTTCGACTTTTACGCCCATTTAGTCAAAAAGTAGTCGTCTGATCGGCATCAGCTACAATTTGTTTGAGAGCCCTACCTAGCTAGTATACGATGAAATAAAATTAATTTCAAAAATCCGAAAACGATCGCAATCTTCTTTCTTCATATTTTTAAAATTTTCAAAAAAATATTTATCAAAAACTGCCTACACGATTTTTTAACTTTGTAGGCTGTTAGGACGGAAGATTGGCGGTATCGGAAAGTCCACTCGAAGTTAACACTTGAGCTTTTTAGACCAGCTCTGAGACAAGTGTGTAACTATTGGTGTAACTATTGTTTTAATTTTTCTTAAAAAATATGCTGGGCGTAGTAAGAGGATCCACCATTCTTAAAACACCCTCCCCGTTTCGAATTTTCTTTTTCATATTTCATCAAATTATCTCTACGGAAGTCCTAAAAACTCCTGCCTGTAACTTAAATCGTTCTAAAGTTATTTCATTTTGTTTCCTGCAACTGAGCTGCATTTTTAAATAACTTTTTTAATCAATCATCGTGTGATTTTCACCTAAAAATTCACACCTCAGTTTTTTTTGAAGTATTAAACAGACACTCAGTATATTAAGCAAAAAAATCTTTTTTTTTTGACAAATAGGATTCGATGTGCGGCATTCTTAGAAGAAATTATTGCCTTTTTACCTCTTGCCTAGGTAGATTAATTATATCCAAAGTTGCAATTGCAGTTCATGATATAAACTTCTGAATGTAGTTCAGTTTCAAGTTTCTCGGGACACATTGGAGTTTGCCTGTATATTATTGCTAGCAATAGAGGAGTATGCGCGACATGTAGAAGTAACAAGTAGTTTGTTAACTCGTTAATATACTGATATTAAATATCTGAAATACTATCCATCAACTGAACAATTACAACTATGCTGTAGCCTGGCTTTATAAAATCCTGTATTGAGAGTGCATAACTTATTAGTAAAGACCGGACTTTTAGTCGCAGAAGGGCAAATAATTTCGTTAAAATTCAATAAGTAAACAAAAACCGTGGGCGTAATCAAATCCATTAGGTTAGTTATACGTGAAACATATTGGACAAGACAACTAATTTTTCAGATCAGAATTTAGAAAAAGTTGTTGCTGCGTACTGTAATTCTAAAGTTTTTTTATTCAACGGTGGTTTTCCGTCCTTTATGGTTGTTGATAGTCCAAACTTTTCTTTTGTAGAACTTTCTAGTTGTATTAATGAATTTACGCGTTCTATTTTCATTAATTCGTGGTTGCTATTTTACATTTCAATGAAAATAAAATATTTTTGCAGTTTCATAAAATTGTTTTGTGAACTACCTTTTAAAACTTACGACCATTTCTATTCTACGCTCATGAACCGTGTTTTATTTTATTTTACTATTACATGAGCATCAATTCCAGTTGAAAAAATAAATAGTAACTACCTGCACAAGCTAAATTAAGATCAAACATATGGATGTGTTACCATTCTAAGCTCCTAAATAATTCGTTTTAAAGTTTAGGTATGCGCCAAGTAGACATTTAAAGGAATAATGCCAAAATTGCTTAATAATAATTGATTGCCTCATAATTTAAATACTGGCAAAATACTAGACTAGAAATCTGGACTCATACTTATTAGTATAAATTCTCCTTAATACTGTTTGTTTAGCTCATAAGTTGCATTTTTGTGAATGTTTCATTAATGTTTATTGCTGTAAGAAATGTTATAAAAAATTGTAAATTTAAGAAACCACTGCCAATAATGGGATTCAAGCTGGGTCGTAACAAGGCACTAACAATTTCTTATACATTATTCATTAATGGTTCTTCGTAATTGATTGCAGTGTTAAATGAGAATGTATGCGGACATACAACTATTACAGGAATTTTTATTCGAATATTATTTGATCTACACTGAAAATTTTGAAACAAAAATATTAATAAACAAACAACAATAGTGTGCAGTGGTTTTGAAACTTAAAATTTTTGATATTGTAGGTTACATAACTAATTCTACTTTTCGTATTTTCAAAAGTGTTTTTGTATCAACGTTTTAGCCCCAAGACCAGTGGTGCGTTTAAGTATAGGCGCACTGCGGCTAGGGTCCAAAAAATGTTTTTGTACTATCTCAAAATGTGTGCCTGTTTTTGTACAGCTAATAAAAAAAATAAAGCAGAAATAATATATTAGTTGCAGACTGAAGTTAAAAACGCATTTTTTAAATTTTTTGTGAGAAAATAAAATTATTTTTTTTCCGGCTAAACGACCGTAAAAAATTATGAACTAAAAATTGCACGTAAAGATGCAAATAATTGTTAAATTTTGTTGAACTGTTTCCTAAAATTACTTTTTCTTTACTTAGGATCGATGTGGAGTAGTAAACGCCAACGGCAGCAGTCCTTTGGAAACAATGAGAGGTTTAGAACATTACCTAAATGATATCATGCGACCTCCGGATACTGGGGATGTTAAAGGTCAGTAATTTATGAATTTGTTTTAATCTCACCTAGATTGTAATTTGCAATGTTGCTCAATTGTTTATTGATTTATTTTCTTATAATTCCAATTTTTTAATACCATTATTTTTAAACCTTGAAATACAACATATATTCTCTTTTTTTCGAAAATGAAAGCATTTTCATTTTTATCATGTCTGAACTGCGTTCAAGGAAGGTACCTAGTTGTTAGTTAAATAATCTTTGTGATAAGGCCAAGGAAAATTTAAGCAGGTTTTTTTTAACGTACTGTAAAGTATACGTTGTTCTAAAACAGACAAAAAGTATTTTCAGAAAATACTTTGACCTTTCTGTTCGGAACTTTAACGTCGTAACTGTTTTAGGAAGCTTTTTTTCCACCTTCGCTGTCTTTTAAACGAGTAAATCATATTAATTAGAGGTAGTTTAGGCCGCATGGCGTTTTATAGTAAAAGAATTTTCAGTTACGTAATGATTGGGGTTACTTATTTTATATCTGCTTAATTTACCTTTTTTGGCGACGTTTTTTTCGCTTTGAGTTTACTAGCCGATATAAGAGTTATACCTAAAAGAAATGTACTTTTATGCTAAATATTTTTAACCTAACCATTTCGACTAATAGGTATGTCTTAGGGCCTTGGGAGATCGATAAAACGGACGCTGCAGAGGTGTCTATGTGTTTGTCTGTCTGTGTGTCTGTCTGTCTGTCTGTGTATGTATCCTTATACACTGTAAGTCCAGACGCCTTAACGCAGAAAAACCGAATTGGTAATTGCAATAGGGTAACACCTGAAGAAAATGAGGTTGGTCCGCCACAAAAAAGGGGGAGGGGAAGCGTGCTCTATTTCAAAATAGACGCGCTCGAAACAAAACCTAAATTCGTATTCTACGCATGTCGAATAGCCGATCTGCGCAAATGGGATCTCCCTAATCTGCAAAAACAGCAATCACCTAAGGTGTATAGGACGTCAAAAATCGATTTTGAGATTTCAATGGATAAACATTGGTTGCAACGATAAAACACAAATTCCTACCCCGCTCATGTCCCCCCTCAGCAACAATTATTCTGTTTCTCAAAAATGTAGGAATTTCGGTTTCAAAATCGACAAGAACATGTTAATTGACAATAGGAACAATCTTCCATTGAGAAAACACCCCTAGGAGGATTGCTTTTGTCGTTTAATTGAACAGTTTAATTGGCTAATCGCCAATTATGAAAATAATTTTGGATTTCAACGAAGAAAAATTGTTTGCAATTAACAAATACTAAAAACAAAAAATCTTAGCTTTCCAAATTTTTAAATAAATTCTAAATTTTAAAATTTTTTCAATATTCTAAAAATTTTCTTAATTTTGATATTTTTATAACTTTAAGATTTTTTCAATTTTCTAATTATCCCAAAATTTTGAAAATTATTGGTATTTCTAAAAAATTTTAAATTTTAAATACTTTCTAATTTTTAAGAATTTTCATTATTTTTAAATTTTCAAAAATTTAAAAAATTTACTAATTTTTTAATATTTTTAAAATTACTAGTTTTTAAACATTTTCTTTTAAAAATTTTATAATTGTTCAATATTCTTAAAATTTTACAAAAGTTATTAAAAACTTTTAATAATTTTCAAGTTTGTGAAAAGGTTTTGTAAAATTTTGATAATTTTAAACAATTATAAAAGTATTAGAAGAAACTAATAATTTTCAAAATTTTCCAGTTTTCAAAATGTCCAAAAATTGGAATTTTTGAAATTTTTCTATGAATTTCACAACAATCAAAAGTTTCCAAATATAAAAAAGGCAAATTTTAAATTTTACAAAACTGTGAGTTACATATGTGTAATTTTTTTAAACAATTTTAAGACTTCTAAATTTCTAGAAAATTGTCAAAAATATCGATTATTTCAATTAAATTTCCAAAAATTTCAATAAATGCGAGGTACGTCCCATGGCGGTTACCCGACAGCTTTTGTATTACGTTCGTACTTTCCCATTTTCATCTATTAAATTTTTTACTCTATATTCTATTATCATGAAAAACGAACAGTAACACTGAATTGCAAAAATGTAGTTGGTGGAATGAAATCGATTCGTAGAATTATTTTCCTGCGAGTCGACAAGGACATACAGTACCTATATAATATTAATATTTTTTTTATAACGGACATTCATGCAATAGGTTTTCATATATTATAACATCCGTCGTAAGTCTGGATTGTTTATACATACCAAAAGCAACCGTTATAAAAATTAAATATTTTAGCTAATAACATGAAACTAATATTCTTCAATTTTACTCATCCTCGTTAATTATAACTGTTAATATCACATAATTACAATTACCATTGCAACGAATTGTTTGTTTTAAAATAGCGTATCTATTGCGATTAATACGACACTGCACTTTTCAAGGTTTTTTTATATGCCGTACAATATCGAACCATCCAGTTTGTGTAAACATTTGCTTTATTCGTTTTCAACAGCGTTAAGAATTTTTGTAATTACTGGAACGACGTGACGTAACGTTGCAAACACCATTTGTAACAGAAATATCATGGCGTTGTACTTTTGGGTAAAATTTGGAATTTTCGGAAGGCACACGCGTTTTCGCGATAGATGTAAAGGTGTCAAATGACCAGGCTGCTTTTCTTTTTTAATCGGCTATCTGAATAGTAACTAAAACTTTCACATATACTAGCTAAACCGGTGGCCTTCGCCCCACGCCTTTTTTAATAACTTGTAACTGCCGCGTCGCCCTAGGTGACAGTTACATAAACAATCACTCTTAATAATAAATAAACTGTGTCGAGATGTAAGAGCCCGTTGTAGTGTAAAGTTGAGACAGTTCCGGATTTACTATATAGATTTTTGAAAAGTTTTTATATTCTTGCTACATAGAGGCGTCCTACATACTCCAGATATGTAAAAATACTCTAATAACGGAACTTGAACCTAGTATTACATCCTTTCTATACCCCCGGTCATAAGTGAAAAAAAGCCCGGTCCTACTACACCGGAAAATGTTAACAAACATCTCCAAAAAGTAAAACGAATTTTAAAAATGAGTGTTCTTTGTAAAAATAATCATTGCTTACCGCTGCACCTACCCATTACCAGTCACTGTTTCTCTCTACCAAGTTCATAGCCACAAAATTCTTTTTCTGCCGTTACTGTTATGCAGTTTTTCCATACGGTTAAATTTAACTACTGTATATTATTGATTTGGTTTTAAGGTTACTTGTATCTCTCGGCCTTCCTGTATTTAAGCAGACGAAAATACTATATATTTTTAATTTATCAGTAGGTTTGTCATGATTGCTACAAGAACTTTAGACGCCAAGAAAATTGTAATTATAAAATATATAATAATAATGTTTTACGGAATGCAGTTTTCTATTTACGCACAGTAACTGGATATAACGCAAAACTGTATTTGTTCTCGGTTTTCAGTACATAAAGTCACAATCAATGATTAAAGTTCTTCTAATCTACATAGAGGAATTTTGGTATTCCTGATTTAATTGATATTTAGTTAATTACGAAAGTAATTACATGAGAATGTTTGTCTAAATTACATTGTTGCGCTAAATCCTGTAATTTTATCGATATCTTTAGAAACTTTTTTAATATTGTAAAGAGATATTGGTATAATTAGTTTATCTTTTGCAGTATCCTGCAAATATGTTGCAAGGTTGAACTTTTTAAGTGGGAAACAGTATAACGTGGAGTTATTTTGGTCAGGGCTTTGGCGTACCGCGTAGTAAATCAATAACATTAAAACATCTATTTACTGCAGCAGTTACTTTACTGCTAAACTTAGCGTGGCCGAAGGTTATCTGTACGTTGTGTTGTATACAGCAATTAGGGTGGTCATACAATGTAAATATTACATAGGTACACATTGTTTACCATTTCATTATACAGTTTACCATAAAAGCGGTACCCTCTATTCCACCTATTTTTAATTATTCTATTTAATTACTATGATAAACCAGTATAGCTATGGGAACGTTTAAGAAAATACGTTGGTTAAAACATCGATTTCATGTTTTTGACGCATGTATGCGTTTTCAGGGCCTGAAGGTCAAAATATATCCACGTGTGTAGTTGGTATATAAATGTGTGTATATAGTGTATGTGTGTACACGTACATGCCATTATTTGTACACAATACACTAATTTTTACTTTCCGATTTTGGCCGTACTTCCAGTATGAGAATGTGTTATAATCAAAAATAATTTCGATTTAAGATTTTGACGGAAATATATGTTTCGAGCCACCTGCGTATTCGTGTTTTTGTATGTGTGACGCTCGATTGTTAAAAATTTTCACTTTGACGCCTTATTACTCAAAAAACGAGATGGCAGATCCGTATGAAATGTGTTATTATAATAGCCCTAGGAAAACACAGTGGTCCTATTCAAAATAATTTTTGTACGAATGAAAACTCTAAAAAGAAAACTATTTTCAAATGTTTAGAAATTTTCAGAATGATGTTATTCTGAAACTGACCACTCGAGTTTTTCAAATATTGTGGCGCTATAGAGGTACAATGTCGTTAGTGTGACGCCTTCTGTGATCTGAAAGCGATAAAACGTTTTTATTTAAGGCAAACTGCTCATGAGTGATAGTAGAATAAGATTCACAACTTATTTTTTAGATGCACTAATATTTAAGAGAGTTAATTTTCCTACTCCCTTCTAATTTTTGGTTGACGACATTCGTTTTGATTTCTGGTTTTCTTTAATCGTAAAAATCTGTTTCTGAAAAATCTAAAACCTATTTTTTACAGAAACAAAATTACTTACCTAACCTTCTTAACTCTATTTTATTTCTGATCGCATGTTATTAGCGTCACCGCATTTCAGAGAAGGTAATGTTTGAGTTATCTATTCGCTGACGTGGTAACTACGAGAAGCCCGAGAGGATACTTGACTAACACAGCTGACGGTAGGAATATTAAGCGTTACTCTGTGTTACACAATACTGTGTTATACAGTAAATCTTTGTTAATAAAGTGAATGCGTATTATGTATTACGTCTAACTCGCCGCGCACGGCTTTGTACATTTGACAACTCTGCGCACGCTGTTGAAATCAAGAGCTGCGCCAGTCGTTTACATAAGCAACCGGGTGCTCGACCTGCATGCTTCACCCTCTGAGTTTGTGTTCAACATGACAGCAGCAGATTATATTCCAATAATACAAGCAAAGCGTATACATGAACTTTTGCTTATCTCTATTGAATACTGTAACGGACCGCTGTACATAGTAATTTGCGCCTTATATATTTGGACGCGCAAGGATGTGGCTTTCAATAGCGGGGACCACCACTAAAAGTTGAGTTTTAACTAAGTTTTTGAAATTATTCTGGCACTGCTCTATGTTTGAAGTGAAATTTCTTTGCTGACAGTAGTACCCACGCGAATGCTAGAACGCAAGTGATAGAACGGAAGTGCGAGGCGGAAACACCGGACCCCGCTAACCTACTGAGCAGATCTGTCTATAGTACGCTTTATATTTTTAATATTCAGTACAGGCGGTATAGGGCTATGTTATTCTTATAAAGAAATTTTACAAAGCGTTGGTATTTTACTTTTACCTGTGCCCTTTTGTACTAGAAGCAAATTTAGACATACATCTGGCAAACTACTTTCCATACGCCTAATACTGAATTTTAACACTAACGTACTATATCTGCAAACTAAAGCGATGAAATGTTCAGTTGTGCAATCACAGACACACAACCCCAAACTAATGTCTTTTGCGGCTTTGTTTATAAACGTAGTAAATGAACAGTATATCTCTCATACGAGAGATATTATTTATAATACATTTGTGTCAGAATTTGAAATTGTATTTCCTTTCTACAAAGACAGAGTAAATGTAATTTTCAATTTAAATATTGGCATTTGAAAGATTAATAATATTTTTATATGAATCTAAATTAGAAATTTATAAAATTTCTATGTGCTTTGTCTCACCGCTTTCGTAAACCGTGATCTAAACTCCGACCTATCTTTCTTGAAAAGTGTGTGTGATCTTTGCCGACAAAAGTAACCACGCGAATGCTGTTCTGTTAAATCATACAATTTACAGATACATTTTCAGTGGAAACACGTTAAGAAGTCTTACTAAGAACTTGCGTGCCCGGCACACATTTTTTTTAACTATTGCGTTGAACAACCATAGGCGTCTCATATCGACAGAGCATGAAACGTTCTTTGTTGCTTTTTTTTAAACCCTTTGTAAATATTTGGCCAATACATCAAAATCAAACTCTTGTTTTACGTCGCTAGGGCTTATGCAGTGGCGTAACGCAAGCCGTAAGCCCCCCTCCGCAAGCTTTTATAATAGGCCTCCACCCCTACCTCCAGTATTTTTATAGGCAAATTAAAACTAAGACATATATACGTTTACCAGTCACATACCAGAATTTTGTATTAAATATTTTAAACATTACTAAAACTACAACACTCTAGCAGGTAAGCTTGCCCGTATTTTTGTTATTGATAATCTTGAACGGTAAAAACATAATTTTGTCTATTAACAACTTTAGTTTACAGAAAACTCCCTTGCTTAATTTTGTTTTGTGGGCGCCACTTGGTAGTTTAGCTAGATTTATATTTAATGTATACTTTAAAATTAAACCTCAATTATATTTCAAATATATAATTAGCTGAGCCCGTGAACTACGCTCCACGCATTTCTCCTAATAAAATGGTTAGCAAATGTATCAAAATTAAGCCGTGTTTACAACTGCATTTTCTCACGACAGCTGAGGCGAGACTGAACGCAGGTGGAAGAGGAAAGATCGGCCGCGCACATAGGCAGCCGAGCAGAGAAAGTTAAGTCAACTGAAGATGGGCCGTTAATATATAGACTAGTGGAGCCCGTGGGCTAAGTTATTAATATAAATGTGGGACACTGCTTTGTGCTGCGTACGTACATGCCCTTTGACAGCGAGTCCGCGACTGAAGCTAACACTGGAGTGTGGTAGGATCAGCTCGAGGTCCGCGTGTTCCCCACCACGAAAAGCTGAGACAACAACTTGGCTGCCCTTAATATATAGATACATGCACGTTCACGATTGAAACCAAAACTGAACTAATTATTTCTAAATTCAACTGTCTAGTTACTTTGCTGACATGAGGATTTATGCTTTTATTTGAGCTACCGATTATCGAGCTGAATGACAGGTGAAATCATACATTTCGGTAACGCATCGACTCAAAATATCAGACAGAATAAAAATTAAAATTTTTATGGTTTTATATTTTGAAGTATTTTTTTTTTCATGTTTAGTTTCTGACGGCTCTTAATCGCCCTGGCCTCCGAAAAGGCTGGGGCCCCCTCGCGGTGCAGTGGTTGTGGGTTTTTTTGTTACGCCACTGGGCTTACGGTTTTCCAGATAAAATCATTTTTATGGTTTAAACACGTTATTAAACAAAACAAGATCAAAGTAGCCTTTTTTCATAAAACTTTACATCAGCAATTTACGCTTCTAGCTTTATTTTCCAGTTTGCTTTTACATGCATAAGCTCACCGGGAGCGCCGTGAAGCCTTTTTGCTCTTTTTTAATTTCACATTGTTTTAACTGATTTGCTTGAAACATTTCAACATTGCGTGAATTTTTAACGAATGCAATAGTAAGTTACAGGCAAAGGAAGTAATTTGGCAGTCCAGAATACAAAATGTCAATCACTTCGAATAAAATTCCAAAAAAAGTACTTAAACCACGCCCACCCCCCCCACCAAGGAGGGTGTGTAGCGTCGTAACGAAGTGTTTTCGGACCAATGTTTATCGGAACTTATTTACTTATTTTGCTGGCTAGAATTCGTCATATAAATGTGGAGACATAGAATTTTTGAACACTATGTATGTGTTTATTTAGAACGTTAATTATTCCATAATTTAAACATTTGGTAATACGTAATACAGGCCAATAATTATGCAATATTGTCTCGTATACTTAGGTGCAAATTAGAAGTCGCTAGCTTATGTGTTAATATGTTTAACAAGTTTATGACGAAATTTGTTTATACCCGCGCACGTTTTATTTAACCGTAAATTGATGTGTTTGCAATTCATTTAGTTCCTCCTAAATGTGAAGGCTTACTATCACCATTAATACTTTACAAGATTAACAAGTGTATTTTTTTAATAGTAGCTACTGGTTAAAATCACCTACCTCATTATGCAACTACCTGGTCATTACGATAAGCAGCTATGAGTAAACCTTTCACGTTTTCCATGGTATCTGCAATTCCAAATTTTTACATAAACGCTGCTCAATGTGTCTATAATCAAAATCTTAATTTTTTTCAAATTTTTAATGGTAGACTGTGTAATGACCGACGTCGGCGTCGTCAATAGGAATATCTCGTTACCTCAGCACCTACGTAGTTAAAGGTTTCCGGGTAGGATGATTTAAGTTATCGTGGCTAAACGTTTTTCATTGTTTTTGATTATTTATCATTAATTTTGATTGCAGACTGTTTTAATGAGGCATGGTATAGGAACGTTTCAAACAGTGTAATTAATAGCTAATTGGAAAGTGATAAATTTTACTGCACTACATCAAAGTGATCAAAATTAATTGAACATTACATTGCCTTACTCATTTCTTAAAGGTGACGCTGCCTACATGAATTGCATGGACATCACTTTAGAAGCATTCTTAAAAAAACTGGCATCGATTAAGTTTTTACGAAACATACGAGTCAGTGACGTAACTTCAGAAAATAGGCCCCAATCCAGGCACAACTTGAGGGTCCTCCCGTACTCATTTAATACCCATTTAATTTATATCTTTTATAGGTACTCATGAGGCGAGTATAAAACATAAAACATTTTAATATTGTTCATTTTGATAACAAAGAATTAATATAATACTAAAAACGCATTACACAAAGAAAACTATTAAAATTTTATTAGAAACAGCATTTAAACTTCCTCGTTATTCAAATAAGAAAAACCGAAGTTGATTTTAATCAAACAAATAGCAGCTCTATACACTTAGAGCCCTTTGAGATGAACGACCAGCAGATAAAAAACTGTACTGTTCATGTAGGTATTAGTGCGGCCATTAGAACTGCGCGCATTCGTATTTATTAAAGTACATTCGTAACACAGACTTACACCGAGTTAACATGCAGTTCAGTATTGTTTACGGTTACTTTAAAAATACGTTAGATAATTACATAATATACAGGGCAATCAAGAAAAAATCGCAGTCAGCTATGAAACACCTACGGCATGTCGATGATTAGTTGCAATGTCAGTTGTCTACTTTACACATTTAACTCATACAATGGAAATAATTTTTCAGCAGTTACTTGGTGTAGGGGTAAAAGCGCGGATTTGTAATCCGGCTGCAGCAGTTCAAATCCCGTGGCAGACCTGTTTTTTCCTTTAGATTTTTTTAATTTATTTTTTGACATCTCTTCCTGCTGTCTTATCTCTCCCCAGGTCTATAATTTATTTTAATATTTACCTTTGTTTTATTAAAAAAAATAATGTCAAGATTGAATACGTCGTTGTGTTATTGTTTTATATACGATACGCAACTATTATTACACATGCGTTTGTTTGTGTTACATTTTTAAATTTTATTTAAAACTCCTTTTTAAGCAAAACAGCGGTATAAATTAAATTATAGACAAAAGGCGGTCGCCAGATTACAAGCCCTCTCCTTTACCGCTAAACCAAGTCACTGTTCAAAAATTATTTCCATCATGTGGAAAGTTTGTCAACTGACATTTATCATGCACGTTTGTAACATAAAAATAATAAATAAAAATAATTTACAAAGCTCATTTGTTAGTTGTTTAAAAATGTTGAATATGAGCAATTACGGTAAAATAATAGACTGAGCAACTATGATCACAGCTCCACGATTTACAAGTTAATCGCCGACATGCCGTTCTTGTTCCACAGCCGACTGCGTTTTTTATCGCTTTCTATATTTAGTCTTAGATTATAACACTAACGTTAAATGTTAAATTTGTTCAATGCACTTGTTAATTAAAACAAATATTTAGTATTTTTGTTCTATTGAATACTTTGGGCCTACTCTAGTTACATTTGTTTTTATTATTAATAAAAATACTTTGAACATGGCTCCCGATTCAATCCCAACGCAATTGCGTTGGTTGCATTGGCGTAGTTACGCCACTGATACGAGTGTAAATAAAAATTATATAGATATTTTTTATGGCCATAGACCAAAATAACTAGAAACCAATGGTAATATATTTTTTTTCAAAATTTATACCAGTGCAGTGCTTAAATAATGAAAATCAGAATTAAATTTTCTAAATTGCACTTAAAACGGATTACACAAGGACGTGAATATGCATGTATGAATACATTCCGTATGAAGCCAAAAAATGATAATTTCAGCTGCATCTTTTTTATTAGTACCAGTGTCAGCGGTTCTCAAAAAGTTGGCACCCATAATTGTAATATTTTTTTAAATTATGGAGGAATTTAAAAACATTAGTGAAGCACTTTGCTGGACTTTCCTAAACTTTAGAAAAAATTGCTTATCACGTTTTCAAGAGTATTTTAGTATTAACGTCTTACGGGCCAAGAATGACAAAATTAAATCTGTAAAATTATTAATAATATACCGTATGATCTATTACAAGCTATGCATTCTCTCCCCGCACACCACACCGGAGAGAAACAGTACTCGCACCGATCACGAGCGGACCAACACGCCAAGCAAATAGCGCCAACTCACATAAACTTGCTTGTAAACATGCTTTGGCATTGTGCATGTCATTGTATTTGAAAAATTTTGTTTTTATTACAATTTACAATTCATTTAAACAGACATTTTTATAATTCTCGGCTTATTAAACAAAAATGCATGAATTTTCGATTTTCAAAAATTCACAGCAGGTGTCACAGATAAACTAGGGGACTCCGACAGAACTAAATTATAGCTCAATTCTAGCTCTAGCCCACAGACCAAAAAAATCGTTTTTGAGCCATAATTTTTGGAAAAAGTCAAAATTTGATTTTCTTAATTTTGCAATTTTACTAGTCGAGAGTGGCGGTAGCTCAGAGGTTGGGCGCTCAGTCTCTAACGCTGAAGGTCTAGGGTTCGATTCCCTGCCGCAGCCATGCTGCAATAAAAATCTATGCCGCAACCCGCCACTCACATTCCCCAATCCGGTGTAGGCAGCCGTGGGGTCTTAATGCCTAAAACCTTCTCTGGTATTTAGTCGTTCGGATTCGACGTTAAACTGTAGGTCCCCCGTACTCCATCTTAGCGCTAAGGAGAGTACGTGGCAGAGAAGAGTACCGAGCCCGGCAGTGGGGGACGTAAGGCTGATTACGACGACGACTAGTTCAAAAAGTTCTTCTAGCTTGTAATTGGGTACCCCTAGGGTATTTCTCATATTGAATTTCATCCCGATCTGATTACTCGGTTTTGAATAATAAAAAACATAGGCGTTAAAGCACAAATTTCAAAAAATTTATTTAACGAGATTATTTTTTTTTATTCAAATGTGTCTATTAAGAATAAGCAACCAGAATTAGATCAAGCAAAACTTAATAAAAGTGGAAAATGTCCTAATAAACGGGGCGGAGGGGTGCCTACAATTGTGTACGTTTTTCATTCTAAGTAAATTCTGCTTGATCTAATTTTAGTTGTTTATTTTTAGTAGACATATTTAAAATAAAAAATAATTAATCTTGTAGCAGTTTTTAACGTTTACAAAATTTCCATACCCCCGTTTATTAGGGGTAGTAAATGTTTTTCTAAAAATTTGGAAAAACTAGGCTGTGCCTATTTTCATGTAGATATCAAAAAACCATTGAAAATTATGTAGCATCCCATTTCTAATATTCAAGTTACCACCCACCCCTTAAAATAGGGTGGTTTGTAAAAACTTACTATTAGCTTAATATTTGGCTCCGTCCGTCCCACGAAATCAAAAAAAAATTGTTGTTTAATCTTTCATAATTTTGCAGATATCAGCTTGTAACACTTTAGTTGCCGCACCCTGTTTTCCTATCTGGCATTTAGAATTGTGTAAAGCAACGTAACTAATCATAATGAATCAATGATACGTTTATATATTTGTTACACATAAAAGGGAAGTGAGACCTGCGTCTATTCAACACGACGGTACGAAGACTTTTCTCGATTTAAACGTACCAGACAATAATAAATTTTGATTGTTGGCCACAATTAATGACAAAGAAGTTGGTGTCATAGCACGGCGGCACGTTCGTGCGGTAATCAGAAAACTTACGGACTTCATATATTCAAACTGTATCGAATTATCGCTACCGTAAAAAAATATACAATAAATTTGCGCCCTTTAAATTATTACGCCTCGGGCGGCAGCCCCGCTTGCTTTACCTTACAGCAAAATATTTTAAAATTCGGTTGGTTATATACATCTATTGTTATTTAAAATTTTATTGAATTTATAAATTCGTATTCAAGTTTTTGCCAAAATCAACGATTTTTAGCGACTTTATTTTTATAATAACTCAAAAATTATGTTGAATAATCTGTTAAATAATTAATTACAATTATTGTTATATTATTTTTTAGTGGGAAGATTTCAGCTAAATTAAAATACTAAATATATTTACGAGTTATACCTAAACGAAACAGTTTTGTAATACCATGAAATACCTACACCTACATGATGTAATATTGCAAATTATTTGCTGTTTTGGTGTGATTACTAAAAGTCATTTTACACCCACCTTGTAATCAAGTGAAAAATGTTAAATGTTAATTGAATTCTTTATTAAACTTGAGTAAACCTGTCATTCGTTGTTTGGCAAAGTAATGCAATAACTTTCAGCTATGCAGTGTTTCAAAATTTAAAAAATGATTCGGGTGAATAATTCAAACACTAATTACAATTCCTATAATATTGTAACACTTTCTCCTGGTTGAATAACATTACTCCGAAATAAAAGGGAAATTTAAAACTGCAAAAACCTTGTATAATTAGTTACACCGAATTCGTAACTTGTTAGACTAGATTGAATGCTACAGAAAAGTCGTTTACATTTCATAACAAATTTAAAATCAGAATAATCCAGTTTAAGTTGCTGGCATGCGGAATAAAAGGACCTTATTTTATAGTCATCATACATAAATAAATATTAGTTTTCTAGTTGTAACCAATTTTTTATTGTTCTACAACACAGGCATTGCTTAGCACTAATTGAAGTGTATTAGGAAACTATGTTGTAGGTTTTTAATTATTAACTATTTATGTATTAAAATTTATTAAAATTTGATTCAATTAAACGTTTTTGGAACTCCTGCCAAATTCCAACGTATAAAACTACCTCCGGACATTTAACTTACCACATCGTTTTAAGTTTGTTTCCTTATTTTCTTTTTATACAGTGTGCTGTTAAAGCTGCAGAAATAAACACATTTGAATTTGGTTTTACAGAAAAAAAATACTTAATTGTTGTACATTTAGTACGCTTGTAATTTTCACATTTGTGAAATTAATATCAAAAATAAAAGTTATAAATAACTGTTTTTTTCTTACATTGTAACGTTATCCTAAATTTGTTATTCATACATGGCACATAAAGTAGGCTTGATTGTTACACGTGTATTGCACATATTGTCATACCCGCTTTAAAAGTATTCTCTGTTTCTCATATAGACAAACTTTAAGATAACGGAATGTAGGTAATACCAGTTAATCTGAACTGATATAATATTGTTGACATAGTTGGAATGGTTTTTTCAGTGACGTATATTGATACCAATATGATGCAGGTATGAACGTAAAAAAAGGCGCCTTCGTGTCACGCATAAATTTTTATTAGAATTTTTATAACTACACAATTTGTCACAGATACCTGGACCAACAAAGCAAACTATTTGCGTATTATAATAAAAAATCTGTTACTCTATATAAGTTTATGTTCCTCGAAGTCACGTATTTACGCGTCCATTATATAAGGCGCATGTTCGTTTGTACATCGGACCGCTACAGTTTTCAATGCAGATAAGAAAATTTAGGTTTACTTTAAATGTTTGGATTATAGAGAAGCTTTCCGCCCATACCTCGCCTTGATTGCTGCAATCTTTCGTTAAGTTGTGCAGTCAATACGGTTAATATTTAATAATAATAATATAGTATTGAAGTACCGCTTACTAAAACTAATAAAAATTGATAATTGCGTCAGTTGTCTAATACATTTAACGCGATAAGTAAAAATACTTTGAAGCACAAAGCACAACACTAAAGAATTATGTTAATCGGTCTAATGACCTACATTAAAATTAGGCAGTATTAAGCATCATAAATTCATTGAGTTATGTGCTGCTGCTGTTAATTGCATCAGTGGCGCCTAACTTTGCTTATGCTTATGGGGGCTAATTTTGGTTTACGGAGGAAACGTCCCTGAAAAAAGTCGGAACAAACTCCATTAAAAACATTTTCTAGTAAAAACATTTCCCGGAAAAAACAACCCCAGTAAAATAAATGTTGTAAACCTCCCCTTATATACGCCACTGCGTTTTTCCCGATCTATATTTTCTCTATAAAATGCAGTTACATGCAATTGGGTAGGTAACTGCATTTTTTTCGAGATGGTGGGTGATGTATAAAAAATAAAAGTTGAAAAATGTAGTATTGGTTTAGTTTTGAGTTTTAAATAACAACAACCAAGTAGCAAAAAGCTGTTCATTTCACCCATTTAGTTGTAGGTACTAAATTAAATGTCATTGCGATTCTCTACTTAACTTAAGATCATTGGATAAACAAATATTTAAATTTTATAAGTGGTTTTCAAATAAGTTACTTGACGAATGATATAATAATTCGGCTGTAAGTAACCCAATTAGCTACGAATAACAAACAAAATTATGTCCAAATAACGTTTTACGTTAATAAGCCTTATCTCTTACTTAAATAACATCCAGACATCCATTGTTTCTAGTTCACTATTGCGTCACGCCAATAGGTTTTATTTATAACTTAATTAGCTGGAAAATTGTTAATTTTAATTGTTAATTATTCCATACAGCAAAAGCGGTTTTAAAAATATGTGTTTTCGGGTGGGAGTGTACGCCTTAAAACTCGCTAACGGGTGGTCCGATTTCGATGAACATCGCAATATGGGGTATATCAGAAATGTACCATCAAAATAATAAATAATTGGAAGTAAACATGCTTGTTTGCTATAATTATTATTCAGACATTGAATTTGTGAATTTTTAAATGGAATCTGATAGAAGAGCAAATCTAACAACCATTTTCAGAACTTTCTACCTTCAAAATGGCGGTCACTATGATTTTTTGAAAACTTTGACTTAAACGCCTTTTATTCAAAACCTAGTAGGCAGATTACCGTAGAGTTCAGAGATTATAATACCCGTAAGAGAACAAAGTGTTATTGATTTCCCCTTCTCGCCAATTTTTGGCCGACGTATTTCTTCTTTGATTTCTGGATTAATGAATCCCAAAACCCTAAAAAAATATTTGTTTTCTACAAAATAATGCCCATTTTCTATCTATACATGCCAAGCTCCAGGTACCGTCATAGCGTACTACTAGTTTATTTTACGTCTCTCTTTATCTGACGCGTGTGAAAGATATTCCGTAGACGTAAGCATACAGCCTAACGGCACTTGACTGAATTACACAGACCAAGCAACTGTTAAAACGAAGCGGCTTTGCTTTAGCACTTTTTCTGTTTATAGCCAGCAACTGAAATTAATGGAAAGTTTGTTCAAACGTTTAAATTATTGTTTTTACATGAAAACCTTTTGTTGTATTTACATTGTTTTAGTATCATGTAATACGTATGTTCTTATAATATGACTAGCATGCAGCTTTGCTCAGTGCAGTGGTAAGAGCGGTGCGATGCTAGTTACTGCTGGCGCGTAAAACGTTGAATAGTTTTGAAAATATTTTATGTAACAATTTTTAAAGCATCGTAATTTCAGTGATTTTTCAATTATTTTTTGGAAGTTAAACCATTGCAAAATAAATCTTGGTAGATGAAATGCAAAACATTATACAAGGTGTTACAGTTTTATTGTCGGTAACTTTGGGGGTATATTCCGCACCAAAAATTAAAACACGTGTTTTTCTGTTATGCCCAATTTCAATTTTTAATGGGCGTACTGGCCCCCTAAAGGTGGCCCTTAAGAATAGTTTTTTGTGAATACTTAAGGACACTCTTGACCGATTTGGATGAAATTTGGCGTGCGTACTAACCAAGTGAATTTACATGTATAGCAAACGATAATTGTATAGAATTTTCTAGAGGGTGCCAGTTGAGGGCAGATGCCTACAGTAACTTTTTTGTGTAAAACTTTTAAAACCTTTTATGGCACAATCAGATGCAGAATTTGATTTTCTAAAAAACGTTTTGTTATGTTTCTTTCGCGGCGCACCGTTTACCCCAGTAGCACAAAATATTATTTAAATATTTCAAAACTACATTGTAGAAATGTTAAATGTAACACTTTTCTATATTACGTTAATATTCAAAAGAAACATTTCTAAAACATTAATTTTAAAGATGTTTACAATATTTGACCTAAATGTTGGCTAAATATTTAAAAAATATATATATATATGATGTTTGTCAAAAATATTTGTTTAATGGTTTCTGAAAATATTATTAAAATATTTTAAAACTACATTGTGGAAATATTGTATGTAACATTTTTTTATATTACGTTAATATTAAAAGAAAACATTTCTGTAATATTTATTTAAAGATGTATACAATATTTGTTCAAAATATTTTCTTAATATTTTTTTAAAATATTTATATGATATTTGTTTAATGGCGTTTGAAAATATTATTTTAATATTTCAAAACTACATTGTGGAAATATTGTATGTAACATTTTTTTATATTACGTTAATATTAAAAGGAAACATTTCTATAATATTTATTTAAAGATGTATACAATATTTCTTCACAATATTGTTTTAATATTTTTTTTTAAATATATATATGATATTTGTCAAAAATATTTATTTAATGGTTTCAAAATATTATTTAAATATTTGAAAATTACATTGGAGAAATATTGTATGTAACATTTTTTTATATATTACGGTAATATTAAAAAAAGACATTTCTATAATATTTATTCAAAGATGTATACAATATTTGTTCAAAATGTTGTCTTAATATTTTTTTAAATAAATATATGATATTTGTCAAAAGTAGTTGTTTAATGAATTTTGAAAATATTGTTAAATATTGTAAAACTACATTGTGGACATATTGTGTGTAACATGTTACGGTAATATAAAAATAATATTTAAATAATATTACATTAATATTTTTTTATGTTAACGTAACATACTACATACAATATTTCCACAATGTAGTTTTAAAATATTTAAATAATGTTATCTAAATTCATTAAACCAATATTTTTAACAGTTTTTTAAAATATTTATACACTATTTGTCCAAAATATAGTTCAATCCGATGTAGAAGTACACACAATGTGAAAAAAACAAAAACGTCCTTCCTGGTAGTTTATTATACATACATTTTTTACATTATATATAGATTTACAATTAATTGTCATATATCTCCCCGTGCCTCTGTCTGTAACGGTGGTGTCTCTGAAAGTTAAAATATAATATATAGTTAACTGTGTACGCGAGTATTAACTATTAATTAGTTTATTTTCGGGCATGGTTTCACAAAGTTACGTGACACATTCTTACATTCCGACATTCATAGGAAAAAAAATGAACTTGGGTCAGGAATGT
Organism: Ctenicera cuprea; assembly: GCA_958336395.1. NCBI lineage: Eukaryota > Metazoa > Arthropoda > Insecta > Coleoptera > Elateridae > Ctenicera > Ctenicera cuprea. The sequence goes on from OY284496.1 coordinate 5,581,115, forward strand.
ACACGTAAGTAAAGAAATTCTGAATAACTTACGAATAAATGAGACCAACCTTTTTGGAAGTGGCCAGGAATGCCTACACTGACTTTTTCATTTTCGTGTCGGATGCGCTTACAAAACGTCTGCGTGTAACAGCTAAAACTACAAGCTGTTTTAGTTAACAGATTAAGAAAATCTAACAAAATACTTACAAACAATAGCTTTAAAAATGCGCAAATGGCAAAATGGCAATTTCCCGTATTGCAAATTCTGGAATATCACAAAGCCATTTTGTTGGCCAATAACTTGGTCATTTGTAGGAATATGTGCGCTTTCACGGCCTGCAAAATGGAGAATCTCGACCTATAAATATAAATATAAATAAATACCTCAAACCTCCAAAAAAATGTAAACTTAACTTACCTTATTTAAAGATGTAACGCTAACGAGAAAAATTATCACTTATGGGAAGGAACTATGCTCGCTAGTTACCTATTTGCAGCAATGGCTCACTTGTAAGTTATTCACAAACTTCACAGAAACATAGCCCCGTAGATTAACTCACCACCCGCAAAAGGTAGGTAGTAGGGAGTAAACAGGTACTTTGTGACCAAAAATGAAATTTCCTAGAATCATTTTCAAAAGTAAAAGCCTTTTTTCTGCTCAGGTAGGCGGCACGTTGCCAGGGATATTGCTAGGCGATTGTATTTGAATCATACTTTATCTTAAATATTTTTTTTATTACTGTTTCTCTGCACGCATATAGCAGCCTAATATACAACTAATACTTTTTAGTAATATTTAACAAAAATAAGCATAATATTTTAACAAATATTAACCTCATCTTTTCTAAAAGCAAACCATCCAGTAGACAAAGATGGCCATTAGCAGAAAAGTAAATACACCAGGATTACTCGGAAATATACATAAAACCGACATCGATGCTTTGAAAAGTAGCCGACAAATATCTCTTTTATAACTACCTTTCGTATTACCAGTACAAAAACAGATTTTTTATAAAATTACTACCACCCAGTAGTATTCCTGAAATAAATTTCCCCAAAATGACAAAACTATGAAATTAATACGGTAGAATAAACTTAAATTTTTAGAGTCTAGTTTAAATAATCAAAGGAAAACATCTACGAAAAATTTCAGCAAAACAGTTCACGGCAAAAAATCCAGAGGAAAAATTAGCCATGGGAAAAAAATCCAAAATATAAAATATATTTGTATTATTTTTATTTTTAAATCAAGATTCTAAAACCAGTACACCAAGTACATATACTGCACGAAAGCACGATGCAAGAAATTATAGATTAAAATGAGGAACTGACCCTTTTGTCTTTTAATTCATCATTTTAATTTTTGGAATGAGGATATTTACCCTCATTCCAAAAATTAAAATGTTACCTGCAAATATTGGTTAAATTTTATGTATTAATATTTAAAAAACATTTTGTAAATCTCAACAGCGTAATATTATCTGAAAATGTCAAAGTTATGTTTCGTCAATATTATCTGCAAATATCGGTTAAATATTATGCAACAATATCTAAATAACATTTTGGAAATCTGAACTGAGTAATATTATCTGAACATGTAAAAGTTATGTTTTTTCACTATTACTTGTAAACATTGGTCAAATATTATGTAATAATATTTAAATAACATTTTGTAAATCTTGACAGCGAATATTATCTGAAAATGTCAAAATTATGTTTTTTCAATATTATCTGCAAATATCGGTTAAATATCATGCAACAATATTTAAATAACATTTTGCAAATCTAAACTGAATAATATTGTCTATCATGTCAAAGTTATGTTTTTTCAATATTACCTGCAAATATTAGTTAAATATTATTTAATAATATTTAAATAACATTTTGTAAATCTTGACAGCTTAATATTATCTAAAAATGTCAAAGTTATGTTTTTTCAATATTACCTGCAAATATTGGTTAAATATTATGTAATAATATATAAATAATATTTTGTAAATATCAACAGCCTAATATTATCTGAAAATGTAAACGATATGTTTTTTCAATATTACCTGCAAATGTTGGTTAAATATTATGTAGTAATATTTAAATAACATTTTGTAAATCTCAACACCGTAATATTATCCAAAAACGTCTGTGTGATATTGCTTAAATATTGCCTTTTAATATTAATTTCATATTGGTTATTAATATTTAAACAATATTTGGTTTACCTTATCGTAGTAATATTTTGAAAAAAGATGTAAGTAATATTTCTCTGACATTTGAAACTAATATTTGTCATACAGCAGCGCGTAATATTTAGATAATATTTTCTACAACTTTGGTTGATAATATTGTGGAAAAATATTCTATTAACGATGACTTAATATTACTAACTAATATTTGCTATACAGCAAGTTTAAATATTAGTTTAATATATGTTATATTATAATAATATTTAAAGTTCACAAATATTATAATGATATTTGATTCATATAATAGCAATATTTTGTGCTACTTGGGTACGAGATATTTCAACTATTGTAAGGAACAGAGTCGCTTGTAGGTTTTAATTTGAAAAAAGTTACTGGGTGTGCTATGGTTTTTATTCATTTGTGGATGTTTCGTCTTTCGAATTATTTCCTCCCAGATTGTGTTTAGTATAGTAGTTGCCGTCAACTTTTGTATTTTTTTGTATAGTAGCTATGCCAAGAAAATTCACAAATATTGAATATGCCGACATGCATTTTGTGTATGGGTTTTGTGATGGTAATTCTGCAGCTACAGTGGAAGAATATCGAAGACGTTTCCGAAATAAAACAATTCTAAGTGCTCGGGGTTTTAGTTACGCCCATCGTCGTTTCCGTCAGTTTGAGTACCTATCGAAATTTTCATGGCAACTAGATTTTTCATGAAAGTTGAAACTTCTCGTAAATGGTGCGCCGTACGAAAACAACAAAAGAATAACTTTTTTTAGAAAATTAAATTCTGCATCTGATTGTGTCATAAAAAAATTAAAAACATTTTACCCGCCCGTAACTGGCGTCTTCTATCGAATTTTATAAAATTATTGTTTGTCACACATGTCAATTTACCTGCTTACCAAATTTCATCCAAATCGGTCAAGGATGTCCTTCTTAAGTATCCACAAAAAAACTGTTTTAGGGGCCCATTAAAAATTGAAATTGGGGAAAAAATACGGGTTACTTAATTTTCGGTGCGGAACGTACCCCCAAAGTTATCGACAATACAACTGGAACACCCTATACTAAACCATCGCATAGTTTGTGGTCTTGAACTAAAATAATACGTGAAAACTGTAGAATATTGATTTTAAATCAACTTATATTACACGTGCTTTTGCTTTTGTTGTGTTACATGAGCAAATGCCAGCGGTACAATGTACAAATTACTTTAAGCGTTGACAGGCTTGACACTTTTTGATCCTTAATGGCGCAAACATAATTGGATGTGGTATTGGTGGTGAATGGGGATTACTTATCCAAAAACTTGACAACAAAGCTTAATTTCCTATATTATCTTTCGAGAAAAAAAAACAAAATCTTGAATCAGTTATTGTTTAATAATGTGCATTCATAACAAATTATAAATTTTTAAAAAGTTTATCATATTATTATACAAAAAGTGATTATCTTAAAAAATGTTGTTCTCTCTAGTTTTGAACAAGGGTTTTGGAAAAATGTTTTTATCTAATTTAACCTCATAATAAATTTGTGTTTTAACTCTGTATTTCTGAAACACAATATATTAACTCGCAAAGAAAATTTCCCATTTATACGGTTCTAAGGATTTCCAATTTCCTTTTTAGCTAAACCTTTTATTGATTTAAAATGCTTTCCAATCAAATAATATTTCCCGAGTTATTTTTCCAATTTCGCTATAATCTTACATTGTTTGTAAAACTATTTTGTGTAGGCAGAATTAACTTAAATTTTTAACTTGTAGTTTTTCACGTTACACTTACGCATTGCAACCTGTTCTGTGTTAAGATGAATCTTACATGTAATTTCTAAATGTCAACAAGATTCAAATTACTTCGCCAGTATTGTGCCTTCTGGGGTGAAGTGCTCTTTAGAACTGCTACTGCGCACTCCATAGTGCTAGACTTTGAAGTCTAAAAGGGTCAAAAACTTTCTTGGTTGTTAGATTTTGCTTAAAAGTAGAATATTTTAGCTCTACTGTGGAATATGTATTTGAATATTAAAGTCAGAACTTCGAAAATATAGAACAACGTTTATTGCTCCACCACCCTGCAAATGGCGTAGGTAACTATTGAACGCTAACACCTACACTGCTGAGCGGGCGTACAGCTAAAAGGGTCCTAAAAGGTAGATGATACGGTAATTTTACACTACAGTAACTGTTACGGAATAATCGGTATTATGATCAAAACTTTTACGACGGTAATGATTTTTTACAGTAATTTTTTCGAAAAAATTTTGTTTTTGTAAACATTTTGCTATTTTTCATTCTCTTTCCTTAGCTTCGATATAGGAAAACATTGGTAAGCTTGAAAGCAAATCTAAATTTTTAATGTAAGTACGCATTTTACGATGCTTAAAATATGGATTTTGAAAGTGGGACAGCAAACAAAATTTCAAAACAATGAATGGTGAATGGAAAATTAAATACATTTTTCTAATACAACGAGTGGAACGTCACCTAAAAACTTAGTTTTAATTTTTAACGTTAGGCGAAGGGGTAGCCCATTTTTATTTTAACAGTACTCGCAAATTCACTAAATTCTTATGTTCCACGCTGTACGAAATCAGTCCAATGTTGCATTATGAACATTGTATTTACTGCATTTGTTAATTTAAAAATTGGCGGTAAAAGCGAAAATCTATATATTAAAACCGAAACTGTCTCAACTTTACGCGACGATGGGGTATGCTCTCACATCTGGACGCAGCTTATTTATTATTTTATCTGCAGTATATGGAGCAATTGCTAATGTTAGTCACGTATAGCTATAGGGCGACGCAGCATTTGATTTACTTTTGAATAAAATTGTTGCTTTATTCGAAAGTATTAATGAAAATCAATAGAAAATAAAAGTTTCAGAAATATTTAGAGTAAAACATCTTTTTTGTCAAATGTTTACTGCTTATTGTTCAAAATTTAATATTAGTGGGTCGATACATTTTTACTTTCCCATACTTTCAGTATTGTGATCGCGAACATGTTCGTTTCTGACATTTTGACAAAAATACATGTTTCTCTCCCCACCTCAAGGAGCCAAAAAAGTGGACTTAGCAACTACTGAATTTCTCTATGACGCCTTCTATGAAATATTAAAATTTTGTTTTCTTCTATTTATTCAGAAAATGAGTTGTCAGATCGACATAAGCTTTAGTTTTTATAGTAGCTTTAGGGTAGGGTGTCTATTTGTCCCGGATTTTCCGAGACAGTCCCTGTTTTAAGACTTTGTGTATCCGTAAGTGTTCCGGATTTTAAAAACCGTCTCGTTTTGTTTATACGCAAGCGTTTTATTTTTTCAAATTGCCGCGGGAAATTCTCAAATCGAGTTACATTTGGCAACATTGCTCGAAACACACGTCAACTCTCTACTGTCGTCAGTTGTCGGCTCACGCTGAATGTTATATTATGTGTTATGACCTTATGAGTTATGACTGATTCGAGGGTGATACTAGCTTGTTAGCGTAAAAAGCACCAAAAGAGGCAAATGGCATAAATACTTTAAACAGGGGTGTCTTACGTACTACGACAGAGAGGTCAGCAGCGGCGGTCATAAGGGGAGAGGGGCTATAGGGGTTCTGTCCCCCCCCCCCCCCCCGGCAGCGGTTCCGGCCAGCGCTAAATGTGCGCGCCGCATAATTGAATAATGTTGGCATGTTTTGTAGAATGTTATTTTTTAGTTTTCTTTTTTGTGTTTCTGTTTATGGAGAGTTTAAACTTTTATTAATAATATCTTACAAATAAAATAATTATCAACATCAATAGGTATTTATTTTAGCCTTATATACTTTTATGATACTAAACATAAATGAGATATACTGGAAGCATTTGAAATTCACACACATTTAATGAATAAGCAAATTGATATCTAAAATTCACCGTTATTGAACGTTTTATAATGAGAAATCAAGTCGTCTGAACGCAGATAAAGAAAACCAAGATAAAGTCATCAAGCTCTATTGTTCCTGCAAAACACCACCTGTTTACTTATTTATAATTTTCCTTTGATAATGACGTGTAAACACGTTGAAATACGTCAAAATAAATACCTGTTGAAGTTATTAATTATTTTATTTATAATACATTAATTTTCATAGTACCAACTGGGGTGCAACTGCTCCCCATGCGTATTGTTTTTATGTAGATTGTTAGTTACTGGTATCATGCTAGGAATTTAATTTTTTGTTCTTAGGGTACAGTCCTGCATTTACTGCATTGGTTCCAATTTATTAAAAGTATTTTTGTAAATTACTTTTGTCGTGAATTTGCATTTGTATCCCAGCTCAACAACCCCCTCCAAGATCTCAGAGTTGGTGTGCTACCTTTGCAGCAGCAAACAAGATAGGAAAAGTACACAATATTGAATTCAGTGCAGCACTGAAAACACAGTTTGTGAAAGGTTTTCTAATTAAGTCAACTACGACAAAAACTTAGTAATTGGCAACTGAAAGCTTTTGTTCAGTATATATGCACATTTCTGGAACTTTTTTCTGCTTCGCTGATAAAATAGTTTCAATAAAACAATAAACAAAAATGCTACCGGTTTATGCAAATATCAACACTTTTACCAAAGTTTATAATTGGGAGACGTCTGCAACCCACTTGATTGGCCACGTATGCAAGATTATGTTGGACCTATAAAGGTCTAAAATGCAACGTAGTCAAGCTGAAACTTATTCATAAATTGTTTTTATATACGTTTTCTTCAAAAATTTTTAGGCAACGTCTGCTAGCAAATAAAAGATTCTTTTAAATTTAAATAGTGTTGCTAAATGCTGTTGCTAGTGTTGCTCGTTTGCAAAATGCCACACCACTTTTAATTGAAAAAATTGTATGCGGGCACTTTCACGAATTATTTGGAATTTGACTCGCTGTCTGATAACCCCCCCCCCCCTGGACGTCAGTTGTTTTAATTTTGGATGTCATCCAAAAATTAATTATTTTACTCAACTGATTTTGCACTTCTTTCTTGTTATTAAAAACGTTATAGCTAGCGCATTTATTTAAATATTTTAATATTTGCAAAATTGTTACGATGCTTCTGTTTCTATGACGCCAGCAATATGATTGTTAAGAATTTGAAATTAACGTAGTATTTAATTCTAAAAGTTAGCATAAAAATAAAAATATACATCTCTACTTAAGTGAACTTAGATGATAATAATTCCTTAAGTGATTTTTTTAGTCAGCAGTGACTTTTTAGAAACAGTTTTTTTTGCTCTGGGTTGGCGTGAGTAAGAAATGGCCACCCTGCTCTGGCGGTACACAACGTTACTATCAACGATCATGTTTGAAAGCATAACAATTAGACAGTGTAATTGTTTTTAAATATTAAAGTTTTTTTCAAAAAATTTTTGCTCAAAAACTGGCGCGCGTTTTTTTTTTAATTTTAATTTTTTAAATTTTTATATAAGGCTATGGATGAGATACAATTTGGTTGGCATACCAATCCGCTGATAGTTCCGTGACGCCTACTATGAATTTTTGAAAACGGATAAATTCATACCGGTTGATTTAATAAACGGGGGACGATAAAATTCTGTTTTAACTAAATTTGACAAACGCTGCAGTACAATCAGATATTTTAAATTTTTACATAATTTATTATTTGGGGACTAGCTGTTCCCCTTCCCGCATTTTTTTCTGACAAATATAGTCTTTGGCTTCTAATGTGCTTTAATCCTAAATAATTATACAATACTAACTGGTTTGCTACCTATCCATAATACCCAAAAATTTCTACGCAGGTAGATTATGATTTGTTATTAGTTGTCGTTTTGGCAGCGAGGGTTTAAAAGGGGTTTATATTTAAATATTTTTTTTAGAATTAAGCATAAGCAATATATGGACGCACACTAACTCCCGTCAGCGGTCAATCAAAAAATAATCCCTTTCCTTAACTCCCGTCAAGAAATTTTTACCTGGGCCAATAGCTTAATCCTCATCCTGAACTCTCGTCAGAATAATGACGCACGCGGTTTAAAGTCAAGTTGATACAGTATGTACCGGTTTTTAAATGAAATGATCACATCAGACGTATATAAAATTTGTTCTAAAATTTATTTCAAAATGATATTAGCCAACTGGACGTCGGTCGTTAAAACTACAACTAAATACATATGAAATATAGACAGACATATTTTAGAAGTTAAACTAAAGTTAACAAACTATTGTGCTAAATTTATAGGAAACACATTTTATGAAATCGTATCTAGAAATTTGTTGATTATTATATTATAGAATTTTTTTTTTAGTAAAGTCCTGCCTGCACTGAACCGATTTGCGGATGATTCTGCTGTGGGATGCCTTTGCACTGTTTATTTTTATATAAGTGTCAGCAATTATTCCTATTGGACATCCGTTATCACTAGCTTCTTAATTTGTTAGCACTTGTCTGTACCCAGAATTTTAGAAAGAAAATGTTAATAAAGATATTGGAAATATTTTAAGTTACCTACATTATCATTATCATAATAGCTTCTTTGCTTAATCACCAATGCTTAGCTCTGACGGGAGTTCAGGACAGGGATTATAGGACGCCTACGACTTCGTAATCAACAGAATTAACCTGACGGGAGATAGGGTTGCCCGCAATATATAAATATGGAAAAGTACCTACAGGCGAAATGCTTCGCAACTTTTTTTACTTATACCATTCTTGATACTGTTTAAAATGTTTATGTTCTTATACGGTTTGACAAAGGTTAATTGAAGTAAGATAAATATCATCACGCTTTAATAATTAGCGAAAACGTTAGAAAGATTTCCAAGGTTTAATAAGATATCCTGCTAAAGAAAAATAGGAATTTCAGGCATCGTTTTTCTTCTCCCATTATTTTTATTTATATCTCGACTTTTTATTGCTGATAAGATAATAGAAAAAATATCATATAATAATTAATTAAAATTAAAAACGGCGTGAAAGTAAACTGAAAAATTTTTATATCAGTGTAAAGAGGACAAGGTATTGGATTTAATTAAATCAGTGTCAAATACGCTTGCTATTTTCCATTAAAAAAAACTAGAAGTTCATAACCGTATCTCAGTTAGCATTTACATATAAATTCATTCAAAGAATACTGTTAAAGCTTCGCCTTCCATTAGCACTGTACTGGAAAAGGGAAGTTTTGCTTGCTTTATAATAAATTTACGAGTATAACATTGAACAGTACTCGGCTACTCGCCCTATTTATGCTATAGCTCAAATGGCTGTGATGCAGGAACAAAAGGTGCACGATGTTCAAAAATAAGCATGTTACCGAGATAGCAATTCTAAATTTATCTCCGGGCTAACCCTTCGGTATGTGACCGCTTCCTCTACAGTAGGGGTGATCCGTAAAGATACATAATTTTACGTTAGCTACTGGGTCCATTTGGTTTTTTGTATGAACATTAACCCACTGTATCGACATTCTCTCAGAGTATCGATTGTATTAGCCTGTCAGATTTGTTGGTTACTAGGTTTATTCGCAGTTACTTAGATGAAAATATTGGTTTTATGCAAAAACGATTCTGTGTTTGTAACTTTTAGTTCGGACACTTTTTTAACGATTATTTTGGTATATTTCCATATACCTTTATATTTGCAATTTCATTAAAAAACATACCAGAAAACGCAGGAACAAGCGTAACATGCAATGAATTTTAGTCGTTAGAGGCAACAAGCCACTCAGTTTACTATCTCAACTAAAATCTGCTCCTGTAGGGAAGAGTCCTGTTACTTTTCAATATAAAGTTAATTAACAGTTTTATTTTTGCTGTCAAATAAAAATGCCGCCGCGAAATCATTCACCGTATAACTTGCGGACGAGAAACATTGGTCGATAATCGGTTTCAATAATGATTGATATCTTAAAAAGTGCTACCTTAAGACTAATCGAATATGAAAAGGACATGAATCGGCATGGTTAGTCTACGGAACTATCACGACGTGGTACTGACATGCTATCAACATACAACCCTTTTGTTTTATTGAAGCGAAGTTACATCACATATAGAATGTGTTCCAAGACTAGCCGAACATAGGCAGATAACATGGGCAAACTGAAAATCTCGTATAACAGCTCCATGAAATGCTCCCGTCAATTTTAGAGATCATAAAGATGAAAAACGCATTTTTTTGCATTACTCGGTAGAAATTTTGGTAAGCATCCGATTTAATTACGACTTAAATTAATTAATTTACGAGTGCAATAAACGAGTTTGGTTTTTACCTTCGAAATTACGCTTCCCAGCATGCGTATCTTCATAGCGCAGATAGCAAACGGGCGTTGCATACTCGCGAACAGCCACGCTACAGAAAGTGCAGCGGTTCAAATCCCGCTCACTGCCATTTTTTTAAATTTTATATTAGTTTTATTTTATAATAATAAATAGAAACGTACCATTAAAGACAATATGTATTTTTAATTAATCACAAAGTACAGTTTAATTCACATAATAATTTAAAATTAAAAGTAACACTTCTGTAGAGTATGTGAAACCACTAAATGTATAAAATTTAAGGGCAACAAGGGGTGCATATTTTGGTGCATTTTCTGAACATCTAGTAAAATGCAAATTTTAATAAATAGCTTGACAGTTACCTCAATTTTATTCAAGACTGAACTGTGGTCATGTATTTTTAACAACCACAGAAATTAAAAACAAATAAGTAAACCACCGTCTTAAATATTTCTTGAAAACCACTACAATGTGACCGCTAACGCGTCACTCAAATATTCATTTTGACGCAGCGTTAGGGGGAAGAGCAAACAAACAGGACGTGGTTATCAGTACAGTTTTCGTTTCAAAGATATTAGAAAACGAGGGAACAAACAAAGTATGCAATATAGGCCACTCTTTTTACTGTCTGAATTTGAATCGTTCTCCCACCCCCTGAGAAGGGCTTTTTTACTTTACAGTGAACTGTCAACCAAAAGTGTTGCTGTGAAATCATTCACCGCATAACCTGCATTGCCAAACGTAGCATACGAGAAATATGTTGCAACATGGCCACGCGATGCACCTGCCCCAGCCAGCGTTCGGAAAATTTAGATTTAAGTTATTGGTCGGTAATCTGTCTTATTAGTGATAGATCTTTTAAAATGCCAGATGGGCAAACTTGAGACAATGAACAGGACATCAACCGACATCATCACTGTACGGAACTACCGCGACATCATATTGATATACTATCAACTTGCATTAGATGTATCAAATTGTCGGACAACAAGGCTTACTGCAGTAACGATACGATAGGGTACATACAGTTAATATTGTAAGCTTAAAGTTTTAGTAATCAGCAGCACAGCGCATTTTCTGAAGTCTCAGTAAAATGCAAATTTTAATAAATAGCTTGACAGAATTGCTCGATTATTTTCAATAACTGAAATGTTAATTTTTATATATTTTTCTAGCCCACAAAAATTTAAATACGAATTAGTAAACCACTTTCTTAAATTTTTGTTGAAAACCACCAACGCGCTGCTCAAAATTCGATGGCGTTTTGACGCAGCAATAGGGGGAAAAAGATAAGAAAAAGGACGTTGTCGTTATCAGTGCAGTAACTGTTTTCTCTACAATTCTACTGACGGGTATTTTATTGATTGGTGGTATTGAAAATTCAAAATATTTCTTGGCAATTTGGGATTCCTCCATAAAAACGTAGTCGTTGTAGAGCTGCAGGGTAGTGAAAGTCTTCCAAGCAGTGCAGTTGCTGGTTGTTTATGTTGACACGCGCAGCAAGCAGCGTATCACCGCATCGTGTGCGGGGAACTCCACGAGGTCTCGGTGCGCTGTAAGCTTGCGGCAATCACCATGTTAATCAGTAACTTTTGCGCAGTGTTAGTGAGCGTTTGCTGTGTGCGTGCATTGTGTGCGCGATGTTTCGAGCCTATGGTGCATCCCCCATGGTGGACACCAGTGCCACGCCAGACACATCATCAGCAAACTGGGGGTTGCCAGCCTATAACCAAATGACCAAAGGTGTGCATCAATTAGTCCACGAAAGTGAAAGTTTTTTCTATACTCGTATGATATTATCAAACTTCGAGAACATTTTTATGCATTTGGTGCTTGTTATTTGCTAATACACTTTTATTGCGCAAAAGTTTTCCGGCAATTACATTTCAATATCATCGCACTGTTTCTCTAGTAACAAAATATTTCTGGAATTTTTGATAACATCTGTTTAGGGAGGACAAAATTAGTAATAAAAACAATTTATTGCGATGTTGTCATAATCGATGCAACTAGGGCAACAAACTCTGCAGCAGCACGTTCGTCGCGCTATCAACTCTTTTAATGTGCGCATCCTTTCATAAACTAGAATAGGCAAATTGTTGTAAAGTAAGTACTTCCGGTAGCGTTTTCCGCTACGAAGGGCATTGGCCGGTTCCGTTCAGCAATAGTAATTTGGATTTGACATAACCGGGGCATGCGTGTGGCAAACTGCTTCAAATCGATACCATCCGACTCCCGAAGTTTAATTTTACACACAAACACCCTTTCATTTCTACATTAAATCTTATGCCAGGGTTGATACTATGTAGGCAGTATTCCAGCAGAACGGCGTTACATTCTGTATCTATAATATTTTGCAGAATAAACTGTTTTTAGTTGTCACTATGGGGCTTATTGCCATGAATAAATAATGCCAATTCCAGGAGAGGATATCAAAATGTACAAATTTCCGGCACGTGTATGTTGACTACAGTTTAGGTTTAGGGGAAGGGTTGAAATACAATGCAGTATCTATCTATACCTACGTATTATACGTATACGACACACCCCCCATCAGGCTTTCAGCTGATAACCAGATGTTCTCGATAGGGTGTGAAGTTTAGACAGCACATTAAGCAGATACATTTAGATTTATATTTTAACTATCAAAGTGTCCAAATAATAGACATATTGAAAATGTCTCTTGATCGTTCGAGAGATTCAAGAACGAAACCATGAAAAATACAACTGCTTACCATAGAAATATAAACATAATAATTTCATTACATACATTTTTATTTTTTTCTATTACATTTTACTTCCACACAAATCAACATGTTTTTGACCCATATGTAACTGTTTAATAATCATTGTGGTACACGTAAATGTTCAAAAACTTTGCCCTGTCCCCCCAACATGTGTTTTATGTTCATGATATGAAACATCATTGCCCCATGCTTTGTTTCAGGCATGTAATTCTCAAGGAATGGTTTTTGTAGTAGAACTTCCCCTAACGTATAACGTACCGAACCACCGTCGCCGTAGTTTCCATCAGACATTATTAACCGTTAGTCCGTTACTATTTGGGTTTTACTGAACATTCAACATTTTCGTGTACCGAAGCAAAACATTTTTTCAATTTTTGTATTCCAAACCTTCTATAGGTATCGGAAAGTATTATTTTCGTGAAAAATTTTGACTTGTTGAGTGTAAGGAAAATACCTGTTTTGGAGAACCCAAAAAAAGGGGATTATGTTGTATTCAATTGTAATCTCTGCTTATTTAAAATAAAGAAAAATCAAAATTTGGGAAATTACTAAATTTTATTTCTGTAAATCTAACCACAGTTTTCTTTTAATTATTGAGCTAATAGAGCTGGTGATTAACCACAATTTGGTATTTTCCTTAATACTTTAATTTATCTGTGACAACCTCTATGAATTTTTGAAATTTTACACTTTATTGAGATGAGAAAAACATCATTTAAGCCAAGTTCCGTTATTAATCACAGTTATGGCAAGCTTTTAATCTCAATTTCTAGAATCGGGGACATGCGCAGAAATGTAATTGAAAACTGGTTCCAAAATGTTCTCCATCGTAATCGGAACGAAATTCAAAATTAACCATTTTCGTAATCGTAACCCAAAACTGATACCGACAGCCTGATTATTTTCGGAATTTGCCGGTGTTATTTGTTCCAATAAATGTCAAACTCGCATTTATTTCTTGTAGCAAATATAACAAATAGTACTTACCTTTTCATTTTCATTTTACCTAGTTTAGCCATTTTGGATGGCCAAATTTTGACAGCAATTTGGAAGGGGTAGCCTATATTAAAAAACTAATTTTGTTACCGAAATGATTCTTGAAAAAGTTGTGTATACTCGCAACACGTACACAAATGGTAATCTCAGCGTAGTGTTATCATTTAGGGTGATGAGTTCGGTAGCGCTGTGACGTCACCGAACAACTGTATTGTAATGAAATTGAATTTTTTCATTAGTGGTTTTCATGGGTTTTAATTTTTATTATTTTTATTTCTTGTTTAGACAGTGGAATTTTACAGGTTATGCTCTCTGGGATGTTTTCAATAGAATGACCGTGTCCGGAGCTTAACAAAAGGTGCGAGCTATTAGCACGCAATCATATGTATAGAGCGTGATCACTTTTTGACATTTTATTTCCGCAGCCATTCTTTTATTTGTGTGACCTATAGGCTTACCCCTAGCCATTCCACTACCAGTTTTCATTCAAGTTGCCTATAAGCGTATTTACTCAGTATTAGACACTAGTATTTTATAGTTTTTGCAACAGCAGTTCACAATTGTATTTATTACAATTGGTTGAAGAAATTATGGCTCAAATTGCACTGTACTTAATAGAGCGTCGTTTTGCTTTTTATTAACCATTTTTGACGTCAAAAAATAAATTTATGACGTCAATAAATCATTTATTGACGTCTAAAAGTATTTTTTCACACCAAAAAAACGTTGGAAATTGAAAAAACAAATTATTTTACTTGTTAGATAAAGCGTATTTTTTTCACGTCAAAGAGTCTGTTTTTGTAGTCATAAAATCGTTTTTCCACGTCTGATAAATGGTTACGTAGTTTAGAGAATGCTTATTAAATCGACTTAAATGCTATTCTTTAATTAAAATTAATGATTTTCAGACATCAATAACTTATTCTTTGACGTCAGTTATTGTTTGACATCTGAATACAAGTTATTTATGCTTTACGAATAGCGTTTTTGTTCTGCTATTTTATTCTCAGTTGCCTGAACGATTTTTAGACGTCAAAAAATAATTTTTTGACGTCAATAAATTTATTTCTGGTGTCAAAAAATCGATTATAGGATTTAGTAGATATATATTTTACCCTAAATTCGATGATTTTTAGAAGACGCAACAAAATTAATTTTGATGTCAAAAATCAATCAATTCATCAGTAACTGATTTTTTGACGTAAATTAATGTTTGAAGTCTAGTTTAACGAATATCTTTTTTGTTCTGTTATTTTATTCTTAATTGCCTGAACGGTTATCAGACATCTACAAATGATTTTTTGACGTCAATAAATGAATTTCTGGTGTCAAAAATTCGATTATAGGATTTCATAGATAAATATTTTACCCTACATTCGATTATTTTTAGACGCATAAAATTAATTTTTGACGTCAGAAATCATTTATTGACGTCAAAAAGTATTTTTGGCGCCAAAATTATTTTTTAAATTTCGGAAATTATAAAAGAACAAACTATTTCACTTATTAATAAATAAAACGTATTTTTTGACGTCAGAAAATTATTTATTCACGTCTGAAAATCGCTTACATATATTAGAATTGTTATTCTATATTCATATTTAATTATTTTCATACATTAATAACTGATTTTCTGACGTCAATTAATGTTTGAAATATGGAAATAAGTTATTTACGCTTTACGAATATCTTTTTTCTTCTGTTGTTTTATTCGGAATTGCCTGAACGATTTTCCGACCTCGGCAAATGATTTTTTGACGTCAATAAATGAATTTCTGGTGCCAAAAATTTAATTAGGTATAGGATTTAATACATAAAAATTAATCTTAAATTCGATGAGTTTTAGACGCAAAGAAGTTCTAGATACACTTATATTTGAGGAGGAGAGGGGTTTAATATCCCCTCCACCTCCTCCTCGCCAGCAACGTTTTGCTCATGAGTTTTATTTTGCAATACCTGGTGTGTTTTGACTTTTTTTCCCAACAATAAAACAAACCGATCGAGCATGTTACGAGTTGTAAACATTATATTTATTTAACGAAAAAAAGGGCAATTTCTAAATTCACGCCTATTTCCAAATCAGTCTTTTTTTAGCTTGTATAAAACAACACTTGCGCCTTTGAAGTGTTGATGTTTATCGCTAGTCGTTACGAAAATTGGGCAATACTCGGCGCTATATTCAAATCGTGTTCATTATTTGTATGACACTTTAAATATTTTTCGTCTAAACGTCTCATTTGTGGTTATTAGGTGTGTATTTGCCAAATATTATCATTATTTCATTAATGAGCGACGCTTGTACCATTACGTTTTTTAAATTTTTTGTGATATTTTTAAGTACTACATGTAAAAGACCATGGTTACCTCATTGTTGCACTAAAAACATCGATCTAACACACACACCTCTAGAGGTAGTTTCTATTTGATCTGATGTTATAATCAATGAAGTAAACATGCGGAATATGTGATTAAATTCGATGTGCTTGAAAATAGGTGTGGAAGGTTGGAATAACACTTCGTCAAATTCTGAACACAAAAAATTATCAATTACTTGTTTTTCTGGTGCCGAAACCTACAAGGTGTATCAAAAGTAGATACAAATATTGTAAGCAATGATAGATTTATTGTAAATAAAACAATTTTTAACATCAACGGTTTTTTTATTTTAGCCTTATATCGTGAAGTTACGAATTGTTTTATTTACAATAAATTAAAATGAACTTCAACGAAGTAATGCTCGAACTTATAAATAAAATTATACATTTGTTCAAGTAAAATCCAGAAGAGGTACCATTCATTTTTCAAAAATCATTCAATTATTTTTTATCAAAAGGACCTACGTATAATATAATTAAATTTTGTTTGAGAACTGCTGAGATTGATAGAGATTGCATTTAAACTCTACTAAAAAGTGCATGAGTAAGTAAATGGAAAAAGCTAAAATATACTCTCCTAAGGCGAAAATACTCAGGTTGTTACATAAATCCAATGTGACAAAAACGTAATAACATTCCTTGGAATGCTCAAACAATTTTGGGTCAAATTTTTAATAATTATTTTCTCGTACCTTAAGGGTCCTTTTATCAAATAAATGTTTTTGTCTGGCCAAATACTGCAATCTACTATGAATTTTAATATTTGTACATATTTTTGATACAGCCTGTATATGTATTTGATCTTTATTTTGAATTAATACAAGCCGTTCTTTAAAAATAGTCCTAATTATGTTGAATATATGACGTTATTTGTATAAGTATTTTGCAAAGAATAGCTCTGAATTGTATTCGAGGGCTCTAAATGATATTCTCAATCATAAATCTACGTTAAATTCTTATTTTCATTTACTGTAACGTTCTCCCTGAAGCACCCAAACCTAAAAGATTTACATCGTAAGACAAAACCCAGAAACAATCCTTTTCATGTCCGTGTCTAGTAGAACTTAGAAGTTCCGCCAGAGAACTCCAATTTCCTAAAATTAGTGGAAGCAGGACATGCAAGACTTTTGCCAAATAGGCAATTCTGCCTCAATTGGTCGGTATTATTCCGGTGACCTCCTGAAATATCTTTCTGTAGCTGCAACTCCCTAAGCCGTGTAGATTAATTCAGCGTCTATGCTACTCAAAAACGTATCAATTTTGAAAATATAAAACGGAAATGAGTTTTGGCTGTTGAGCAGAAAAATCTTTAATATGGAGAAGACGGGTTTGGCAGAATTTTCAGGTGTGGTGGTTTTATTCCCTGTCGTCGGTGTTAAGCCTTAGCAGCAGAAATAGGTCGACGTTAAATGAACATTGCCATAGTACAAACTGGCCAAAGACAGTAGAATTGTACACGTTTTGTAAGATTTTTATCATAATAAGACAAATTTTAGTATACATTTTACATGCCATCATATCCGGGGTATTAAAAATGGGATGAAATGCATTAAAAAGCAAATTGTATATGTTGCATCCGCGTAGTGTAAATTATCCATTTCAGGAAATGAACATCCCACCTGTCCACTTAATACACCAACTAATTAACTAATTAACTTGACCTTTTGAAAATAAGAAGGAAGGAATTTAACATTGCATTGGTACAAGCAGAACTTGTGATAGAGGACGGTTTACTATCAAAAGGAAAAAAAGCCGAACTTCGAGTGGACTTCCCCATACTAGATATTAATACTTGCCATATTTTGAAAAGTGTAATTTTTTATAATTATAACGTTGTACAGTTCACCGACTGTTAGATTCCCAAGAAAACAAGCTATATAGGCAACCCTCCATCTCGTCCATACTTGAACCTTTATTACAGATCAGTCAGTCGCTTATCGTATCCTCAGCAAAGATGATGTCACCTTTAGTATTTATACCCTTAAAGGGCTGTGCAAACACGTTATAGTCAATCGTTTTTCGCGACGTCAGCAAAAATGATGCTGACTTAGTAATCATACCTGCTTTCATCGTAACTTGTACAAGTACAAACATTTTTGCGCGAGAAATTTCTTTAAATTACAAATACTTGAAAAATTGGAAAATTTCATTACAATCGGTCTAGTGGTTTCTCCTTTAGATGCGTCATACACCTACCCACATACAGACGGTTTTTAAAAACCACTGTTTTGGGTTCCTTGGGCCGCAAAACGTGTATTTCCGTTAAAATCTACATTTTAAACATTTTTTATGGAATCAATACTTACCTATACCCTATACCGAAGCTATGGGAGAGTAATATACAACGGTGATAGATGTCCCTAGAGACATCTACATATAATGTGCAATATATAGATGTCTCTAGGGACATCTATCACCGTTATTGTTGGCACGATTTAAGTGCTTTTGATGCGTGCATTTACAAATGGGAACTATACCTAACTGAAGAGTCCTAATAAGGACGAAACGCGCCTTAGGTTGATCCTATACGTAAATGTTAGTATCTCTTTGCTTATTATAAGTAATATATAATTTTATTATTGAAGTGAACACATATTTTTATTTTGCTAAATGGTTTTGACTATTACGTTAGTGTTATAAAAGCTTACGAGAAAAGTATAAAGTTCAGGGCTTTTGGTCATTAAATTTCGCGATATATTTGGGAACACATTATCAAAAGCACCCTGTATGCTTATTTTTTGCGGCAGAACTCATCCTGATAATTAATAGGTAGTATTATAACGTATGGATGTCCTTGTTTTCACGCAGGGAAAATTTCTGCCTAAATTTTATGATCATGTAAGCTTTTGCATGGCCATAAATTATACCCGGAATGAAAAACATCTGAACGTGTTATCAGGTGATAGAAACGCAATATATGTACGAGGTAATATATCGTGCATATTGTTACTGTATAGATAACACATTTTTCTATTGACATTGTTTCACTAAAACAAGGAAGTTTTGTTCTCGCAGTCTACATTAATTTAATTGAAAGCGAATTGTCAGAATTTGCTGTTAACTATCTTCCTCGTCTGTCCAAAAATATAATCATTAGCTAAACGTTCAAATAACTTTTAATAGAAAATGTTGTAGAAGTTTCCTACTTTTTGTTCCTTCCAAGAATTATAATATTAGAAATAAATTTTCTTCGTAGTTTTAAAGCAAGCGCGTCGTATACAGGGTGTAAATATTAACTGGCAATTGTCCTAGGTTGTCCGCAAATAGTTTGCGCTTTTCTATACTCTCCCGGCACGACCATTTCATTGAAAGCATTCCCAAGAGCATAACTAGTAGTATTCTATGATGTGCACAATAATTAAATGATAATCCATGTACAACACTAATAGGAAAATTCAGCTTCTTAAAATTTCAGCTGCCCGGTGATCTGCAAATAACTTTTTCAAAAATCATTTGTGCAGCAAGTTTTTTTTTGTGTAATCGCTCGCAACTTTGTATTCCATTAATAGTCTAACTTTTTTAAATAAAGCAGACACCTGTAATTTACTATTTAGATGTAGATTATTAGCTGCAGCGTTTCGTTTCTTGCTTCTCATTTGGCATAATTCAAATAAGCAGAAATTACTGTCGCTGATTCTGACACACTTGCTCAAGACAAGTTTACAGTACAGAACGATTTTACCTACCCTGTAATAACTACACATGCAACATTAATATAGAAAAAAAAACAGAATCCGTGTGTTATGCCCATCGCAACTGCAGCCCGTGAAGTTTCTGTAGTACAGACGACTACAACGGAGAAATTTGTGAGAGCGGCACCAAAAATACTGGTATATTCTTGAAATAATTACGGTTTTCGGTTACGGTTCGGAAAATTTGGCGGTTTTTTTCGTTTTTTTTTCGGTTTTTTGTTTCGGTTACGCTGCACGTTCCTACATGCTGAATAATTCTTCTCGTTTAACCGAATCTCTATCTGTTACCGTTTACGAGATCCCCATGCATGGACCCCTTAGCTTGGACACCCTGAATATCAACCTCGCCGAGCCTAAGCCTCTTTAAAAAAATTGTTTGTCGAAAAATTGCTTTACGACAAAAATTTCTCCCGAAATATTGTTTTCGAACAATTTGTATTTCGAAAAATTGTTTGCGTGCCATAACAAGAAGTTAGACATTTCGCAGCTTTGTTTAAAAATGTTACATCATCGCATAAACACAGGTAGAGAAAGATCTGGAGTATTATTGTTATTGAATGCCATAATTTGATTGTGGAATGAAGCTGGTGATGACAGATACTTACTAAGGCTATTAAAATATTTTCCATTTCGCAATTTCGCAATGTAGTTATTCTTAACCAGACAAAGGATGTCAATTTCATGACGTTTGATAACACCCAACGTGAATTAGAGGTGATTTATAACAACTCTACAAGCAAGGCTACTTCAGATGTATTTATCACGCTACATATTTTGAAGCTTAGAGAGAATGTTAAGATAACAATTTTTGCAACTTTTAATGTTCAAAAATATAACAATTTATGTTGGTAAAAACAAATTTTCAATATCATTATTGCATAATAATAGAAACAAATTAATTAGATAGGCATGTCGAAATTCCACCAACATTTTCCGATTTCCTTTAAATTGTAATTGTTGAAACTGTGCATTCCAAAACTAATCTAAATCGAATAATTGTTCAAATATGCAATAATATGATCACACGCATATATAACAAACGAGCATTCACAAACCTCATATATGTGTGTTCCCGTTGAACTTGAACAATCAATTTGTTTGCGGTTATAAAGCTAAACGTTTTTCCAACTAAAATATGTATCTCTCATAATTCAGTTGCAAATAGTCGATCATCGCAGATGTTGTATTTAACGCACCCCCTTCTATTATAATAACGAGCAATGACGCAAACAGAGTAATGAAAGGAAAACTTTCCACATAAATTTATTACAATATTTTTCCCAGCACGTGCAGCGATCATTTATGAGCATTCTTACATAAAAGCATCAGTAAAATGTAAGGACTTTTCTAAATAACATTGTACGGTTTCAGCAGCGATCTGAAGCGGCGGTTCCCGTTTCGGCAATTTAGATTACTTAATTTTTATGTTGGCCCGCACTCGACCAACCATGTGCACATGGATGCGCGTTAATGGCTCGCGTCTTTGAAGGCGCTTCCATTTTATTAAAAGCATCTCAGAGAGCATTACACCATGTACGTAATAAAAAATAATAAATCACCATGTACACCTTTAAAATGTGGATTAAAAAAAACAATAGTTAACCCCTGTTGGAGTTTGATCCGGTCTAGCGGGAACCGCCGTATCGGGTCACGGACTACCACCGAAAGGAGGATCGCTGAACCGGAAATCTCTGCCGATGCTATTCCCCTATAATTAAAGCTTACTGCATTGCAGTTATTTGCAAACTGTCATTGCATTTAAAAGGCGTTTTATCTTAAGACTAGAGAGTTGTAGGCTTCCGTAGCCGTTGTCAAAGTTCCAGGTTCGAACCGCGTCATCGGTATTGATATTGCTGACATCCGTCCATGGTTTCACGGGACAACTGTTAGGTTCTACTAGCAGCAGAGTCCACAGCTTTGAAGTTGACCCGTGCAAAGATGGACGAAACGTCTGCAGTAGCAGCAGTGATGGGACAATAGGAACGGAATTATTCTTCGAAAATTCTTTATGGGTGGGGAAAGTTACTGAAAATCGCGAAAGTTGTTTTTTTCTCGTTATATGCTTTAATTGATCTACATTTACGATCTAAGATTAAATTACTGCGATTTTCACCTATTTAGTAATAAAAAGAAACGTCGCGGTTGTCACATAACTATAATAACTTAAAACTAGTCAATTCGACTTTTGTTTTGGCAGTAATAAATCACATACTATTAAAGCCGTAGGTTCTCTAGGCGTTCGTTCCCATATATCTCCGGAACCATAACCCCTTCGCCGATTTTTATCAAATTTGGCACGTGTTTTTCGATATTTTTGAATACTCTGCAAATAAAGTATTTATAGCGATTTTTGATCTGAAGCCCGTATCGAATCTATCAGTCGTGGGGCGAGCAGTTACCGTGCTCCCATGCGGTTTAGCCGACGTTATCGTAGCTTCCTTATCTTATACGGTATGCAACATCGTACTACACAGGCTGTCGCAAGTTCAAATCACCGCTGGGGCTTTACTTTTGGTTAAAACAATATTATTTATTCGCTCTTTGACCAGAGAATATTTATAACGTAAACAGTATGGGAAAGTACCAGCGACCTGTTTCACCCGTTTTTCTGTTTTTTTTTTATATTACTCCCAGCTATACAGTTCGTTTATTTTCGTAATATAAAAACAGGGTTGTAACTTGACACGTGGGATATTATTTTCTACATTTACACGTAGAAAAGTGTGTAGAATATGTAGAAAATGTTAAATAAAACTGGTATATCTACATTGTTCTACATATTATATATGTAGAATATGTAAAATATGAGCCGATGGATTCTAGAAAAACACCTACATACATTTATTGTGTTTATTTTACTATGTAGATAAACGCGTGTGTACATAGTAAGGGGGTAAGACATATGACAATTCAGCGGTACGAACGCGCCGCATTTTCTCTCTTCAAACGTACCGCACAAATTTGATTTATATTTTATATTTGTAATATTAAATTAATTATACTATTGGGATACCATTACGTTTTCAAAAGTGCACTTTCTTATTGTTTAGTGTATAGTTACCAAACCTAAGAAGTAAAATTTGAAGAAGAAAAATAAG
This sequence comes from Ctenicera cuprea, assembly GCA_958336395.1. Taxonomy (NCBI): domain Eukaryota; kingdom Metazoa; phylum Arthropoda; class Insecta; order Coleoptera; family Elateridae; genus Ctenicera; species Ctenicera cuprea. The sequence goes on from OY284496.1 coordinate 5,604,432, forward strand.
AGGGAGAAAGTGATACTTGGTCGTTTTCTGGAATCAAAATTTTTTGTATTGTGCTCTTCAAGATTTTCGTATGAAACTGCATTTAGTGAAAAAGATGTTTTGATTTAATTTTTGTTTTGTTTTTCATATTACATAAAAAAACTTTGAAAATGCTGCTTCAAATTTCAACATATTTATGATGATTTATCTAAGAAGGAGAAACGTATTAAGATTTATTAAATTCACCGTTAATTTATTGCTTCATTATTCTTGGGAACAAATTATCTACAATAACAGTGCGACATTTGAAATTTAAAGTGGTATTATTTAAACCCATAAACAAATAACTGCGAAATAACAATTTTACGTAAAATTTTTATTTGACAATTCCAAGTTTATCGATTGTAACATGATTCCATCGTGAACAATACTCTAAAATTTTGTTTATAGTGATAACGTTACTGTTATTTCGTAGCAGCCGCTGTGCACCGTTAACAGTTTTCCTGTAATTGCATAATTTTGAAACGCCAGCACCTAACTTGCCGTTCAACTGCATATCAATAACGAAATTTAGTGGTGTCGCTTTTCCATTGCGTAATAAGAGACGAAACCGCAAACCGTAAACTGTTCAAGCTTGCCTTACAGGAAGTTAATTTCCAGTTTTTGTAGGTATTAGAGATCGTACCTGTATTTAATTGTGCAATTTTCTAAATGTTTTGTCAACGTTGATTTATACTTTTCGATGTTCTGATATTTTTTTTATACAGAGTGTCAAAACCATTCATTTTTTTTAAATAATTTGAGTTTGTTTAACTAAAAATTAAAACAAAATAAAATTTTGTTTGAGAACTGCTGAAATTAATAGAAAATGCATTTCAACTTTACACAACCTTATTAAATAAATTGTAATTTAAATTCAATGTGGCAAAAACGAAAAATGTACCTTGAAGGTGATAACCTCTGATAAGAAACTTTCTGTACGTCGAAATTTCGTATTATCCATTTCAGTTTTGGATTTTCTACCGATAACATGCCCCAAAGTTTTGTTATTATCCTGCAGTACTAAAACAGTTTTGGTACAAATGTTAAATAATTATTTTCTGGCACCTTAAACAAATTTTGACAAACAAATATTTTTCAGTTTTGTATACAGGGTGTTCCGAAACTCGCGAACAAAGACTGTCGGACTATATTCTACGACAAGAACTCAACGAAAGATTTCCTGAACGATGTTTTGAATCAATCAATTGGAGTTATTCAAGTTTTGAAAAATCTGATAATGATAAAAAGAAAAACTGTCATAGTCAAATTTACATGTTCGATCAAGTAGTGAAAACTAATCCATGATAAATTGCAAAAAACGAGAGATAGTTCAAATTATAATTGAGAAAAAAAATACAAATGGCGTTTAAAGTGTTTGAAAAACTCAAATTTACGTGTTTAATTAAGCAGTGGCATGCTATTGGATGTTGAAAACAACACGTCATTATTTATTTGTTTCACAGTTCGTCATTTGTTTGAATTTAATTCTAAAGTGCGACAGAATGGCCGCAAATTATTGAAATCAAGAGTATTATGATATGCTGACGGCACGAGAGCTTCTAATAAACAAGCAGGACGGGCGGTACGTTAATACGCGACCATTTTTTTCCACTTTGAACCGATTTCAACATAATAAGTGGTATTACAAAACTTATGAACTAAATTTAAACAAATAACGAACTACGAAACAAATAAATAGGTAATGACGTGATGTTTTCAATAGCCAATAGCGTGCCACTACTTTTCGTTTTGAACTGCCTCTTGTTTTTGTAATGTATCATGGATTTATTTTCAGTACTTCATCAAACACTTAAATTTAAGTTTGATCGTTTTTTTAATTATTTTCAGATTTATCAACGCTTTAATAACTCGAAAAGTGTTAGTCGAATCGAAAAATCGTAAAGGAACTTTTTGTTCAGTTTTTATGGTAGAATCCCGTCCCACAATCCGTGTTCACGAGTTTCGGAACACCCTGTATACTGTAATCTATGGGTTTATATATTTGTACCTATTATTGATACACCCTGTATAGAGCACTGTTTTTAAAGTTTTTTTGAGTTGGAATGGCGACAAAATTGACGCACAACCATAAATGTGTATTTATATTTAAACTTTATTTAATCTATTTATTTGAAACAAAAAATGCAATTCCATACAAAATTATAGAACCTATCACAATAAATTTACAAGAATAAATAATGATAATAAATTAAACGATCTCATTCGAAAATTTCAGATGCATGCTCATATTCGCTGCTAACGACGCGAATTCGCGTCGTAATTATTGACAAGTCAATATGAGACCGCTTGGTAGCATACAACAAACAGCATCAACGAACGCCTCGAACTTGTTCATGTACAGGGTAGGGTGTGCCATTTTCGATGCAGTATATGGCATATGGGTAATTTATTTCATATTGAAGTTACGAAAGAATTTTAGGCTTTATAATTCATGTATTTCCAAAAACTAAGACACAAACATCCATTCTTTTAAATAGAAACTGCATAATAGGCTTTGACTTATAGTTAAAAAGGTAATTGGTTCACGCTTTCCAAGTATATATAGTTTGATATTTTTATTTTTAAAAATAGAGAAGCTATAAGATTATTTTGTACTTGCTAAACCCATGTGCTACGCTCCACGCCTTTGCAGCTCGCGGAGTATGGTTTGGTAAGGAGAGGTAATGTGCGGTAGCCTTCTAGTACTGGGGGCGTCGCATGAAGTTGAGACACTTCCGGATTTAATATGTATACTAGCAAAACCCGTTTGTTACGCCCTACGATTTTTTTTATGATATTTGTTTAATATACCCGCTGTGCGTTGTTTGAGTTGCGTAATCTCAGCTGCAGCTGTATTCCTCTTAAGTTAAGAGGCAAGGGGTTCCGAGTTAAATATATAGATAGATAGATTTGGCATGCCATGGGTTATAAAACACTATATATAATATATAAACTCATTATAGTGGAAAGAAGGCTGTTTATTAAGTGATAAAGCAGCATTGTGTTGTTTACAACAAAACCAGTAAAAATCAAGTTATAACTCAAAAAGAGTAGCAAGTGTAAAAATTTGAGCACGCCACTGTAGTAATGTACAAAAAAAATCTAAATATAAAATCTATTTTTAATTTTTTTGGAAATAGATGTTATATAGCACCTAATAGAAATGGTCAAAATTTTACTTTTTTTTTTACAAAAGCAGATTTGCAATTTTTGTTTTCAATAAAATGCAAATTTCTTGTTCATAATTTAAATAATAACAAACTTACCCATATGCTGCATCGGAAATGGGCCATCCTGTACATACCGTTGAAACGCTACCGTTTTATTAATATTATTGAGCATTATTAAGTAAATTAAAACTTAATTGTAATTCATTTCCATTAAAATTTCTATAATTATAGAAAAAATTACTTTTCTGTGAGCAGAGGATAAATTGCTTGCGGAACACTGGATAAAACACTAATATACAGGCAATAGTCAAAGTTATTGCAAAATTGCTTGCTATTGAAAGTCGCTGTTTTAAATTAATTGTAATTGTATGCACACATGCCTCTGTCACAACGTGAATCGTTTTATTAATATATGAAGCAATACGTTACGTTTTAGAATTTCGTTGCGATGTATATGTTACCTGCTGTTAATTAATGTTTTATTTAGTATTAGTTATTTTTACTTTCGCATATACCTTCGGTATAGGGAAGTAATGATTTCATGGAAATTTTCGAAATCGAAATTTTAACGGAAATACACGTATTGGGGCTCAAGGAACCCTAAGAAGTGTTTTTTAAAAAATGTGGGGGGGGACGCCTCTACCGACGAAAGTACTGGACCGATTTTGATGAAATTTTAAACCAAGAGGTATATCGAAAATTGTAGTTTTAGTTAAGCTTTTCAACAAAATCCGACATGTTTTTTGGAAGCGTTTGTTTTCAAAACTAAATTTTGGAAACTTGAGCAGGACATCTGAGAGAAGAACTTAAGGCAAATCAAAAACTTTTTTGCCTATCTCTCTAGCTTCAACATGGCAGCCGCTACAACTTTTTGAAAATCTCGACTTTAACGAACATTTACTCAAAAAGTAGTTATCTGATCGGGATTAGTTGCAACTTATTTGAGAGCTCTTTGTGGGTAGTATACGATGATGTAAAATTAATTTTAAAAATACGAAAACAATCGCAATCGCTTCTAAATTTTGGAAATTTTAAAAAATCGATTTTTAGTCCGAAATCCGAAGCGCATTTAATCTGCTGTAGGGTTGCCTATTAAATGTTCAAACTGGCAATTTGTTTACTTAGAAATCTAACATTCGGTGAAATGTACAACGTTATAATTATAAAATTTACCTTTTTGCAAATACGGCAAGTATTAATATGTAGGAAGGGAAACTTAAACACTCCAAGTGGATTTCAGGTTTTTTAATTTTTAAAGTTTACCTACCTAAGTACTGTAATTGTTTGAAGAATTGCTAAAAATTAGCATTTTTCTATTGTTTTTAAACAGCAGTTGGAGAAATAACGTAGAATTGACTGTTTAATAAAATTATTATTTTTAGGCATTTGACGTATACCGAATATTCGGTCAGTTTTTCACGGCCTAATAACGAATGTTTGGCAAAATATTCGGCCAAATATTCGTCCGAGCAGTAAACATTACGCCAATTATTTAGGCAAGTACCAGATATTAGGCCAACTATTCGGTTAAGTTCTAAATATTAACCGAATAGTTACTGGTAAATCAGTGTGTGGGTTACTTGCTTTACATAGGATAGTGTTCACGTTTGGCTACCAAAATTATAACTTTGTTTTGTTATATTTTAATTTTAAGTATACCATCAAATGTTACAAAAAGTTGCAATTTTGTATTGTTTTTATTTAAGAGCCTAAAACATTTTTAATTCTATATTTTCTATGAAAAAAAAAACCTTTTACAGAGTTAATTTGCAGTCATAATTGAAAAATGTGTGTTTCTATCAAAATTTAAAAATCAGACTGCCACGATACGAGAACATAATAATAAAAACTCAATCCAATAATTGTTTTTTTACGTATTTTGTTAATAAATTATAAAATTAAAAAACACTTTGCATGAGTTTCTCCAACGAAACGTTACAATTTTATACTATAATGAAGAAACCTGTCTTAATAAAAATAACGTTAGCTTGATAACGACTTCAAACTAAACAAAACTCCTCAAAAGGTCGTGGATAACCGGATTAGGTACCGACTAGGGAAATTTTCCTACAGCAAAGTGATTGCAAAAGGGGCAGAGGGCAAAAAGTAAGTGGAAAGCCGGAATAAATAAAGAACCTATGTGGTTCTTGAAGAGGAAACGCTTGGTTTGATTTTGTGAGAAAATTTTATTTAATAACAAAATTAGTCGAATGAAAAACAGTATAATGCAATCCAATTTTAAGTTAAATATGTTAATATAATATCAAATGTAATTAACAAATATATGGAAGAAATACGCAATAAAATTTAAAATGTCTATTGCAACAAAAATACTACGTTAATGACTTTAATATTAAGATTGTATCAAAAGTAGCTACAAATATTAAAACCCACAGTAGATTACTGCGTATACAAACAAGAAATAACATTTGTGAAAAAAAACCTTAAGGCCGTAGAAAATAATTATTCAAAATTTGTCCCAATATTGTTTGAATACTGCAGAATAATAAAGCTTTGAGTTCAAAGACATACTATTGGTAGAAAATTCAAAACTAAATAAAGATAGTAAGAAATCTGGATGTACAAAAAGTTTCTTATCAGCTAAAGACCGGACTTTTAGTTGCAGAAGAACAAAAAAATTCGTTAAAATTCAATAAGTAAACAAAAACCATGGGCGTACTCAAATCCATTAAGTTATGCGCGCAACATATTGGACAAGAGAACTAATTTTTTTCATATGAGAATTTAGAAAAAGTTGCTGCCGTGCACTACAACTTTTAAGTTTTTTATTGAACGGTGGTTTTCCGTCCTTTATGAATGTTGTTTCTTTCGTAGAACTTTCTCGTTGTATTAATTAATTTACACGTTCTATTTTCATAAATTCGTGGTTGCTATTTAACATTTCAATTAAAAAAATATTTTTGCAGTTTCATAAAATTGTTTTGACAATTGATATTCTACGCTTATGAGCCCCGTTTTATTTTATTTTAATAGTACATAAGCATCAATTGCAGTTGACCAAATAAATAATAACTACCTGCACGTGCTAGATTAAGGTCAAACATATGGATATGTCACCGTTCTAGGCTCGTAAATAATTCATTTAAAAAGTTTCGGTCTGCGCCAAGTAGACATTTAAAGGAATAGGTAATGCCAAAATTGTTTAATAATTGATTGCCTCATAATTTAAATACTGGCAAAATACTAGACTAGAAATCCGGACTATACGTTATCACCTGCAAGGTATGATTTTACGTTTTTGTCTATCTGGATTTGAATTACAATTTATTTATTTGTTTACAGCTAATATATTATTTATTTGAATATTTGCACCTATACAAATCGCAATAAAGAAATTTTTTTTATTTAATTAGAGAATTACAAACAGCTACTTTGTAAATCACAATGCACACAAAACCTTTTAGAAAAACCCAAGGAAATCAAAGGTCTTCTTAACGTAGTCTTATCTTTATCAGATAAACCAGTGTTTTTCAAACTTTTGTCATAAAGTACTCTTTGTGTTCTAATATTCTTTTAAAATAGGTACCCCAATAAAATTTCATGAATGAGGATTAAATTTTTTTGGTTGAACAATTTATATTTGCATGTTTCGAAAGTGATTTTAAATATTTTGAAGGCAGATAGCTGATCAGCAAACATTAGGAAAAGTTCATGTAAGCATGAATTTGGAAACGTCTCCTTACAGTGATATAGCCTCGACAATGAAACAATCGCTTTTACTATTATATTCGCAATAAATGAAATGTTTGATTTAAATTGGCATGGCTATTTTGCAGTTGATGATTAATATGTTCTATTGTTTTTGTTTAAATTCATTACGCTACGGTTATAGTGCATGCACGATATGACGTGTAGTTACGTAAACTGACGAAAAGTTTGTTGTTTTATGTCATTATCTCATCATACCCCTTTACTGAAAATGTTACTTATAAATGTTAGATTGGAATGTGTAAATGAAATGTTTGCTCCAAGAGAGGAGAATGTAGAATACCACACTTTGTTTAAAAATCTATTAAGACAACCTAATAAATTTTTTTATGAAGTATTTTAAAATGGCCCTGAAAGATTTCTTCGCGTTCTAAATGGAATTTAAGAAAAACCAATTACATGTAGCAGAAGAACATCGATAGCACGTCCAGTGGATATTCTACCTGGACATTGCATTGTGGAGGTTTAGCGGACGTCCAAATCAACACAATAGACGTCCATGGAACATCCGCTGGATGTTTGTTTGCAAGAACTGTGGACATTTATAATATGCCCTGTAGCGGGATAATACTGGACAGTTAATGGACGTTACATGGATATATTATATTTAAGCACAAAATATCATAAGAAACCTCAATAACGTAGAGGCAAACAAAAATTAATCAAGGAGGTCAGTGAAACAAAACAGCATATCGCCGACTGATACGCAATTTCTGGTAATCTGTCATTAGTTTCAGAAAATGGTATGTAAGAGTCAAACAAAACAGGCTTTCCTTCATTAGGTTTTTATTTAATTCCGGTGTATATAAGAATCTAGGAAAATAACACTCGTTTCTAGGTTATCTGTTGTTGATAAAGACGTATTAACTTACTTTGCGCAACTACGGCAAAACTCACAACCTATAACCACTGACTATTAAATATGGCCCAAAACTGACCAAACAACACACAACACGACCAAACTAACAGCTTTAACCGATAAACCAAAACAAAACCCACGAAAAGTTTGCCCAAGCTAGCGCTAGCTAGCTGTCCCAGCGGTAAGGAGTCGGCAACTTACGGTTGCGAACGTTACTGTGGAACTTAGAAGGGCATGTTAAGAACATCTAATTGATGTTGAAGAAGCAATAATTATATATCCATTTGATGTTCATAGATGGATGTCCATTACAAATCCACTATCCATCTTCAGCATCTACGAATGTTCACTACAGGCATAGATAAAAACAACAAAATTTACGGTTTATAAAACAAGAAGGTTTTTCCTTTTTAGCCAGCCTCTGTAGGCTAGTGGCTCGGTCCGTTGGACAGGTTTGGGGTGCAAATCGTCGCCAGCGCATGTGTGTTTGTTTTATCTTCTGCATAGGAGCTGGGTGGGCAGTTGGTACCCCTCGAAGGGTAGGGATACACAATATTTTTTGCGTACTTTATGAGTATATTTTGATAATATTACATAATATAAAGAGTTCGGAATGAAGTATGTCTGCCATGTATTGGACTTGGACACGTTTATGAGCGAATGCATTTCGAAAAGTGCTTTTCTCTTGGTTATTGTGCTTTAAACCTTGTTATGTTTTAAAAGCTGTATTAGAGGAAAATTGTAATTTAAATTTTACTTATTTTTTGTGTCCACATAAAAACTTATTTTTAAAACCAACCTTAAGAAATGACACCTCGAGTGTTACTTATTTATTTTTAAGGCAGATTAAATTTACACCTTCTTTTCTCGCTTTGTAAAATGTCAAAGCAATGACTTGACACGTTTCCGAATTACATGCTTCAAAACGGACGAGTTTTTAGTATTTTGAAAATATCTGTATAAATATAAATATAAGTTCGTTTTCTGTTTTAAGATCTTCGTTTTCGTAAATATGTAGGTAGCTGCACAAATACATAAACTTTGTACTTTATGACGTATACTTAAACATCGAAAGACAGTAGTTTCGAGTTTGCTCTGCTTTATTAGCCTGGCACGGTTCTTGTTACGTTCTTTCATAACTATCAGTACGAAAGGTATTTTATCACTCGAGCTTACGACAATTTTTCACGTGGCGATGCTTTACTTAATCGAAAGTATAAGTTAACCGATTTGAAATAACCTATAAGCTGAAATTATTCAGAATCGTTATTACGTAAAATTGTATCAGCATACTTTAAATAAGCTGCGTCGAGATGTAAGACATGTACTAAATGTCTACACCAGTATTGTATATACTCAAACAGGCAACGAGTCCGCAATTATAAAAGAAATACTGAACCTAATATGCGTAACCACTAACTAATCACGTTAATGATTATTCTTTTGGGGTAACATCACGACCCAGCGAGAGTGACATCATATAATTAGTAAAATACATTCCTTTAAATTATTTCCGTTTATTAGTGTTTCCAATTTTAATTTCCACGTTTGAAACTTTTCTAACCATAAATGATACGTATTATTGTCCACGTGAAAATCCCGTTTTTGGTAAATAAATTACTATTCAACTAAATGTCTGTTCTTGATCCTTATTAGTGGTATTGTAGGTAGTGGATTGTAGGTAATAAAACAACATTTTCAGATATCTGCCCTGTTAGTATTTCAGCTGCAAAGAAATTTTTAAACAACATGCGTTAAAAAAACTTTGGATGCAATAGTTTTGCTGATTTTACCCACTATAGCATATGCTATACCGGGTAGGATCAGCAAAATAATGGCAGCCAAGGCCTACTTGACGCTATTTTTTATCGCATGTTATTAGTGTAACCGCATTTCTGAGAAAGTAATGTTTGGGTTATCTAGTGGCGCTGACGGGGCGGGCGTCTGTGAAAGGCCGGGACCTTCGACGTGCGAAAAGCAGTGTTGCCAGCTGTTGTGAATACACAATCCACTTGATTATTTTTTTCATCCCACTAGAAATCGACTAGATTTTATTACAGCAACGATATAGCGTTAAATTAGAATTTTTTGTTACCAGAGATGATTTTCAATTATGAAAAACTAAATCTAAACAAAATATTCTATTTGTTTTAGTTTATTTCTGCACTTTTAACTTTCTTCTGTTCTCTATTTTCTTTTAACAGGTATGTTAGTTGGCGTTTTTGGCATTCTTTGGCGAGCAATAACTAAATTTATTTAAATAAAAAATATTAATTAAACAAAACATTAAGCGATATTTCTATTGCAGATCAAAACTTCAGTATTTAATATAAAAATTGTCGTATTAAAAATAAAAATAAATATAAACTCTTATCCATTAAAAATAACTTTATTTAATACTTTAATGTTGTAATTGTGGATATGTTATTAGCTGTGTCAACTGTCAACCCCAACTCAATGATCTAGTTAGACGGACAATCGTTCTGTAGTCATACGTTGAGAAACTTACATTACAAAACATTACTGTGTAGAACGTTCAAATTCGAATTTAAAGCTATTATCTCTATTTTTTTTCTCGCGAAAAGCATTATTTTTTATAATTCTACCAAATAATTACGAAATCACTAGAAAGTCGACTAACCCACTAGATTTAATTTTTGCTCACTAGAGGGACTCTCCATTCTACTAGATCTAGTAGAAATTCTACTGATATGGCAACACTGGCGAGAAGATACTTGACCGACACAGCTTCGGTGTTACGCAATATTGTGTAATGCAGTAAATCTTTAGAAATAAAATTGATGTTGTAATACGTGTTAATTATTGGTTTTATTAGTTAATTGTGCAACAAAAGCTCTTTGTACGCTGTTAATATCAAGTGCTGCGCCAGCCTTTCACACAAAAAGCCGAAGGCTCGGCCTGCATGCTTCATCCTCGGAGTTTGTGTTCGAAATGACGGCAATAAATTATATTTCAAAGCGTATACATGAAATTTTGCCCATCTCTATTGAATACCGTAGCGGACCGCTGTACACGGAACTTTGCGCCTTATATAATGGACGTGCAAAGATGTCGCTTCTAGTAGCAGGGACCCCTTACCACTAAAGTTGAGATGAGTGGAAGGGATGCGGATTTAATATATAAAAGATAGATGGAATTTTTAAGTCGTGCCGTTTACGAGAATAACAGCAACATCCATCACAATGTTAAACCGTTAATGATAAAAATATTATTGTCTAATGTACTAAGAAAAGAGTTGTAATAAAAAGTAATTATAATTTTCAAAAGTTTTTAATAATACAGTACATTAATTTAGCTAGTATTTCGTTGTACGTTATATCTAGTATGAGTAATATGGCACACACAATCCAGGTTTTTACTTGTATTTTTATACATCCACGAACTGGCTAGATATCAGTATCGCTGATAAATGTTATCATTTAGAACTGTGTTTACGTATACCACGTTACAAGTAACTTGGTGTATAGCGATATAGTAGTTTGCAATTTTTATGGCCTAGAAAAGTTTAAACGGGCACGTAAAAAACAATATCAGGTCAAGGTTGACATACATTTTATATATCAAGTTCACGAACTGCATAGTACAAATTCGATAGCTCGTTTTCTTGGACTTGTTTCGACAATATCTTAGAAAATAAGTTTGTATTATCGACGTATATTCTAGGGATTAGAGCACACTTCTGTTACGAGGTCAATCCGAAAATAATTACTATGACGATATTGTTTGACACTGGAGACCTCCTACTGTGTAACACCTACATTAAAAATATCTAGAAATTTAAAATTAAAATGAAGCCTATAATCATTACGTGTTTTTTAAGCTTAATTTTTTAGCAACAGTATTATTTTGTGATAATAAATTGATAACATTTAAATTTACCCACAAAATAAACTGATTGTTAATTTGAATTTTGAGCACGAGCAGTCGGCTGGTCACTCGCAAAATAATTATGGCAATATTTAGCTGTATTCTATTTTAAAACAAGTTTGTGACTCTAACTTGGCTGGGCTGAGATGAACTTAGCTAGTGGTGTGATGATAATATTAGAATAATAAAAATTATTTAAATCCCAACTACAGGCTAGTTATTATATTGCATGTATATTTTTTATGAATTACTTTTAAAACTAGCATTTGACGTTTATTTATTAGTCATGACAAAAAAACATGAAATCAATAAAAATAAATGGCATGTTCATTTAAGACGCTTGTTAGATTGATATTAGGATACTACATATAAATTTTTTGAAACGGCGTTAAGTGATTTCTCAGAAAATCATTATTATAATAATTATTGTTGTTTAATCATCAGTATTTGTGCAAAACTGCAAACACAAATTCGTATACTTAAATGTTAAACATACTTTCTCCTATTTTGGTCAGCATTTCACTCCAGGCATTTCGCAAAATGTTAATTGATTGCAAACATAACAAATAGGGACGTTAGTGTAATAAGAGAGAGGTAATTTAACACGCATTAATTTGGCATTTTCTCAAAATAGACAATTTCTTGTAATATTCTATACAAAGCAAATGGCCTCTACATTTTTGAGTTTTTAAGCTTTCGCCTCAGTTATATTTATTTTATTTCTGAAGTGATTAATTTAAACTATGGTGAAGTGTATCAAAAAATATTATAAACAGGAAGCGAAAGTGAAGTATGTTATTATTTATTTTTTCCATTTTTTAATTGGACAAGTTTAAAGATAATTTCGTTAAAAACCTTTAATTGCAGTGGTTTTTATTACATAAACTTATCAGTTACATATACAAATATGAAATAATTTAAAAAAGATTATTGAGCTTGAACTACCTCATCATTATTTTAGAATTTGCAATTTCACCATTTTTACTTTCTTATACATTTAGTATTGATTTCATAGAAATTTTCGAATTCGAAATTTTCACGTATTTTGGACATCCAGGCACTTAAAACAGTGTTTTTTATGTCTGTCGTTGGATGGGTGAGTAGCTGGCCCCCGTAACTCCGGAACGGATGGTTATATTTTTTAAGGCATTTTTTTTACCTCGGAATCGGATTTTAGGACAAACCCAATTTTTTTGCGAATTTTTTAGCTACTGCGATTTTTTGAAAATTTTGACTTTAACGCCTTATTATTACAAAACTAGTTGACACATCAGGATTAAATGTGGTATTATAATAGCCTTAGGGGAATACAATGTCATTATGTAAGAGAATTTTTGTACAAATGAAAACTATGAAGTAAAACATTTTTCCAAATATTTCGAAATTTTCATTTCAACTTATGTTTAAAAAACTACCCATGCGATTTTATTTTAAATTTTGTAGGCTCATAGAGATACGGATAGGCTACAATTTGGTTTCTGCCACAATACGCTAATTTTTCTATGAAGTTTTGAAAATCGTAAATTTATGCCCCATTAATAAATAGACGAGGGAAGTGATAGTAAAATAAGGTTCACAACTTAGTTTTTAGATGCAGCAATATTTACGTCCCTTTTCAACCCAAATTTTGGCGGACGAATTTATTCTTCGGTTTTTGATTTTCTTTAATCTTGTTCTGCAAAATCAAAAAATAGATTTTTTTCATTAAAGGAAACTGATAAATTTTATTACTGTAAGACATGCCCGCAGGCATAGACTAACAGAATTATTCTCTAGCCGACGCGGCACGATTTGCAGCACTTATTGGTCTGATCTTACACGCGCACTATTCGTTCGCAAAACGTTAATTACAAACGTACTTTGCAAATATGATACGACAATTTCTAAAGTATAGAAAAGTCGGGCGAAGTGCTTTGCTCATTTTTATTAATAAGAATTAATTAATTTATTAATTAAAAATTATGGTGAGTCTAATTTATTCATCTCTATATTTTTCATTTCCATTATCATTAGTATATTCAAAAATATAATTGTTAACGATTTGAGGTAACAACAACAACTTTAAACATAATTTTTTATTCAATTATCTTTTTTTTTATGAAAAAGATCTTCATAATGAAACGTAATACTTTTTAGATAGAAAAAAATATATAAAATTTCTGTATGTAATAATAATTTATTATTTATTTCACATCCTCGCAGATTATGTTTTCTTTTATAACATTTTATTGCCAATTATGAGAAAATTAACGAAGGTTTGTTCGCTAAAAGTTTTATCTTATTGCAGTGGTTCGAAATACATTCGTTATTGTTAATTTAAAGTTTTGTTTTAAGTTTAAACTTGAAATTTTAAGATAAACAAACGCAATGGGGTTCTAAATACGGCAGACGTGCTATAATAATGTTGGAAAACTTACCATAGAAAAAAGTATTTTTGATGAAAATATTGTGTATTATTTTTAAAATATTTTTTTTTATTTTGAGGAACGTTCAAAATTATGAAAAATGTATGTCACAGACATTGTGTAATTTCTATGTTTTATACTTGTGTTCTTTTCGGAAAATACAAAGATGGCCGCCAATTCGGTGTTCCTTGGGTTAAAGGGAAAATTTATGAAAATGTTATGGCCATCCTATTTCTACGTATTCAGTGTAACTGTCTACCAACCCTTCCTTATTTCATCGTTGTCATTCATAAAATCGAATATTTATATATTCTGGAAATCGATGTTGAGAGCTTCCTGCCCTTTCATTAATTTTAAGAATACAAACCCATTGTATTTTATTTATTAAAAATTTAATTCGTTAATCTGCATTTTTAAACTGTTGTTTTAGTTGTTGACAAGCTATCTCATTTTTTCATTTATCATGTAGACTTGCAATAATTTTTTTAGTGGTGTGCGGTTGTTCTGAAGTATTGTTCCATGTTGTATTTTTAATTTAAAACCATTCAAGTAAATTAATCCTTTGAGATTTTCATTTTTATGAATGCTTTTTTGCGTGTTCAGAGCATGTGCAAAGAATCTACATTTGCACACCAAAATACAGGGCCAAAAAGATATCGATTTGACCTACATACCTACATCCGAAAATGCTCCCTATGAGAGATACAGTTCCTGAAACTGGGAAGAATAGACTTTACTTCCTTCTATTAGGTAACTTCCAAGTGGTTTGGCTTAGACATTTGGGGGTTTATTATACTACTTTTATCTTCCTTGTTTCTAAGGTGATAAATAATACAACGAAATTCGTAATTAATTTATTATGAAATCAAAAACTGGTTATTTTCTCTCGTTTTCTGATACAATCAATTTCAGCTTCTAGCGGTTTCATATTTTTTTAAACTGTATTGCAAACGGTTTTTACAGTTACATAAAATCGCTTTAGTTGGTGGCGAGTACAAGCCGTAAGTAATCCCACAGATTGTTAATTTTCAAAATAATTCATGTTTTTTTTTAGTTTTTAGATTCCAAAATTTTATTTGCATTAAAATTAAAAATCGAAAGCTGAACTTTCTTATAATGAAATACAGAAATGAGAAAGTGAAACATTTAAAACACTTGAACTTACATAAGGAGAAACACTTACCAACATAAACATACTTTAGCATTTAAATTACAAACATTGCTGTCCTAAAATATATCGTAAATATAATTTGAATCAGTTTCATCCAGTTATCTCAGAACAAATATTAACTAACTGCGCTGTTTACGTTTCACATTCACGTATTATTAAACGAAATAAATGAACTTTAAATAAAACGTAGGCATAATTATATATGTTAGCTTACCATATTAAAATAGCCGTTTCCCTATTAAACTAATTAATTGCAACGTTACGGAAAAGTTAACAGATACATGAAAACATTGTTATTTTTAAAACATATTAAATAATGTTTGTCATCTAAGTTTGTGTGTTCTAATTACGTGTAAAATATAAATCATTTAAAATGAATTATATTTGTTATATTTTACCAAAAAACGAACGCCAAATATAATTAAATATTGTAGAGGGTGAAAAATCTATGGCTTAAATTCAATGAGTCATTCCGTTAAAGCGGTTCCAGACGACTCGTGCATCTGGCGAATACAAATATAAGATTCTTTGTAAATTTTGACGAGCATCAGGTGAATATTCGCTTTGCCATTCACGCCCACACGACTCGTTTGTCTACCAAACACTCGTATTCGTGGACACTTGCCGAATAACTAATCCAAATGTTTGCCTCTTCATTGCCGTGCTACAAACGATTGCTTGTTTTTGTTTACTTGGCGAGTCTTGTGGATAGGAAATACGAAGGATTGAAATCGTATCCTTTGATTCGTGACTGGTTTACCTACTCTGTGGGAAATTACCTCTTGGGAGAGGTTCAAGGTCTTCTTAATTGGGACTAAAAAGAACTGGGCCAGTGATTTCACGAGGTGGCGTGTTTACTACCTCCTAGTATGGGTGTCAAGCACCTGAGCGCCAGCGCGTTCTCTGTAACGGGATCCCTACGTTCTGCCCGTGACTGTAAATTTTTTTGCGTCCCAGTCACTGCGTTTGGGCGACTCTCTGGATTGTGAATTTGCCTGGGCGATAAATTGGGTGGTTGGCCATGGTGGTGACAGTAATATCAAAGGAGTGGCGTGGCTACTGGCATTACGTACCCATACCATAGAAGTGATATTTTGCTTTGTCTGCTCAAGCTCATAATCAAAGTGGTTGACCTTCTCGACGTCATTCAGGTACCGGTTATTTTGATCAGACCGGTTACTGAGCTATTTGGGCGGTGTGTAGTTGACCAGTACTGGGACTGCGAATAGTTCATACTGGGAGAGCAGCCTTCGGCTGTTCTGAAAAGTTCAACCAGTGACTTGATTGACTGCTGCTACGGGGACCAAGTCTAAGCCCGCGGGGGAATTTCAGTTATAGGTCTTGGTGCGGCTCGACAAGCGAGCTACTTTTTAGCGCTCGCACTAAGCTGCACAATCAGTAGCAATTTAGGTAGTCTGTTCCCTTGCCAGAGGAGTCTAGAGCTCGCAGCCTAATCTTGTACTGGTAGCTTGTCTTAGTTCGTTGTCAATGTGGCCAGAAAACGCCCATGGCGGATAAAAGCTTGCTGGCAAACTATTCTCATTGTATTAAGTAGAAAATTTCACATGAGAACGACACCCCATCTAAAAACCAATTGATTTAAATCAATAATTTTTTTATATAAATCGTTTGATTTAAATCATGATTTAAATCACGATTTAAATCACGATTTAATCAACTTGATTTAAATGTTCGCACTCTGTACAAATGAATTGGTTCGTCCATACGGCTCAGCATTAAAAAATGTTTTTGAACTTGCACTCACAAAATTTTCGCCATTGCTGACTTCTGATCTACAATCTATATTTACTTTGGCACTGTCCGGAGTACATACTTAACAATAGCATAATCGAATGTTGGCAATCGATGTTTTGGTTCTATTGTTTTATTTTAGGGCTTTGCAAATGCGTTACCTAATCCTCATTGCATGTGTTCATATATTGTAAATGTTATTAATTAATAATTGAGTACTAACAGTGTGTATATTTTCAGGTTTCATAAACTGCAATACGAACGCCTTTCAATCTTTATCGCAGTTACACGGTAAGTTTTTAATGCTATGCACTTGCTCTGTAGTGTACGATAATTTGAAATTTTAAGAAAATAGGAAACAAGTTACTAAAGTCAGGCATTCACAAATTACATTGCTCGCACTGTAATTCGGTTTATATAGGACAAACAATTAAAAACTTTGATATTAGGTACAAGCAACACGCCCGTTGTCACAAATATAAACACCCAAATTCCACTCCTGTTTAATAACATAACAATTTAACGGAATGTAGGTTTAGCTTTTATTATTATTTTGCGTATTGTTTTGAATGCTGTGGTATATAGTAACTTATTATTTTTCTATGTTTTCGTTGTGTTGAGGTTGAGGTAAAATTAAATAACCTTTTTAACATGCAGGTAAATTTATTTACTTCTTGAAAATACAAACAATTTCTTGTTTTACATTAAAGGATTTTTATTATTTTTTTTAATTTAATGTTTGTATGTCTAATGGGGGGAAATTGGTATAACATAATATTTGCACCTTTTTCCCCTCACAATGTACTCGAACTTATTTCGTTTAACTAATAATTCTAGTAAACTTACCCAAGGAAACAGTAATTTTAAATTGAACATAAACTAACTATGGGCGCCTGCCTACCGGGGCAGGGTTATTGAAAAGGGGGTTTCAAATTTGTACGAGTTTATTTCTTAATCTTGTTTTATATTTCAATCATACCAAGCTGCAATTTAAATTGTAATTTAAGACCGCATTCAAAAAGTGTAAATAGGGTATTAATTGCTAATTCTTTTGGACGTTTTGACGGCGAGTTTGAATTGATTTTATCGAAGAGGTGCTTAACATGTCTAAAACAAATTGAAACAAAATCTACTCTTTCCTGGTTCATAAATTTTTGAATTCTGTACTACTTCATGTAGCACCATATCTATAACCAATCATCATACAACGTAATCAATATACAAACACTCTAGCGATAAGATTATCCAGGTTATTTTTTGCACTTTATTTGAAATTTAAATCAAATATAAGTTGGTACCTACCTACGTGTAAACGTAAACATTGCACTGGTATTTTTGATATTAAATCTATCCAGCAAATGAAAAAATTAATGTTCTACCATTCAGCAATCTCTAAAGCCTTTTAGACAGTGGCGTAACTTCAGATTTTGGGCCCCGGGGCAAGATACCTGAAGGGCCCTGGCCCCATTCTCCAAAAAACTTCAATAATAAAGTAATTGATAATAAGAACAATTTCTTCAATAGGAAATGAATTATTTGCAGTCTAGTGAATGAAAATTAATATAATAAAGCCGTGTCTAATTAAGATCAACAAATCTTAAATTTTCTGAAGTTAATGTGTCTGGATCGGTACCAAAAAGTGTGTTTTGCTCATTATCAAAATAGCGTTTATTACAGTATTTCATACTACGTATAGCAATTAAGTATTTTTTCCAGTGTTCATGTTTGAAAGAAATATTTAGTCAAACATCGAACTCTAGAATTCAAACAGCCAATACATGTTCGAAGACTTTAAGTTGTACCTGTCTCCTGTCAAATAATACAGGTTTTAATATATTCCTGCTACTTGAGAAAATAGGAAAAAAGTTACTAAAGTCAGGCATTCACAAATTACATTGCTCGCACTGTAATTGGGTTTATATAGGACAAACAATTAAAAACTTTGATATTAGGTACAAGGAACACGCCCGTTGTAACAAATATAAACACCCAAATAAATCTAATTATGCTAAATACTTATTAGAACACAATCATTCAATGACATATAATAACACTATAAACTGTTTACACTTTTGTGATGACAAACGTAAGTTGGATATACTAGAAGCATTTAAAATTCACCATTATTGAACGTTTTGGAATGAGAAATCAAATCATCTGGACGCAGATATAGAAAACCAAGGTCAAGTTGTGAAGATTTATTGTTCCTATACCAACTGTTGACTTTCAATCTTGCCTCTGAAAATGACATGTCAACATGTCGAAATACGTATAAGGCTAAAATAACCGTAAGAATTGTTTTATTTACAATAAATTACGAATAAAAGTTGTGCAAACCGACACGTGCTATGAACTGAGGTATGAAAATCTCTAGGGTGTCTCATAAAAAAATATTCTTAAGATCATACTTTTCTTAAATGAAATGTCCCAAATTTCTGTATCTTAATGGTAACACCATTTAATTCCCAACAGAAAATCGAAATAACTTTTTTTTTGTAAATGCCGTAGTTGTAGAGAAAAAAATAATTTCATAGATATTGTTATTCACCTCGCGTGTTTACGGTTCACAATCGTGGCGCGCGATGGAAAACAAATGAAGCTGGCAGGTGTGGTGTTCAGTCATATTTTACATATTTTTAGTGTGGCATTTTAATTAACTACAGTTATTAATATTTCGCAAAACACAATGTACGAACGAATAAAGTAAAAATATGCGACATTTATGTAATAAAACTGAATAACACACCTGTCAACTTCATTCGTTTTCCATCGCGCGCCACGTTTCCCTTATTTGTGGTGTGGACCGTGAGCGCGAGCTTTATGACGATATCTATGAATTAATTTTTCTCTCGAAAACTAGCGCATTTAAGAAAAAAGTTATTTAGATTTTTTGTTGAAAATTAAATGTACTTACCATTGATATAAAGAAATGTGAGGCAATCTTTTTAAGAAAAGTATTATTTTATTAATATTTTTTATGAAACACCCCGTATAAGATTTTCATATGTCAGTTTATAGCACGTGCCGGTTTGCACAACTTTTATTAGTAATTTTTCAACCTATCTTCTCAAATAGCAGAAATATATTAAAACCTGTAACTTTTGACTCGGTATTACATAGCGTAGTTGAACTATTCATGAATGGTCTAGGCACATTATATAATAAAAGAAGAATTTTTCAAATTAAAAAGAAACTGTTTGTTTCGACAACTAACCTCAAGACAATATTGTTTTCAAAAATGACAAATTACTGTTATGTGACTGTGACCATACCTGGGCATTTCATGAAATGTCCAATTACACACTAGCGTCTAGCCCCTTGGGAATACAGCCGATCCTGAATTACGCAATATCATCTAATATTGGCTCGCATATGTGCGAGTATGATATTTACATCGAGATTTGCATTGTTAAAGCCGATTTTTTCATTGCTAATAAATTGCATTCAATAGAAAACAACAAATCCTTTTTTTAATTTATTACCAGACTTGCGTGTTAGTATGCCGTCAATCAGTGAGTGAATGCAAATTTGTCTTCGTATTTTTTCTTTAAAAATATAACTGCTCTTAACAAATAACCTCGCGCAAACAGCAAAACGCAACAACAGTGTTTTAAAAAAAAACTAAAAATAAAAAAAATTTTGGTCCCAACCGAAATTCGACCCCACAACTACTTATGCAGTAAGAAAGTAGTACCCCCGAACACACCCGCATATCTATCTGCGCCACTACGAACTTGTGGTTTGCACACAATCCAGCTGCATGCAGAGTCATGTGAGGTAGGATCGGCTGACGGCCAAGGGGCTAGACGCTAGTCAATTACACTGTCTGACTGTGGCATGGACACATTTACAACTCAGGCTGTGGAGTAATGCTTAAGCTGCTGCTACAATGACCCTCTTGAAAGCTCAAAAGTAATGGTAGCTCAGCATGCTTCTAGATTAGCATTTCTTTCACTGTTGGGTTTAATTTATCATTGGCAGCTTCTTTTGAACTTGTCAATGGGACTGATCAAGCTGACCATCGGCTGAGCTTTTTAAAAATATTGAAGTAATTTGTTGAAAGTTCAAACAAGAAACCAAGAAGCGATAGAATTCGCATATAAAAATCAAATATTTGCCATTTCTATATTTATTAAATACATTTTTTTGTGAAACTTGCAGCATTCTTTAGTAAAAAATTCGACTTTTTTTAGATTAATTATTTTTTTAAGAATCATGAGGCCGTGCGTGAGCACGACTCCATGATTCCCATCCCACCCCCTTACCCGGTCTACATGCCCCACCCCGAAATACATGCAACCCAACATACACACCACACACACCGTCCATGGACACGCCGGGTTTAACTTATTGAGAAAAATTTCCGACGAGCACAGGATTCGAACCTACTGCTGTTGGGAGTCTAGTTGGGTCTCTAACCACTAGACCACCCGCTGGCCCCAGATTAATTATTAGGCATTACAGTTATCGACTGTCTTTTGTAATAATATTGTAGAACTAGTTATGGCAAACAATATCATTTCAATACATGTTTCCTTCCCCGTTTTTAAATGAAGAGGTTAATAGTAAAATATAAAGTTATTACTTTTGTCGATGATGTACCTGATACTGTTATAGATTTCGTTTTTGTAGCTTCTATTTATACCTTAATTATTCAAATCAATTGTAGGTAAATCACCATATTTTCCCGGATTGGATGATCAAGCTGGTACCGTTCTGTTGGAAGAGCCTGGACATTTGGTAGATAGTACGCTAGGAGCACAGCCACTGAGCTCACCTTCCAGGTCTTCACCACATTCACAAGGTTCTGAAGGTGGAGAGAGATTCTCTCGTAAAGTATTTGTTGGTGGGCTTCCTCCAGACATTGACGAAGATGAGATTACTGCAAGCTTCCGCCGCTTTGGACCTCTAGTTGTCGATTGGCCTCACAAAGCTGAGAGTAAATCGTATTTCCCCCCAAAGGGATATGCGTTCCTACTATTTCAGGTATGTAATTCTTAGACTGCATAAGAAAGTAGTAAGTATTAATTAGTGATGCACCACACCAATTGCAAGTTTCGCACAGAACTGCAAACTTTAATGAATGTTTCGATAGCTTGATTTTTCTGTATTAATCTGAATCTTTTTAATAAATTTTGGGAGTCAGGGAAAGAGTGACCTAAAGGTACTAAAAATACTTCTTTTTGGGTTACGTAATGTGGTTTTGTTCTATATGTAATGGTTATCTAGCCAATATTTATGGTATTTCATCTAGTTATTAAGTAGTTTTATAAATACCGACATTTAGAGCAGCTTGTTTAGTACAGAGTAGGCAGAAAGAATTAAGCAATATAAAATAAGTAAAACTGGCGAGTGTTATGGGAACTGCTAACAAAGATTATTGATAATATTTAACAATGGTTAACCATGGCAAATTTTGTTTTCTTACAACATAATTTCGTTTGTTTTATCAGTTACTATGAATTATATTTTATTTCTCGTAAACTAATTAATTTTTACTTTCCCATATTTCTACTGATGTGAGAAAAGTTATGATTTTATGCAAATTTTCGAATTTCAGAAATTAACGGAAATACGCATTTTGGGGTCCACGAAACCCAAAAAAACTGTTTTTAAACAATATCTGTCTGTTTCCCCATATCTCCGGAACTCCTTAACCGGTTTTTATAAGATTTGGTGTGTGGAAGTTCTTTGTAAGGTCGTTTATCGGAACCGGAGACTGAAATTAGACCAGTTTTTTTGGTATAGATTTTTTTCTAAAAATTTTTTCGAAATTTTGAATACATAGCGTTGTAGTGCATCTAAAGACAAATCAAATGTTTTTTTTATTCAAAACGATGTATCCTCAAAATCAATACAAAATTGATTTTCGGAAAAATGAAAATTCTTCGCCGATAGAGCTTGCAATGAACTACAAATTTGTTTTTTTACTAATTTCCCAAATTTCACTCTGACACCCTCCAGGAATTTTTGAAAACTTTGTAATTGACGCGTTTTCCGGAAGTTACGCAATTTTAACTACGCCTATCAATTAGCTCTAATAAAAAAATATATTTTTTATTTTTTGCATATTTTTGATAACTCTATAAATAAAGTTATTATAAGCATTTTTGATCCGCGCATTACGTATTGCTTTTATGTAGTCAGCGAGCGTACCTCGTACGTAACCAACGCCTTGAGTTTGCAGCGAGCGGTTTGTACCGGCTAGATTAGATGTAAATATCCATCACTTCGTGACACGAAAATATTTAAATATTTACTCTGACGCCCTCCAGGAGTTTTTGAAAAATTTAAAATTGATTTATTATTTGTTTAAAAACGTAGACGCTAATCGTTATAAACTTTAAACAGTTTAATAGCCTATTTGAAGTAGTTTATTAGGATTAACAGGAATTTTAAATCATATTAAAAATTAGAGGGAATAGGGGGAAAACGATACTTTTTAGTATCAACAATGCGTTTTCTGGAAGTTACGTGATATTAAGTATACGCTTATCAATTAGCTCTAATTTCTACCTCTTCTTCTTCCTTTTATTATAGGCCAAGTGGCTCTAGTTACAAATTATTTTTCGGTCCGAACTCGAATCAGCTGTAGGGCAGCGGTTAGCGTGCACCTATCCTATGCGGCTAGCCGAAGTCACAGTACGTGACATCGTATTGCACAAGCTGTTGCAAGTTCAAATCACCGCTGGAGCGCTACCTTCTTTTTTATTCTTTTTTTCATGCATTAATTTTTGTTAAAACAGTATTGTTCAGTCATTAATGGCGCGAGAATATTTTAAAGTAAAAAGTACGAGAAAGTACCAGCGACCTGTTTCGCCCAGTTTTGGGTAATGTGTTTGGTATTCAGTAGGTAGGGCTCTCAGTGGTAGTTGTAGTGCCTCAGATTATGGACAAATCTTATATCTGTCAATATTGGAGGAGCCAAACCCTTATTCAGCTTATCTTCTTTTATATAAATACGGAAAGGAATATTTCAGTCAGATAACCTGTTAGAAGTTTAATATATAATATCAAATAATAAATATGAAAAAGTACATTCTTAAACCGAACACCAAGAACGTAATAGTGTACTTAATTCCCTCATTTTTTTGGCACAAAAGTGAGACACTTTTTACAAATACCCTCCCCCCTCTGCTAAGAAATTAATTTTTTTCTGTAACTCGGTATTAAAACTACACTTCGTTTTTTGTCTATTCATTTTCAAAACTTCGTAAAATAAAGAAAACTGTAAAATCA
Source organism: Ctenicera cuprea (assembly GCA_958336395.1). Taxonomy (NCBI): domain Eukaryota; kingdom Metazoa; phylum Arthropoda; class Insecta; order Coleoptera; family Elateridae; genus Ctenicera; species Ctenicera cuprea. The sequence goes on from OY284496.1 coordinate 5,628,666, forward strand.
TTGTTCTGCGAAGAGAAATAATCCAGAGAAAGTTTCAATGTTCATCACCAACAATCATTAATATAAATTACAACTGCATAAACATTTGTGAGTAGAGTTATCTGGTATCAGTACAGGACAGCCATGTGCATGCGTTTGTCTATGCCGGTGATCAGGTGACTGTGACTATGGGTCTAAAGCACGGAAAATAAAAATGCTGAAAGGTTTTTTGAAAACTATGTTACTATGTTGGTTCTATATATTATGAGCTTAAACATTTTGGCGTTCTGTCAACTTTTGTTAAGGAAGCGGGACACGGATTTTCAAATTGGGACTGTGATTGTCCCGCCCAAAACAGGACGTATGGTCACCCTAAATATACCCCACACACCAATAAACACAAATCTAAACAAATGTTTCAATTAGTGAATAATTTATTGCTTTAGCACAAAAGTTATTTAAAATATTTTTTTGTTACCTCTTTTTATCATCTGCTCACTTACAGTTACTTTTATTGTACTGGTTTAGATCATGAAACTTCTGGTGTTTGGTGCATTACTGTATATATAAATATACTTAAATACCTGCCTTTTAGTTTGTATTTATATATAGTTTTTTTTTAAATGCAGGTATTTTGAATAACATATTTTTTCCTCTACCAGTGTAAACGAAATGTGCTTTTAAGATAATTTTATAATTTTCAACTCATCACCCCACAAGTTGTTTTTATACCTACTCTAAATCATATTAAGTTTCCAACACATTTCCTAACGTGTAGAACTTCTAATATTTTTTTTAACTCGCACAGGATGAAAATTCTGTACAAAGTTTAATAGATGCCTGCATTACTGATGAGGATAAGCTGTACCTGTGTGTTTCGTCGCCAACCATAAAAGACAAACCTGTGCAAATTCGGCCTTGGAGGCTTTCGGATGCTGACTTTGTACTAGATGCTTCTATGCCTTTAGATCCTCGTAAGACTGTATTTGTTGGAGGAGTACCACGTCCTCTTAAAGCAGGTTGGTAGAGAACAAAAATAAATATTTAAAGACTTAATTATCGTTACAAAAATTTTCTGTAATTATGTCATGCGAGAAAGGTTGTTACTTCATTTCTAGACAGTGGCACAAATTAAATCATTAACTCTCTACTTTTTAGATAAATGATTTTTAAATAGGTGTGGAATATATTCATTTTAATTTTAAAACTCAGGGTTAACATTGACAGTTACATTGTATAAGCAGAAATGTGGAATTGGCCTCCAGATCAGAAAGGTTTTTGGGCAGATTGTATGAATTAGTTATTGTTTTTTCTGTTTACACTAAATATCTACTTGCAAAAGACCGAATTAAGTATTGTTGTAATTATCTATTATTAGAAGTGTGTGATTGGGAAAGCCTTTATAAATATTGAAAAACGTTGAATTCAAATTTTTAGCTAACTATTGCATTGTACAAATAATTTCATTATTATTAGAATGTATTGTGCCATCTTAGTTTATATTTGAACTTGGCATGATTTTTGGATGATACAACTAACTTACGACAGATATAGAAAAAGCTTAACAGTAAAGTTGGATGTGTAAAATATTCTACCAAATAAAAGTGTTTTATTTTAATATAAAAAAATTTATATAATCTAATTATTAGATATTTCTACCTCCAAACAATATAGTTAGTAAAGATTTTTTATTCATTTTTAGTATTGAAGGTACGCTGCAAACTGTTGTTCTTTATGTAACCCACAATAGTGTTTTGTAGATATTTTTTTTTCACTTTTTGATGACATAAGACTTCATCACTTGGTATATTTACTTTTAAATATGGCGCTGATATTAAAATTAACGTATAATTGACTTCAGCTTTGAAAGGGAACTATGAAAGTAGTAATTAAAAAGAAAATAGGGCAGTGTTACTGTAAATAGCGATAATTGATGGTTTATGAGCTTAGGAACACTGTTTTTCAAACTATGTCTAAAACTTTTAATCAATAAAGGCGTACAACCTTAATATAGAATATAAAGGTTCAAATAAAAATGTATGTTTAATTTCCTATATAATTGAATAGAAAAGTAAACCTGTAATTTCAGTTAAAAATTACTAGTGAACTTAAATTTGATTCCAGTTTCTGTTAAGCAGTTTTGTTTATGTTTCTTTGCAGTTGAATTAGCTATGATCATGGATAGACTGTATGGAGGTGTGTGCTATGCTGGCATTGACACGGACCCAGAATTAAAATATCCTAAAGGAGCAGGCAGAGTAGCATTCAGCAATCAGCAAAGTTACATTGCAGCTATAAGTGCACGTTTCGTACAATTACAACATGGTGATATAGATAAAAGAGTTGAAGTTAAACCATATGTATTGGATGATCAAATGTGCGACGAGTGTCAGGGTCAACGTTGCGGTGGGAAGTTTGCTCCATTTTTCTGTGCTAATGTAACCTGCTTGCAGGTATGTAATAGGCTAACAGTTTCTTGAGTTAAGTTTCTTATCCTGTTATTAATTTCAGTATTATTGTGAGCATTGCTGGGCCACAATTCATTCACGACCAGGACGAGAATTTCACAAACCATTAGTCAAAGAGGGTGCAGACAGACCCCGTGCTGTCCCATTCCGTTGGTGTTAACGCAGGAGCGCTTAGCGCAGCTGCCGTCATTTTTAGCTTATTATTACTGACGGTATTGCTGTTCATTGCATAGGCATAATTCTATAGTAGCAATTTATACATATTTAAAATATATATGTAATCAGTTATCTTCTTTCATGAGGCGCCTGGTGGTAGCAAAAATTAACTGCACCAGCCCATTTTCATACGAGCTGTATTTACGTGAAGTGTCTCCTCTATGCCTGCACGGAACGGACACTGCACAAGCCGCATGTTTTTATCGCCAAGCGTGAATTCATGCAGGCAGTACAGTTAGTAATTTTCAGGGTATTTGTAAATACTAGTCTAATCTGCGAGCCGCTGCAGGGCAGAGGAAACCTTTGCTTGCGGCAAAACACTTAGCCCCAAGTACCTGACCGGCCCGCTCCCAACTAACACTGTCGCTTCCCTTGCTTAGTGTCCGCACTTATTCCTACCATCGTTTATTTTAATGTGTGATACCATAGACGTCTTAATGTATTAAATGAATTGCACGGATATGTATAGTATATATTATATATAGTATCAGCTATTCTAAGACTTTGTATTTTTTAAATTTGAATTTTTATACTAAACTGTTATAAATGGTGATTAGTAGAGTTTGATGTGTGCAATAACTGCGCAGAGTCCTTGCGGGCTCCGCGCTGTAGAGTTTTATCTTTAACCGTAATCAGTTAATGATTATAATGTTTCCTAGGTAATCAGTATAGTGTAATAATATTAAGCACGGGGCGATGAAATTGCTGGCAGCACCACCGTTCTAGTTAGGTGTGCGACCACCCGTGCCAAATGTGAACCATCTATGACATGGTACAAATATGTATTGATATGATTTGTAAAGATTTACACTCCTTTTTCTACTGTTTGTATATTTGCTCGCCTGCGGAGAGTAGATGATTAGTCTGAGATGGGGACATTTGTATCATATTCTATAGGACATCGTTTTTATCTAACGATTATATAACTTTTTATCTGTTTTTGAGATTTAGAAGTGTGCAGTCAGATTGTTTCTAAGCTGATTGTCTGAGTTTTCATATTTTTAATATTTAACTATGTATTTATTGGAAATTTTTGCAAGTTGTATATTTTTTACTTTTTATAACTGTTTTGAACTATAAACCTTAGTTTAATAATTATATCTATTTATATGTGAAATTTGACAGCATTGCGATCTGTCTGTAGCACGAAATGAGGAATGCGGGATTCCGAGTTTCGTGATTTGTAGTTACCATTAGTGCAATATCGGGCTGTGGCCTGGCTTAGGGATAGTCAATTGTTTTTGATCCTTATTCAATTTGTTGACTCGTCAGCCATTCCACCATTTACCTGGAATGGCTGCCAGGCCGATATTCGAGCACCAAAGTAGAATTATATTTTTTTTAAAACATTTATTATGTACTACTTGATTGTTTTTATATTACTTTTTACACTTTTGTATGTATGTTAGTCATTTGCAAACTGGTTTGTATTTCGTCAAAAGGAAAGTTTCTCGTTTATTCACGTTTTGTTGGTTATCAGACTTTTTATGTTTTATATAAATATTATAAAAAAATGTCAGTTTGTGTTTATTTTATAAACTACTGTTATACTTCAACAGATAGTATTTTTGAACCCTTAGAACTAACGGAAAACGTTATTGTAAAGCACCATACTAAATTAGACAGACGTCTGTAATTTGTGATTTACGATGTCTTTAAAACATTTGTTGCATTTGAATTGCTTCAAGAAAAAACAACTTTCACAGTAACGTTCTTAATAAACTTAAAACATTTTTTATGATAATAAAGTGTTATATTAGTAATACTCTTTTAACACGCTTTATAGTTAACAAAGACCGAACTTTTAGTCCCAAAACAGCAAAATATTTCCTTAAAATTCAATAAGTAAACAAAAAGAATGAGCCTATTCAAATGCATTCGCTTACCTATATGTGAAACATGTTACGATTCTGCAAGGTTTGTGCAACTACAACTGCAATATTTGAGATACATCGTTTCGTTCAGTGTTAGTTTATTGTTGAGCTTAGCCAGAGGGTCTGCACTCAAAGATATTTTTGCAAAGTTTCATAAATCTGTTTTGTGTATTACTTTTAAAATCCCCGACCGTTTATATTCTACGCTTAACTCCTTTATCAAATAGCTTGAGATAATAAACCAGCTGGCCAAATGAATAATATGTATCTAAACAAGCTCTGTAGGTCAAACATGTAGGTGTGTTGCTATTTTAAGGCCGTAAATAATTTGTTCAAAATTGCATATATGCGCCAACTATATATTTATAAAGGAATTATGTCAGAATTTATTATTAATTGATTGCCCCATAATTTAAATACTGACTTAATACTACACTAGAAATCTGGACTATGAAATAAGTAATACTATTCAAAACCGTTACATAAGCAGAAACAGAAGCACACCTTCATTAATGAGTGCAATATCTAATTTACGTGACACAAGCTTTGTCTTATCTAAATTATTTTTCTTCAATCTGTGGAAAAATAAAAAAGCTATTCGATAAAGGTAAGTAAGTTTTTGAATTTCAGATAAATCGTCAGTTTATTTAGTGACAATGAGAACTGCCTTCAGAGTGGATTGGTATTACATCCTTAAAGCGGTAATGATGAAACAGAATAGCAATAATTAGGTACTTTTAAAATGCTTTCAAAATTTTTTTTTGTTATATGATAGAGACATGCAGCATATGGTCAAGTTTGACTTCAATCTACTACAATTAAGACTTTGATTCTAAAATGTGTCTGGCCCTAAATAAAGCAAGGAAATTTAATAATAAATTTCCTATAACCCTTATGTCAATGTTCACCTCCTTTGCTTGCATGCAATTTACCAGGACCTAGTACTAGATTACTCAGACCAGCTCCTGTTCCAGAGCAGTGGTGGCGATAACGCCCTAGAAATGCACAGAATTATACACAGTAAAGTGCATGCAAAATTGCAAACGCGTTTTTATTCGTGAAATTCGATATATTCTTTAACTGTATGGTATATATTGTAAATAAGTCTAAAATAATACTCGGCATTAGCACTTTGCCCTAACTAATTTTATTGTAGGAAATTAATACGATTTTTTATTACAGTAACATTATTGCATTAATTTGCCCATCACCTACAACATGGGTATAAACATGAAATAAACATAACACATTCATAATTAGATTGACATAAAGTTGAAACTCAAAACAATGTTATTTATTTAATTGCATAAAGTTGGTTTTCATATACAATATAGTCCACCAAATTTTTAATAAAATTGTTTATTAGAAGAACAAATTATGTAGTAAAAAGTTTATTATTTATTTATTGCAATATTACAAATGGTAATTTACCTATTTTTCAGTTAAACTACACTAGCTGATTTTCTTCGTTTTAATTTTTAGTGTAAAATTGTGGAGCAGAATGTTTGATAGTATAGTCTTGCCAATTATGTTATTTTTACTATTGCAGGAACAAAATTGTTGATATCTTCAAAATCAAGATCATCAAAATACTTTAAACTTAATTTACATAAAGTTATTGATTAATAGCTGGATTAATTAGTTTCCCTTCCTATACTTACTTACTTAATCTTTACCTCTTTTACCTATACAGAGTGTCGAGGGTTCTCAGTATTTCTTTATTTTTATCATAAGAAACAAGAGCAACTTTTTCTTCTTGACTCCCAATTGAATTGAAAAACCCTGTATTTTGAAGTGTTGAAAAATACATTATGCAATGGCAGCATTTTAATACTTATACCGACAATTTTGTGCCAGTTCTATCTACTGCGATTAGGAAAACATAAAACCACAATAAAGCTTCGTGAAACGTCTACGGTTTTTGGTTGTTGGTTCCTAATTTAAGATTATTAAGGATTTTTGAAGCCTTCAATTTGAAATTTGTAAAAATTAAAAGAATGGTGCAGTGTGGGGTGTATGTTTTAAAAAATCTACTGTTAATTAAAAAACAAATTTCGGAGAGGCACTTGGGGATATTTATTTGTAGGAGATTTTTTATTATACTATATATTAGGGACTGTCCCCAATTACTAGTACATATATAAGAAAAACAAGTTTGTAAATGCTGAAGTGCTATGCAGAAGTAAGGAACGCATTTGTAGTTGTAATGATTAATGAACGTCTCTTTTGTTTTGTGTATGTATAAGTAATCTAATTTCGGAACGCGTTTTGACGTATGGTTTAGGGCCGGCTCTAGGGCGGGGCAGGTGGTCAGTCGCCCCAGGTAGCACTTTGTAGGACAAAATCTATAAATATATTTTTAAATTTTATAGCTATACAAACGCAATTGTAGTAAAACGCAATCAAATTACAAAACTTATCTTATTCAAAAGAAACTTAAAACGTGTAACACAGTTCAGCTGAGCGAGCCTAGCAAGATTCGGTTACAAAACAAAAGTTGCGATAAGAAAGGGCCGTCGTAAACTACATTATGGTAAATGGATTAGATGTCAAATATTTATTTTACTTTGCGTTTCTGTACTGCATTTCTTAAGTTTTTTTCAAAAACAACGCAAATTTATTTATCCTTTTATTATAGAAACAGTAAAGAACTGAAACTGTAGACCTAATTATTGTTATTTATTTTATCCTCGCGCGTATATACAGTCTATACTTATTTGCAGGGTTCTGGACCGAAACCGTAACCTTAACCGAAAACCGAAAAAAACCGCTTGTTTTTCGATGAAGGAAACTGTAACCGAAACTGCAATTTCACTTAAATCGATGATTGTAATCGAAACCGTTATCTTACAATAGACGACCGTTTTTTTTCGGTCATTTTCGGTCCTAACAAGGTAAAAATGTTAATTGTAATAAAACTGTGTATTATGTACATGGTGGTCTGCTACTATTAATGTTCTCTAGAATATTTTTAGAATAGTATATCGCAGGCGCAGCAAAGTGCACACTGTCCGTTGACTGACTGGCAATTGGAAGTAAAAAAGGAACAGTGTATGCTGCTGGTGAAGCACGCATATCACAATATACGATGACGTCATACCGGTAACATGTTTCCAGCCGACACCGGCTGCCTAGCTCGAGCCGCAGTATTTAACGGTCTTCGCAAATATTTTAATTTTAGGTAGCTGCAGAATGTTTAACCTCCAGTGGCTTTAGAAAACAAATTACATATTCCAAGAGAATAGGAAAACGCGCCTACTTAGTAAACAAGTATAACTTCTTGGGTGATATACATTTTTTACGTCAAAGGCAATTGCAGAACAAATTTGGAAAGACACGTGCTTTACTTCCACTGAGAAGAATGCACGGCAGAATGAAATCTAAGACGCTAATAATGCTGTTAAAAAATAAATGTAGTGATTAATTTTTCTGAATATATAATAATTTTATGTAATAATAAATAATAACTATAGATTGTCACTACTGTACTGTAATGGAAACACGGACAAATAATGAGTGCGACAAGGAAGAGAATGAGTGGCACAAGAAAGGGATATAAAAAATAACAATATTTTAGTTTAAAATTATGTAAGATAAGTTAAAATTTACATAAAATGTATGTTTGTGTTAATAGGTGGGTCTGTCGGGCGGCAATATGTAGAATTGCTCCACCGGCATTTGCTGCTCGAGCCGGCCCTGCGATGGTTTGATTTGACATCTGGTTTAACAGTGTTAACAGTAAATTGACAGGTAGGGGTTTGTTGGTGTTTATGTTTTGATGCCCATAATGAATGAAAATAATCATAAGTAATTATAACTAATCAACAAAATGACGGACGTAGTAGAAAAACGTTTGGAATTAATAGCAGAAGAAGTAGAGCAAATGCAGAAGTCAAAACTGTTTACTACAGATGAAACTAGGTAATAAGAGGGAACTTTGATTTTGAAAGTACCCACTGCTTTGTTTAGATAAGGTATTATTGTTATTTTACTTTATGTTGCAGATTGATACTGATAAAAAGAAAGGAATTTGAACATAGCATACAGGCACCTACAAGAGAATTAAAAAATTTTAGAGAGTACATAAGTTACGAAAAAAATTTATTAAAAGACATAGGTCGGCGAAGAGGAAAATGTAAGAGAGACAACAACAAGAGGGGAAATGTAGAGCATAGAATAATTAAAAGAGTTAAAGTACTCTATGAAGTTGCCCTTCAACTATTCTCCGACTGTACGGTGCTTTCATCATACCTTGGATTTTGTAAAAAAGTTAACTATATTAATGCCGCCTCGGATGCCGTTTCAAATATGTTAAAGGTAAATATCAATGTAATATGGCTGTTAAAAAATTTTGTTGTGGTTTAAAATCGTAATTGCATATTACAGAGGTTTAACGTAAATAAATTGCTAAAAGGCAGCAGGGTGCAAAGATTTAAATCAAATGATTTATTAAAAAAAGTCATTGATTTAAATCAATTGGTTTTTATACTACATTAACTACTTTGGGGTTTTCTTGTAGAAACATCCGGAAAACCCAAATGTGTGGTGTGCTGCTGCAAAATGGCATGCTTATGATTGTGACGATACAAAAACAGCTATGATAACACTTTTGAAAGGTGTATCAAAACACAAAAATAGTCATATATTGTATAAGGAAATGGTAAAGATAGAACTGTTTGAGAATGACAAACCTGACCAAGCAAAAGAAAACTCATCAAATGAATTGTGCGCCAAAAAAATTCAAATAATCGTAAATACAATGTTTCCTAATGTACATGAATGTGAGTTTTACATTGAGTTAGTGGAATTATTGGGGAAGTACCAGTTTACCACAAATGTACAAGAAAGTATTATTGAATATTTAATAAAGAATTATTCTGATAATGAACACCTATGGCACATTTTAGCACAGAGAGAACGAAACGGTGAGTACTTATCTTTATATTTTTTGAGGTAGCTATGGTCAGGGTTATGCTTAAATTAAATCAAATGATTTTTTTAAAAGAATCATGGTTTAAATCAACATTTTTAAATCTACAAACCAGGTATTAAAACTCAGAAATGTACACTCTACGATGCCTGAATGCAAGGGATGTTGGATTAAAATCATGGTTAGCCTATTTAAAATTTTTAAACGTACTTTGACCTTTCAATCGGTCAGTAAACATCCTCATTGAATGCCCATGGGAATGGAATTTTTGTTAATCAGTACCAACTTGCGAAATGCAAAAAATAAAAGTTTTATTATGAAAATAATGGATTTATTTACATACATTATCAAAATTGATTTACATTAAAAAACAATTGAAATTAAAAAAATTGGTTTAAAGAGAATACGTTAATCAAGACTGTTCAAATGTATAAATTGTACTATGTGCTATAAATTTTAAATATTGGCAAAAATTATTGTAAATATGTTGAAGTAGTTTAAAGAAACATTTTTATTGACACTTTTTTTTCTGATATCGGTTAAATTTAAGTATCAATTCATAGTTTATAAAAGCTCTTCATTATTTTACGTCTCTCTCTGGAGCTGGTAGTAATAGTCTGTACATGAACGCAACGACGCACAAATGAAGTACACAACAAACCTTTGGCCAGTGTTGTAAAAGCTACTTTTAAAACAAGACGGACGCTGTTTCAGCACTTTTTGTTTGCAAAAGGTTCTCGAAAAGTTTGTGTTATATTATTTTTACGCTATTTTAGTATCGCGCACTTCGTAAGAAAATACATTTTAAATTATGAGCGACACCGAATAGGTAAAAGGGAATACGATTATAATAATAATAATAATAATTATGAGCGATCTTTGCTGAATAAAAATAGAATAATTAGTATAATAGCTAATTACTATATGTAATGTATTTGTTGCTTATATCATCTGTGTATTATGTTCTTATGATTTCTTAATGTACTCTTCTTGGGTTAAGGCTGCGTAATGGTCAAGGTAATGATTAATAGAATTTATGTTATTTAAAAGGGAACTTTACAGAATATCATAATACATTAATAAACAAAAAACAGCAAAACCCATAATTACATTGTACTACCAAAGCACGTTCTCTTTGGCCTTACGGTGTGCGACTGCTGACTAATACATAATTTTACTCTATGCAGTTCACCATAGGCTGGCTTAGTTGTGTAGCAGGCATGATTTATAGAACATACTGTAGCTTCATATTAGTTTTTCATCTTATCATAAATGAAAAAAAAAATTAAATCAGTTCTGAAAATATTAACAATGTAAAACAAACTGAATGGTGACACTTTTGATTTACACTAAGCATTTCGGCATGTGATATGTGGTTTATTCAACTTAAAATTTATAATAATAGCATGGGGTCGTTTTTATAGAATGGATGGTATAAGCTAATGTTAACCAATGAATATTCTCAACAATATTTATGCTCTCTTTAATGTAAGTGTAATCCCTTGACAGTATGTATATTAAAAGGGAAGTTTTTCATCAACTTTCATGAAAATGTATAATTGCAGTTAGTTTCAAAATTTTTCAAACATTTTAAATTTATGTCACGACATATTTAAAAAGTCCATAGTTTCTAGTTATGCTCAATTCAAGAAGCAGTTGTAGTAAGGGTGAACTTTTACTTTATGGTGTATTTTCTGAGAAAACAAACAAAAAATGCTTTAGTTTTTAGCAAAACATCAAAAGTATTTTAACCCCCCACAGCTACCAGCATAAAATTAAAACATTCTGACTGCTCTTCAGTTATACATATTTTTGTAAACATAAAATATGAAAGAAAAACATTTGTCTTTATTTTACAATATTGTATTTCAGATCCACTTTGTAAAACAGAAAGCACTAAAACATTAAATACAGAAAGCGATGGTAATGAAAATGTTGAAACTACTAGTACTACTACTACTACTACTACAATCAAAAGAACTCCTAAAGCAAGACTACAAGCTTGTTTTGATAAGTACAAACAAGGACTTGCTACAATAGCACCATCAAAAAAGCCAAAATTGTGGTCATTGTATATAGACTTTTTACTAAAATTACAAAATGAACCTCATGGTGCAGGTACAGTTTTAAAATCAGAAGCCTTGAAAACAGCTTTAAATGAGGCATCTCAAGAAAACTGTTTATTAGAAAAACATTACGTAGCCTGGTTAAAACTAGTGGATCGTAATGAAGCCTTACCAATTGCCGAAAAAGGTAAATAATACTGGCTATACTTTGCAATTATAAATTCTGTTAAAATTATTTTCTTCAGGTACCAATGCGATCCCAGATTCTGTTGATTTGTGGAAATCACGACTTCGCCTCCAAATGATAAAAGATACAAAAACAGAAGTTGATCAAGTATTTAAACTAGGTATAAATGCATTGAAGGAAAAAGCACTACCACTTTGGTCATCCATTTTACGATACCATTGTATAACATCAGATGATGATTTTATTGAACTAATTTATGAAGATGGTATAAAACAATCATACGAAATCTCAAACACACTAAAACCGAGATACATAGAATGGTTAGGACTGATAAAAGGAACCGATGTTGCCCGAGAAGCTTATATGAAATTAGCCGAAGAAAAACCATATTGTAAAGATTTGCATAAGGTTATGTCAAAGCTAGAAGCAATAGAAATGGACAATTTTGAGGCTTGGAGTCAAGTTCATAAACTGGCTTGTCAACAGTTTGGAAAGGAAGATGTAGATGTGTGGATTAATCACATTCAATTTTATTTACGCTATAATAGGGAACTTCCTAATCTTAATGAACATGTACAGCAACTACGCTCACAGGCGATAGAGTCAATACCGAAGGAATTAGTGTGTCTTTTTGAAGCTAGATATAACCATATTGCTAAACTAGCTGCAGAGGCACAGAACAAAACAAGTTAGATCCAACATTTGCTCATTTTTGTATTATAGAAAAGTGTATGTCTGTGTTGTTAAATAAATTCTCCAATGAAAGAATTTTTATTAAATGTAATAACAAATTTGAAATAACTGGCAGACAAACGACTGCAATATTAATTTGCATTAGTGCTGCCAGAAGTTTGCTGATGGGCAACTAATATTGAGTTGCGATGGTATCGGTTTAGGAATGACGTAGAAGTTCAACAAACATTTCTTGAGAATGGAAAAAGAACTTGGAAAAATCTTTAGAAAACTCAGTAAAAATTAATATTTAAAATTGGTTTTTAGGAAAGACCATGAAAAAGTTTTTGAACAGAAGTTAGGTTTTTGATTTTTGAAAATCACTCGAAATTAATCATTTGAATTTAAACTTTATTTAATAAAATATTTGTAAATATATGTATACTATTTCTGCAGAAGACTTAGGTATTCTAAAAATAAAAATTTTTAGTTTCCCAAATGGAAGTAGTTAGCAATATAGAATATTCAGAGATATATTGTAAGTGAGATTTGTTTGAATCTGTTTTTTATCTTCGTAGATTTTTTATCTACTTAATTTTGTGACGAATTTATTTTTAAATGCCTTTAAAAAAAAAACAACGGCTAACAAAATTTTGGCGGGATAACGTGCTGCGTAGTTTACTGACAATGACAATAGATGACGTGTTATGTACATGCTCCATATTTTAGCATATGCTATGATAGACGCCATGTATCATGGCAGAATGCGTTTATGGCATTGTGAGACACAGATGGTCTAGAGCATAAGGTTACTTTTTTAAAATTTTAATTCGATTAATTCTTGAAATTGGTGAAACGTGGAGGTGTACGTACAGTCGGAACAAATGTCAAACAAAAAAAATATTAGCAAAACTGATTGACTTACTATAAAGTTTTTTACAATAACACGTTGATTAATCGGAAATTTATCCATCACTAATTAAATTGCATGTACTTACACACACATTTCTGTCAGTAGAACTGTTAATAACATAATATCGCTTCTATAACAGCCTACTGAAAATAAATGATACCAGTTGCTGGACCTAGTACATGGGTTATTTTTTACATTGTGTGCATGGTGGAATGCTTCTGCTTGTGCTCCCGGGGATGTTCCTAATGGAATGGCGCAAGGTATTAACACAACCATGTGCACGCGGTGCTAGCCGGCACCAGCCGGCTAGGCGCAGCATTTTAAAAATGCTTGGATATATTATATATGTATTAATTTTTCTCTCTGGAAATGTTTAAAAAGAAGTTGAATAAAAAAATTGTGTTCCTTTTGTACTTTATGTTATGTCCTATCTAAATTTAAGAGGAACTTACTTGACCTGAATAGCCACCACTGGTTTGTACTCTAGTAATATGCAGTGTGCTGTGGGCTTTTGCCAGAAGGATTGCTGTCGAATAGGGTCTTAGGGATTTTTTAGTGGCCGTGTAACGACTGGGGCCTAGGGGGTTCTACCCCTGCAATGTTAAATAATTTGATGCAAAATACACAATGGTTTGCACCAAATTGGCGCCAATTCTTAAAATTGGTCATTTAAATAAAATTTAATTTGATTTTGATTTTTAAACTGTCTCAGTTAAACACAAGAATCAATATGCTGTTGGGAACATTCGTGCCTTTTTATTAGGTACATTGCTTTAATTATTTAAATCATTGCATCCATTTTTATTCCGCACGTTAGCTTCGACTGCAAACATTACAAAATTTTTATTGTAGTAAGCTTCCCACTATACAATCGCAGAAGTTTTAATTTTGAGTATCTATGTAGCTGCAATGCGAAGCTGGCGGCTCAGAGCTGACGGCAGACAGAGTACAAAATTTTGAAGTTTGTTTACAATCGTAATTTATATAAGATTTGCAATAGTCAGAATTATTAATTATAATTATTAAAATATTAGATACATATTAATTATTCAAACTTTTTTAAAATAGATTCAATAAACGAATCATGTTAAAGAAATAAAAATTTTTGGAAATTGCGAAAATGAGTGGGATGCGCCGCATCCATGGATTGCACGCCACTGCTAATATGGTTCCCACATTTTCAATAAATTTTGTATGTACCTAACCGTTTGCTTCTTGAAATGTCCGATAGGATTCACTTTTGCGGATGATGTTGAACATCTACTGTATAAGGTCTATGGTTTAGAATTGACGCTCGTTGGCTGTCATCGTGGCTTGTGTCTTATTACAATTGTATTACCAACAGAAAGGAACTATGAAAAAAAATCCCTGAACGGTTAAATAATAAGTGAGTTCCAGGACAGAAGCAAGCATGTATCACACACTGTGAATATTAGCAACGTAATATTTTGTTTTTAGTTAATGTACCGTGGTTAGTTAATGCATCGAAGACAGTAGAGTCGGTTAGTGTTACGTAAAGTGTTGACAAAGAAATATATTGTTGTCAATTGACGCCATGCGATCGTGTATTGTTACGGCCATGCGTTTGTGATACATCATGGTCACACTCCATATTGTTCCTTTTAATACCGAATGAAGTTAATAATTAGTCGTTTGTAGTAAAATTAGTGGCTGTGAAGGAACCAACATAGGTTGAAATGTCCACACACGTTGCCACAACCACAACTCACACTACAGCAGGAGGTGCGCCCCCTGATCCCTCAGGTTCTTCCTATGCACATGCTGTATTGAATTTTAAGGGTGATAAGGAAAACGGTAGCAACAAAGAAAACATAGAAGAGCCTGCCAAGGAATTTATTCAACCAAACAAATCTACAAAAAGTGGTACTTTGCAAGACAATTCTGGTACCCAAACCTCGACTGAAGAAATGCAAACCGAAACCACAGACGATGGTGGCAGTTTCACTCCTGTTGTAAGTCATAGCCGTAAGGAGCGAAAGAATGAAAAGAAACGGGAGAAAACAAGAGACTCATTACCTGCCAAAGCTGTTGTAAACGGGAATGTTGAAAAACGTGAAGGTAATTCTGCGGTACCCCCACAAGGAGAGAAGCATAAAGATAAAGAAACTGCACAAGAAGCAAAGAAGGTATATGTAGAAGCCCCATTGCCAAAAACAAATCCGTGGCAAATTAATCGTACTGCTGTTCATATCGCTCCCGCTAGAGAAACACAGGTGGAAAAGCGGGTGTTGCAGCCGCACAAACAGGAAGCTGTTATGAATGGTCAGACTACCCCTGCAGTTGTTCGAGCTCCCAAAGATCGTCGTAAATATAACCAAAAGGTGAGTAACCCTACTTGAAATATAATTTTGTAATATAAAATAAGTATATTTCTCCATCTGTGATATGGTTTTTTAACAGAGATTTTGTTCAAGTATTGAATATAATTTAGTTTTTCTTTACATTTAAATTGAATGTTTTATGTAGATATATTTTTATTTATTTTTCGAAACGTTGTGTTCAAAATTAACAAAAAGAAGGCAATTAACGTACTTTGCTTATAATAATATTTAGTTAAAAATTTTGGTTTTAAATTTTGCAACAGGTGCCTGAATTTATTGATAATCACTATTTACACAATTAGACTGTCCATAATTATACTGTAATTTAAAATATATATAAAAATTGTCCGTCAGTTCTTTAACAGGTATTATTTTCTCCGAACTCATATTTTTGTTTGTCATACAATTCTGTATGTATAATATTAGTTTTCCATGCCTTACCTACGATTACTCTAAATTTCTAATCTTATTTTACGACAGTAGTTACCTACAAAAATTTTTTTTGTAGTGTTCTACATCTTATTGTTGGTAGTATTTTTAATGTTAGCATGATATCTATTTCAAATATCACAAACAAATTTGTGATATGTACTAATCACTAATACCTATTATTAATGAACGTAGTTTATTAACTGTATTAAATGTAAGTTGTTGTGGAGTAGCTGTTTGCCTTTTCAAAACCGCTCATTTATGTTAATAAATATCAAGGTAGAATTTTTTATTTGTTCGTTTCTACCCCATAAATTATATAAGTACTTTCGTAGTACATAGAATTTGTATCCTATACTGTATGTGTGGGAAAAAATGATATAGTATCTGAAGGTAATGTACAAACAATTTTTGTTCTACTTGTTTGACTTCATTTGCTAGCTTGGTAATAACAATGTGTCACTCCCATACAGCAGACTAGATATTTTAAATGCATATTCATTAGTAAAATGCAAATAATGAAAGATGAAAATATAAAAATGCAATTTACATATTTTATAATCTGCATAAAGTCTAGCGACTGAAAAGGGAAAATATATAAAATATATATTAAGCACTTTGCAGCAATTTCTACACCTTGAAAATAGCCATAGTAAACTAATAATGTATTTTAGTCATAAGATCTTTGGTCTATAGAACTATTCTAATATACCCAGCACAAAATTTCTTGTTTATACATCCTATTTTATTTTAATTTTGAATTATTGACTTACAATTACATGTTGGTTGTATTCTAAACCATTATAATATTACAAGTATTGTTTCTAATATTTTAAGTCACTGTTAGTTTTACAGGAATGACAAAAATTGTGTACCGTAACTTAGAAAAATTAAATTGCATTGTTTACTTAAAAATTTTCCAAAACCTTATGCTGAGGAACTCTTAAAATCTTGTTAATTATACTACGTACTGCACCACACCACGCCCGCTTAAAAACCCTTCCAATATTTTTTCCAATATTTTGCGACAGAGCTTATTTTCATTCAAAACAGTAGATTCCAGAGAACAATTTTCATTGATTTCACATGTGATATAACTTCATTTTAGAATTTATTTCAGTTTTAAAAGTATGAAATTTGTAGTTCTGTGACCAAACTCGAGATGAGGTCTATCTAGTAGATCTAATCTTTGATGTTACCTAATAGTAACAGTAAATTTTTCTGTTAGGTACATATACTTCGGAGTGTCCTTCAATAGATACAGCGAAAAAAAAAATTATTGAAGGATGAGAAAGTCCCACGTAACTCTTATTTACTGTAGCTTTTGGAAGTTGTTAAATATTTAGTAAAGAATTTTGGTCGCTAATTCGTAATGAATGAATTATAGTATGGTTACTTGATTTTTAATAGTTTCACGGTTTGAATTCGGCGAAAGTAATGGCGATTTTTACTAATTCATTTGTCATCATATACGAATTAGTTTTTGTTAACATGACAGGTAGAGGATGTGGCGTTCATTAACTGCTAGTAAAAAAACATTTTAAAATGTTTTCAAAACCCGCATTAAATTTTACCGACTTATGTATGGAATTTTCCCAACCGTGAAAAGTTTTGTTTTATTGAGAAACTTACATATTTATGTTTTTATTTTCTTACGTTTAATACAAAGAAAGTTGTTTACAGGTGCGTCGTAATGGTAATTGAAGGGATTGTTTTAAAATTAACCAGTTTGTTGTGATCCGTAGGTTATTAGTTATTACATACCAGTGTACGAAATGAAATACGTGCCTTGTTGTTTAAACTAATGTTTTAATTTGAAATTTAATTTTTATTGGTTTAAAGTTATTCTACATTTTTAGAAATTTTGAGCCTAAGTTTTTTTATTCCCTTGTTTTGTTCTAACCAAAAATTTAAAAAATAATCGGATGAATTAAAATGCTGCAAGCATAAATTAAATTCAATGACTTTAACATAGTAGGCTTGTAAAAACATAAAATTATTAAATAAAACTACAACAATAAATTGATATTTTGGTGTTTTCAAAGCCTGCTATGTTTAAGTCGTCAAATTTAATAAGTTTTTGGGTAGAACAAAAAAGCAAAACATTTATATCTATCAATAGATAAAAAAATTCTTTATCCAACAAAACCAAATTTGACACGTTTTCACTAAAAAAAAATATCGATGACATAACTTCAAAAAAGCTGTCCTTGAATTTTTTTAAATGTGTTAGTCATATTACTTTTCATGAAAATGTGTATACCCTTTGAACGATTTTTTGATAAAATTAATAATCAATAACGTTACAGCCAGTATTCCAAACTTTTGGTGCACCCTGTATATAAAGTAGCAACTATATTAGATGATTTAGATTTAAATGCTAATTTTTCACGCTTCAAGCCAGTATTAGGCAACCTAATTTGCATTGATCCAACTGTAATTGCGTGTTAATTTTGTGTTGTATTTCACGTAATACGCAGTTTAAGGTATCTACATTTAATTATAGAAATAGACGGACAGCTTTGTGGCTGAAAATTGCATTATATATCGAACAATGAAATAATCGAACTAGCTGTTCATAAACGTGTGCTTAATACTTAATCTGAAAAAAAAAATGTACCTGGTGTGTAACCACTATTATTAAAGTTTTTTTAGGCACGCTCAATTCTATACCCCGCTACACATTTTTCGTGTGTTTTCTTTCTTAAATTTTACATTATAGCCATATTTGTTTGTATTTTTACGCTATTAGGACTTTCTTTTGAAGTTTTTACTTTCCTGTATGAAATGTATTTTGATCGTTAAATTTTCGATTTTAAATTTTGGCCGAAACACAAGTTTTGGATCTCTAGGACCCCAAAAAGTGGTTTTACAAAATGTCTGTCTGTATACAGGGTGTTTCGAAACTCGCGGACTCACGGACTGCGGGACGGTATTCTACCATAAAACCTGAACAAAAAGTTCCTTTACGATTTTTCGATTTGACCAATATTTTTGGAGTTATTTAAGTTTTGAAAAATCTGAAAATAATCAAAAAATAAACATTCAAACTTAAATGTAAGCGTTTAAACAAGTACTGAAAATAAATCCATAATACATTACAACAAGAGATAGTTCAAAACGATAATTAAAAGGAAAAATTACAAATGTTGTTTAAAGTGTCTGAAAAAGCTCAAAATTATGTGTTTAATTAAGCAGTGGCACGCTATTGGCTGTTAAAAATAGCACGTCATTATTTATTTGTTTCATAGTTCGTCATTTGTTTGAATTTATATCACTTATTAGCAATCTAGCTGAAGTTGGTAGTTTTATATTGAATAAAGAGGTAATTATTTCGAAAATTCATAGAAGGTGTTGCAGAAAAATTAGCAAATTGGAGAATAACCAAATTGTAGCTACCTCAGTGAGCCTAAAACGTAAAAAAAGCATTGCCAGTTTTTCTCCCTTTTATAAAATTTTTAATTTGACAGATTTTATAAAATATTCATATTGTTTTGTATCTTCTATCCGATCCTGCTTCCAAATTTATACAGTTCTGTTTATGAAATAATATCAAAAAATAAATTACACTTCCGCTTCCGGTTTCGGATTTTTTCAAAGTCCTAGTTTCTGAATATATTTTTGTTATACCCCTACATTTGAAGTTTCATCAAAATCGGACCACCTGTTCGGAAGATATGAGGAAAAGAACGAACGAAGGCACCCACCCACGTAAGATTTGAAATGAAAACGTGTTTTTTTTCTTTAAAATATCGAAATCGAAATTTTTAATGAAATTAGAAATTGTGCATGTCCCGTACTTGATAAGGATTGCAAGACGGCTGGGTATGGGAAGCGATGATCGGTGGCTCTGACCCACTGCAGCAGGCATCAATGCGGAGTGTAGTGTATCCGACTTCTTATCTCGAGGTTCACACTCAACTTTATTTACGAAATATAACAACCCCCAGAGCTGTGGGCGGAACATGAACACACCGGCCACACCTTTAGCTGAAGTCAATGGCCACATTAAACTAGTGGACAGAACCGATACTAGCCGTTGTTGGTCGTTGTGTCCACTAGATCAATATGATCGTTTAGTTAATCTAAAGGTGTGGTCTTCTGTCGAAGGTGGTCGTGGTGTCTACCTGAAGGTGTCGCTGGTGTATGCCACACGCGAAATACCAAGTGTGCGTTGTGTCCTAGACCCTTGTGGCCGTTATATTGCGTTTTAGGCTTCTCTTAGTTA
This sequence comes from Ctenicera cuprea, assembly GCA_958336395.1. Lineage (NCBI taxonomy): Eukaryota > Metazoa > Arthropoda > Insecta > Coleoptera > Elateridae > Ctenicera > Ctenicera cuprea. Next base: position 5,648,970 of record OY284496.1, read on the forward strand.
CGTCACTAGGTTGTAGGACATTCCTAAGATATTTAAAGCAATCTGGTAATATCAATATAATTTTAGTATCATGAAATACGGCGTATGCGAAAGGGGAAGTCGTTGTGTAGTTCATGAATTTGTCACTGCACTTGTACTATTTATAAAAGTGGCGCCCGCTGCTTTATGTTTAGGAAAGTATAAAACCCTAGAAGAAAGCGTTAAATGTATATTTTTGTAATGTCCGTGAACAGTTGTTGATACTTACAAAAGCACGTGTTTGATAGCTCACTTCCCAAATTTATAGAGTTGTTGATTAAATATTTTAAAGCTGCTGTTGCAAATAGTGATAAAATTAACAACCCCCTGGTTACGAACTTCCACTAGAAAAATCTACGAAAACATACATAGTGTACCTGCATAAATTCATTTTATTTAAATTAGTTAAATATGCAAATTTAGTTTTTTTAAGATAGGTATTAAATATAAAATAAATATTATTGCAGTTACGTATACAAAACCCAAAAAAAACTACATAATTTTCATAGGACATGAAAAATAAAACTGCGAAGTGGGATTTGACTTGCAACCAACCTATTTCGGATTTTAAAGAAATTTATATCTGGATTTGTGGGCTTCGTGTTTGACGCTCGAGACTAAAAACTAAAAATATCTCAATAGGTTGTTATCGTTCTCAGCACTTTACAGGATTGTGATAGAATTTATAATTCATACTAAATAATGTAATGATATAAACTTTTATCTTTAAAAGCCCGATAAAATTATTAAATGGTTATTTTTCTTACTGCAAAAAACCACTGTTTTAATATAATTTTTATTTTAATTGGGTTATCAGTAGCACTTTTTCGTAAATAATTTTTGTATAATCATTTTGAAACAAACGATAACATTTGGACTAAGATAGGGTTCTTCTATCGTATCGTGTTAAACAAATTTATTTAACGGAAACTAAGGTTAGTTATACGTGAAATCTTCAAATAGCTTGTTTTTGAAACAAGAATAAGTTAATTTTGTAAATCAATTTTATACAGGGGTACTTCAATAAAAATGAGAAAAAGTTTCCATAAACTATGTCTGTCCTATACTGCTTTCTTACGGAATTACAGCCTCCCGAAGATGAAGGAACAGTTTAATCACGTTTTAAACAATACACTGTGTCTATAAAGTATTCTTCCCCCCTAACTAACTATTGAACGACTTGATATTTTACCACAAAATTTGGTGTGCTGTAATGGGAAATTAAATACTATCTTTCAGACCATATTAAAATTTTGTATCTTCCAAAATGGCGACTGGGCGCCATTTTGAACTTTTTTTTTTAAATAGAAAGGGGGTCGAGTGACACCGCATTGGAAAGGTCTTTTAGTTCTGCGTCTGATCCTAAAGTTTTAAAGAAAAATATTCAGCCATAACAAAATGACAATGTTTGAAGATAAAGAAGTTTATTAAAAAAAAACTAAAAATTAAAGCAAAATTAAATTAAGTGTTCGAAATGTTTACCATTCACTTCTTGGCACATAAAAAGTCTGTTATGAAATTTCTGCCTTACATATTCATAAGTTTCTGGAGTGATAATTCTGCAAACTTCTGTAATGCGTTGCTCCAGTTCTTCAATTGTTTCTGAACGGGTTATGTACACTTTCGATTGCAAATATTCCCATAGAAAAAATCTAAGGAATTTAAATCTGGGGAGCGAGCGGGCTATTCTACAGGCCCCCGCCTACCAATCCATCTTCCAATGCCCGTTGAGAAAGTCAGAAACAGGCCTATAATAATGAGGCGGCGCACCGTCTTGTTGCAACATAACATTTTCAATATTATTTCCAGCCACCTTAGATATTTCTGAGTAAATTTTGTACTGCAAATGAGAAAGTGTACTACTGAATAAAAAAATCAAAACAATTTTGAATTGAGTGAGTCCATTTGTTTAAAATCCGCCATTTTGTTATGACTAAATATTTTTCTTTGAAACTCTAGGATCAGACGCAGAACTAAAAGACCTTTCAAATGAGGTGTCACTCGACCCCCATTTCTATTTAAAAAAAAATTTCAAAATGGCGCCCAGTCGCCATTTTGAATGATACAAAATTAAATTTTTGGCTAAAAAATAGTATTTCATTTCCCATTAAAGCACACCAAATGTTGTGGTAAAATATCAAGCCGTTCAAAAGTTAGTTGGGGGGGGGGGTTACTTTATAAACAGACGGTATATCCGCTATAATCTGAGATATTTGATTCAAATTTTGTATGAATATTTTATTAGTACGATTTGCAATAACACTGGTTTTCGTTGTCATCCACCAACCAGGGGCGTACAAAAATAAACAAAAAGGTACATTTGTTGAAATCGTTGTATCCGCCGGTTATCGAGATAATTTAATTTCAATTTTCAATGTCTTCAATTTTAGCCCCCTTCCCTCCCCAATACCGCATAAAATTTCTCGATTTGCTAATTTTTGATTAAGCAGGCGTTAAAGCTACTTTTTTTGAATCGTGGAGAGCCTTATTTTAAAATTAGGGAAAAATAAATTATCAACCAATTTTGGACAGCCGTCACAGAGATATGAGGAAAAGAACGAACGTACGCAACTTTTGCCTCTTCTCTACAGAGACATTTTCCAAAATATTTTTAGGTTTCTGAGCCGCAAAATGCAATTTGCCTATCAGTAAATAGTAGTTTCAAGCCATATTCCCTTGAAATATTCTAATTTAATAATGTGTTTTCGTGACGGAAACGATGCGGTTTATGAACAAGCAAATGGATTTACTCTGGAACATTGCGTAGCTTACTTAGTATACTCGTACGCTGAATGATGGCGAATCGAACTCTATATTACGAAATGCTAGTTCAACACCTGTAGGTTCGAGTCCTTAAATTTATTAAATAATTTTTTCTTGATTTTTCTGCACCGTTGTTTCATTTTTCGTTGAATACTCCGTACATCAAGGAATCTTGATACGAAGGACACGTCTGAATTCTTTTAAAATAATATGGCACGTTATCGCGTAATTATAGCACTTGTAGATTTAATATACAAATGTTACTTTGTATTTGATTACATTATTTAATTGCAGAACAAGACAATTTGTCTCAATTTTGATTGTTTGAAATTTTCGTGTTGCTTCTAAAATCTTTTATCTAAAATTCTATAGTTTCGTCAAAAATGGCGACCAGAATCGCTGTATATAAAAATACAATATTTTATTTGAAAAATGACCGTCTGAGGCCGCGGTGGCTCAGTGGTTAAATGTACACTTTACGAGTAACCGGTTCGAGTCCCGATTTAGTCGTGTTTGTCTGTGCACGTTAGATGGGGGCTAATAGCCTTAAAAATGATATTCTTGTTGCAAGCTTTTTTTAAACACGGAGTGATAAAGTTATCTGTTAAATTTAATTAGGATCATGAATCTGTTTATTGAAAAATTATGATCTGTGGTAAGAACGTGGTTGTCAACAAAACCGGTTGTATTTTCGATCCGAGACGCTTTAAGTAATATTTTTCTTACCATAGAATCGTCAAGGTTGCGATCTACTTCCTCATAACTCCCGGAGTATGTGCTGAACATACCGGGACAGATGCACATACTCCTTTTATACCGTCAACTGCAAAAGTTTTCGCCCAGTTCAAGGTTTGGTATTTATAAAAGTCGAGACTTCTTAAAAGATATGTCGTATTTAAAATGAATTGCCTGTTCCAAATTAGTTTTTTTTGAATTCTTTAGTGTATGCGTTGGGTTTGACCCAGTTAACATTGTTAATTTAATAAAAGTAAGTCGACAATAGTCATTAAAATTCTACCAGTTTAATTTTATGGTCGTTGGCATTACTAAAAATAGCAAATTCCGAATTTACGGAAATAATACGCTATAGCAGTAACACGTGCAAGCTTGATCGCCTTGTTTGTGAATTGTTTTCCATTAATATTTATTCTCCAAAAAATAAACATATTCAGTGTTGATTTTAAATAGCGATTTATAGATTTAAAAAAAGCAATGCAATAAGATATTAGTAACAGTTTGTTCTAATTGGTTGTGATCTATAGTCAATTTACTGTATTGGATATTCCGTCCTCCTGTATTGGTTCGCACCTCGCTAGATGCTATTTTTTATTCAGTGTAGTTTAGATAGGTATACTAATTTTATCTCCGATTTTAATTCAGTGTGCCGTTGTTTTCTGTGATTATAAAACGCTATTTATATAGCGCGACTAGAAATAGCGTTCTGTATCGTTCCGATTTTGTTAGGACATCCTGCGTATGATGCTGAAAACCCGTGTCCTGCATAGCATTACAGTGGTACGTAGTTTAGTGCACGATACAGGGAATCATAATTTTACGACCCCCAAAATGTGGGTTGAATCTGGAACATTTTTGAGATGAAAATATTGTCGGTGAGCCACTATAGATAGCTCTTTTATGTTACACGAGCATGAATTTTTGCCAAGTGCCTTGTTTACCATTGTTTTATTGAAGTCTATTTAATACACACTACGTACGTGTGTACAATGTTAGGGAAAAAGTATTAGTTAAAGCATTTTGACCTTTTTGACGACCTTCACACCCACCTATTTAAAGTATAAAGTAAAAGAACTGAAAAATCGAAATGGAAATGTCTCCAAAATCTTACTATAATGTTATTGTAGTAGCTTATTGTGCCAGTTTGATAGAGAATTGTTTCTCTATTCAACGACGTAAAACTTGTACACTCTTACATGACAAAATTGTTTTAAAATTCATTTGATTTTTCTTTACAAGAACAAAATGTTAGTGCTGTTAATAAAATATTAATCGTTGTTAACACGACCACATAGATTAACATCGACTGACGTCTTATACTGCCTGCCGCATCAGGCATTTTCCTACAAATTTCGCAAGTTGCAGGGGCACTACTAACCGTTACAAAAAATGTATCTGTAACTAAGTTAGGGAAGATTAGCATAAATAGTATATCCTTGTACTAAAAATCTACGTTTTTTTGGTTTAATGAAATAGAATTCTAGTATTGAAGTGGAAACGTTTCGTATGTAAACAACTCAAAAATTGTTAATAATTGTGCTTTATTTAATTGTCTTTAGCGTATTAACGTTTAAATGTGTTGATAAACATTAAACTGTGTATAAGTATCATAATTGCTATACTTGTAGCATAATATAATATTATCTCGATATAATTATGTCAATAAGAAAGTTGTACGTGAAACAATGGTAAAAAGTCAAATTGCGTTGGTTTTTAACCGACTTCAAAAAAAAGGAGGAGGTTCTCAATTCGTCTGTATATATATTTTTTATGTATGTTCGGCCATAACTTCTTTGTTTATGAACCGATTTTAATGATTCTTTTTGCGTTGGGTTCAGTATATTTACAAGGTGGTCCCATTTTAATTTCATTGGTATTGGAGCTTGAACTTCGAAGATACACCAGGGAACTTCACAAAATCTATTTTTTTTCTAAGCGTTTCCGTCTTTCAGCTTCCGTTTCAACTAGCCGTCGTTTCCTCATTCGAGAAGCATCCTTACTAGGTCTACCCATCACTTAAAATTGTAAAATAATTAACTTTAAAAAAAAACTACTTCAAATAAAAACACAAAAGTGACATAAGTTAACTAAAAAGCAAAAAATAAATGTTTTTTATACTTACAACAATTTAATACTTATTTGTTGTTCCGTTTAATGTAATTAAGGAATTGTTGTTTATTATATACTTATTGTTTTATAATTTTGAAGTCGGTGCCAAGTTAAACATAAAAATTATGTTTGCTACAATAACAAATTAGATTCGAATGTTTATGTTTTACTTGGCACCGACTTCAAAATTATAAAACATTTAATAATAAACAATAATTTCTTAATTACATTAAACGGAACAACAAATAAGTATAAAATTGTTGTATAAAAAACATTTATTTTTTGCTTTTTAATTAACTTATGTTACTTTGGTGTTTTTATTTGAAGTTAATTATGTTCGAAAGATTTTGTAAAATAATTTTAATTATTAATAAAGGACTGAAGAAGAACGAAAAATGACAGTCAAAACGCTTCTCTTTGAATACTAACATTTTATTTCATTATGTCACGATTTAAAAACCCAAGAAATAAGAACATTTTAGTGGAACAAAGCAAGTCGACAAAAAATTATAATCGATAGTATACCCTTAGATAACAAAACTTTCGAATAAAAAAACGCGATATGCTTTGAAAGCAGTCTGAAACAATGACAGTAGTGCATGCTGAAAAGTTCGTTTTATTTTCTTTACATTCAAGTGTACTTAAAAACGACAATTTCAAGGATCGACACCATTTTTTAAAATAGTTCGTAACACGACAGGTCGTACAGAGTCGTCTGTCGATATTAATCTAATAACTACTCGTATTTTGGTGGCAGCACTAACATCTTCTTTCAATAGTACAAAGCAATCAAATTTTATTTGAAAGATATGATTGCGGTACGCTGTTTGAATTGTGAATGACCTATGTAGAAATTTTTCGCGTTTTTCTTGACGTTAAAACTAAAAAGGGCGTTGCACGACTTTTTTTATAATCTTAAGTAATAAATAAATTCCTGAGGTCATTTTAAGTAGAAACTGTTTGATAACCATGAGGCCGGAAACGCTTTCTTACGGAGTTACAGCCTCCTGAAGATGAAATAGTCTAATCACGCTTTAGTTAATATACGGCCGCCATAAATTGAAATACTTGATTCAAATTTTTGTAGAGATGTTTTACTAATGATTTACATTTTTGCTTGTTTTTTTAAATCCTTTAACAAGGGGAGTAAGTGACGTATCTCGTAACACATTCTGAGCACCTTCTGTATCTACGAGCTGGGCAAATAGATTTCAACGAAAAGAAGTAAAAATGTAAATCTTCACTAGTGAAATAGTCGTACATAATGTAAATCAGATACCTCAATTATTGGCAGAGGTGTGGATTAAAGCGTGATTAGACTATTCCATCTTCGGGAGGCTGTAACTTCGTAAGGAAGCGTTTTCGGACTCATGTTTATTAGACCTTTTCCACTAAAAATAATCCGAGGAATGTCTTCCTTACATTTGTACAGTCATGCAACACCCTGTATGCATATGCGAGTAGTCTTGAGTAGGGTTTGGAATTTATTTTGATATATCGAATAACTATATAGAATTTTGAAAATATCGATATATTCGATATGTTTTTGCAATATCGCCCAGCCCTAGTCTAGTGGTGTCGGCCACTATGGCCATATGAATGCACATTCCTATGCTGGCTATGAAGTATGAACCCACGAGTGTAAAATAAAAATTGTCTTTATGTACTGTGTATTATGAGCTCAAAAGCGGCACAATTTCTGAAAAGCGGGATATTATGGCGGCGTCCCGCCAACTTTTCCGAGCCGAACGTTACACAGGCCTGAAAATCAGGACCGTCCCGCCAAAACCGGGATGTATCTTATCTAACAGTATTAGCTATATTTGAGTCGTTCATTTTTCAATTGCAATTTTTAATAACATGCCTCAATTAGTCAAGTTAATATTAACACTATATGAATGTGAATCATTGTTTTCGAAGAACTGAGGATAAAGCTTTAACGGCAGCACTAGTGCCATGAAAGACAGTGGCGACATTACGGGGGGGCTGGGGGTCCTGTGCCCATCTCCAGAATTTTAGTGTGCCCCCTCCAATGACACCTTTTAAGTTTCATGGCACCATTAAATCATTAACATGTTTAAGAAAAATTTTTGCTGTTTTTTGCGGTTTATTCACTACAGTTTACATCAGAGAATTATTTTTAAGGAATGTTTATTTGTTGCAGTAAAATGGGAAATTAAAAACCAACTTTAGTGGTTTGGTCGCACGGCATAAATACAATTGTATTATTGTTAGTAAGCCATTTTTTACGAACTGGGGTAAGCTAGAACACCGCTGAAATGCAGAATATCGAATTACGCTTTTGTTTAGGCTAACAAACATTGCTAAAATTTGATAAAATAGTTCTCCTGGTATGCTCACACCCCCGCAATCAACATGAAGTAAAAACGCCAAATTTACAATTTTAACGAAATATAAACATAAATATTATTAAGTTGATTTTAATTCCGATTACAGAAACGAGAGGGTATTTTTGTATAAAATAGTTATTAAATTAAGAATACATCTGCTTTTGAAAGGCCCCTTCCCTAACTTTAACTTGGCCCCCCTGGGCCCCAAAACGAAATTTTCTAGTGCCGCCACCGATGAAACAAATTGGTATGCAAAAACAATTCTACGTTTTAGATATGCGTTATCGAGTATAGTCACCACATCATATCTTTTTATTACCAGAAACAATCTAGTATTATCGTACCACTTTTTGATCAAATGAATTAATCATAAAGAAGTTGGAAACCTCGAAATGGAATGGTTTAAATTAAGTAATATAGTGAATTCGATGGGGTTGCTCGTTACTACAAAAATAATACATATCGCTTGCTCATTACTACTAGCTGTGGAAAATGCAACAGCGTTATCACTATTTGTAAAAAAAGCGTTGGTGAAAAACAAAATGACTAGATGATAAATGCAGGCTGAACTATGCACATGCATATTAACAACAAACTTTCCAGCTGTGATGTGATAACATTCGCGATAATATATAAAGACCGGACTTTCAGTCGCGGAAGAGCAAAATTTTTGTTAAAATTCAATAAGTAAACAAAAACCATGGGCGTAGTCAAATCCGTTAAGTTATACGTGAAACATATTGCACAAGAAAACTGATTTTTCGGATGAGAATTCAGAAAAAGTTGTTGTTGTGTACTGCAATACTTAAGTTTTTTTTTGACGGTGGTTTTCCGTCCTTTATTAATGTTGATAGTCCAAACTTTTCTTTCGTAGAACTTTCACGTTGTATTAATGAATTTGCACGTTCTATTTTCATTAACTCGTGGCTGCTATTTTACATTTCAATTAAAAAAAATATATGTTTGCAGTTTCATAAAATTGTTTCGTGAAGTACTTTTAAAACTCATGACCATTCCTATTCTACGCTTAACGCTTATGAACCCTGTTTTATTTATTTTTTTTTATTACATAAACTTTAATTTCAGTTGACCAAATTTATAATAGCTACCTGCCCAAGCTAGCCTAAGGTCAAAGATATGGATGTGTTACCATTCTAAGCTCGTAGATAATTCGTTTGAAAGTTTAGGTATGCGCCAACTATATATTTAAAGAAATTATGGCAGAAATTATTATTAATTGATTGAAATCCGGACTATAGTAATATACAATGTTCAAATTATGATATTTGAAAAACAGGAAACTTGATATTTTTTATATATATATATATATATTAGTATAAGTAATATCAAAATTTTCTTTGGATTTCTTATCTTTCGATATAGGTTGATACATATATCAAATTGCATTTAAATGGAATCAAATTTTTTATACACTTAAGTGAATGAAACTCCATAGTAGGACGCATAAATAAATTTTTCACACGACTTTTTTGTTACTGTCGATTGAAAAGATATTTGAGCTGATAAGAAGGCTAATATTTCTCTCTTATAATATAATACGCGTTTCCTAACTTTTCTTTATTTTACCACGCAAAGGTTTTGCAAAAAACTACGATAAAACTATACGTTTCACGATTTTCAAGTAACTTTAAATTTTATTGAGTTCGGGAGGTTTTCTAAAGCACTATATTTTTATTACTAACATAAATTTGAAAATCAAAACTTTTGGTCTTTTTTAATTGCTAAGTAACGTTTAGGTTGCTGATAAAGTCAATGCCACTTGCCACTGAATAGTATTTTCCGCGTTGTTCATTGTTTTACTACTGAAAATTAGAAATCTTGCAAATTTTGGACCATTCCGTTTCAAATTGTACCTACCTTGGTTACAAATATTATTTTTATTGGTTCTAAATTTTGATAACGTGATTACACAATTTTGGTAGATAACACGTCAACAATTTGTTTCCATATGAGTGACGCAAGTGTTTGTGTTAGTACGGTATGTTTCTCTTGTACATTTATTTTCTAATATTTTTGTATCAGTATCAGGTACTGGGAAAGCTACCATGGATGAAGTAGACCCATGTTGCATAACTGGAATTTGGTAATTTAACATAAAAATATTTTTTTTAAACGCTATTTTTAATTTATTCATATTTTTGTTCCAAACTTTGCACGTGGTATTGCAATTGGATTTTGAAAACCTTTTTTTCTTTTTACTTTCCCATACCTTCGGTATAGGGAAGTATTGATTTTATGAAAATTTTCGAAATATAGATTTTAACAGAAATACACGTTTTGGGGCTCAGGGAACCCAAAAAAGTGGTTTTTAAAAATTGTCTGGCTGTAGGTGGGTGACGCCTCTAAAGGCGAAAGTACTGGACCGATTTTGATGAAATTTTAAATCAAGAGGTATATCGAAAATTGTAGTTCTAGCTAAGCGTTTCAAAATAAATCCGGAAACGGAAGTTAGACATTTTTTTGTAGCGTTTTTTTTTTCAAAAGTAAATTTTGGAAATCGAAATCTGAATGAAGAACTTAAGGCAAATCGAAAACGGTTTAACTTAACTTTCTAGCTTCAATCTTGCAGCTGCTACAACTGCTTGAAAATTTCGACTTAACGCCTATTTACTCAAAAAGTAGCTCGGGATCAGCTACAACTTGTTTGAAAGCCCTTTGTGGGTAGTATACGATGAAGTAAAATTCATTTCAATTTTCAAAAACTGCCACATGATTTTTGTAAACTTCCTGAACCGATGGAGGTTGCAGTGAACTACAAATTTATTTTTTACTAATCTTCCATATTTTAAATTGACGACGGCTTCCAGGAATTTTCGAAAAAATTGAAACTGAATAATTATTTATTTGTAGATGGTGGAATGCCATTATTTATGTTCCTTGGAATGTTTTTAGTGATAATGGGCAGGTGTTCACGGGGGGTTGGGGTAAGGGGGCAGACCTGTTGTACAGGTGTTATACGCTGATCCAGGGTAAGTTGGGTGGGGAAATATCATGTAATTGCTTAGGCGCAAATCTGATCTTTCTCAAAAACAATAATTATAAATAAAAAATAAGATACATAGCATGTGTTTGCTAAACATTACGTTACACTTGTTATTAAAATATTTAAACAAAAATAATGTGATTTGAGTAGAAAAAAATTCTATTTAAATCGAATAAATCGACTTTTTAAAATAAAAATCACTATTTTTTTGTACTCAGGTGTTTCTCTTGATTTTTAACAATCAATACCTTGAAAACTTTGGTGACCAAACTATCAGAACTCGTATAAAACTTCCTACTTTATTAATTGTTCTAATCGAATAAAAAATTAATTGTATAGTTGCTGTTGAAAAGAAAATTGTTTTCGACAACCTTCAAAAAATAAACCATTCTATTTGAAAATCAAAAGTAAGAGTCACTCATATGGTTCAGCCCGAATTTCTAATTCATTTTCGATTACGCCAATAAGCAGGTAATTTTATTTAAATAAATATAAATGAGCAACTGTGAGAAAATTCAAAACCCTTTAGTTCTCACAAGAACTTTTGTACTCTAAATGTACATGAGTTCTGACTTGCCAAGCACAAGGGACGTTTCTGCACCGTAACTGTGATTTCAGTTTTCGCTGTAGTTCTCCTTTTTGTGTTTTTTCTACTGATTATGACTGCTTAGCAGTCGAAATGTACATTTAGAGTACAAAAGTTTTTGTGAGAACTAAAGGGTTTTGAATTTTCTTTCTTTAATGTTATTTAGGTCATAATATCACTAAAGTGACTAGTTTTGGATATATTGGTTGCTAAACATCAGAAAATCACATTTGAATGTACAAAAATAGTATTCTACTACAATGTGCCATGGAAGCAAGCAAACAATGGAATAAACAAACTAAAAGTTAAAATTATATCAAAAATAAAATAATTTGATGTTTCCTGTTAGTTGTGTTTTGCTTATTTTCACTGGCTTCACCTTAAAATACTATTTTTTTGTTATTCAAACTTTTTAAATACGATTTTCTAATTTTTTTTCAAATATAAATATATACTTATGATTAAAGACAGGACTTTTAGTCGCAGAAGAACAAAAAATTTCGTTAAAATTTAATAAGTAAACAAAAAGCATGGGCGTACTCAAATCCATTAAGTTATGCGTGAAACATATTGGACAAGTGAACTAATTTTTCGGATAAGAATTTAGAAAAAGTCGTTGTTTTGTACTGCAATTCTTAAGTTTTTTTATTCAGCGGTGGTTTTCTGTCCTTTATGAACGTTGATAGTCCGAACTTTCCTTTCGTAGGACTTTCTCGTTGTATTATTGAATTTACACGTTCCATTTTGATCAATTCGTGGTTCCTATTTTACATTTCAATTAAAATAAAATATTTTTGCAGTTTCATAAAATTGTTTTGTGAACTACCTTTTAAAACTTACGACCATTTCTATTCTACGCTTATGAACCCAGTTTTATTTTATTAAAGTATTACATATGCTTCAATTCCAGTTGACCAAATAAATAATAACTACCTGCACAAGCTAAATTAAGGTCAAACATGGATGTGTTACCATTCTAAGCTCGTAAATTAATCGTTTAAAAGTTTAGGTATGCGCCAAATAGACTATTAAAGAAATAATGCCAAAATTGCTTAATAATTGATTGCCTCATAATTTAAATACTGGCAAAATACTAGACTAGTAATCCGGACTATACTTATGATGTATCACCGAATTTAGAAAAGACATGTTTTTTTAACAGTACTGAAAAAATAAAAAGTAATTTTACACGAATTTGATCTTGATAATTATGTGGGAGATCGGCGTACTGGTTGACACCGGTACTGTTGGACACGGGTTCAAAACTCGGGCGGTAACAATTTTCACAAAATTCTGTGCGGTTCAGGATAAGGGGGTAGATCGGTTGTACAGCTGTTAAGTGCTGATATAAGGTGGGTAGGGTGGAGAAAGATCAGCGTTGTTTTTATGCGACTAAGATCTTTCTTTAAAAAAATTAAAACAAAAAATAAGGTACATATACCGAGTGTAACAGAGAATCCATGTACCCCTCTTTCTTGTTATTTATTAAGACAATCGATTAAAAGTTTGGAACGGTTGAAACTTCCGATTTCGCCGAAAGTGACACTTTCTTAGTTTAAATGGAACACTTTGTATATTGTTGAATTCTAACGAAATTCTGCATACGATGGTGTTGTTTATCTAAATTTTTTGTGCTATAAAAATTTTGCCATCAATGTTTAGTTAAACTCGTCATATGCAGAACTGCATTCGAAAATAAAGCTATATACAGAAGACTCCATTTAAAAATATAAGAAAATCACTTCCGGTGAAACCTGAAGCTCCAGAAAGTTGTAATCTAGGTACATCAAATAATATGTGTTCGTGCATAGATTAACCATTCTAAATTTTAAGTTATTATCTTAATAAATAACCAAGAGAAAATGGAGGTGGACCGAACACCCAGTGTATGTCAAACATTATGTTCCACTTGTTAGAAAAATATTTAAACAAAAACACTTAATTCTGTTATTAGTTTATGCAAGTAACCACAGGTTTTTGAATAATTTTTTTAGAAAAAAAAAAGTTTAATATAAAAAAATTGATTAAAATCGAAAAAATCCGATTTAAATCGAATAAATCGTTTTTTTCGTATTCTTTATAAAAATCACGATTTTTTTGTACCCTGGTAATTAATTGAAAGTTCTTAGTACCATCGTATGTGTAAGAATTATTTTTCGATATATACCATAACCATTTCTGTACAGTGGGTAGTAGAAATCTGCAGATACACGATGTACAATACGTTTTACCTATATTCCAGATTAAAACTAACGGACGGTATACAGGAACAGGATGTATCGAAATTGCGTGTTGATATTGGAATCTCGCTTATTTAAAAAAAATGTGTAGATTTATTAGCTTAGTTTATTAAGGCATAGTCGCCTTTCAAGTTATCCAGAAAAAAGTAAAATTTTAGTTCTAAAGTAAGGAGATCTCAATAATTAACATGCAGTTTGTAAGTTCCTGCATAAATATTAAAACACTGAATTTCATAAAATAATTTGTGTGTACAAATGTTTGTCGGTCCCGGTAGGTCTGTGGGTTAAGAGCTCGGGCCTAGCCGAAGCTTGATTTTCATAAATGTGTAAGAATAGCATTTTCTTCATATCAGCCATTAAATAATTTTCCATTTGTTATTCCTTTCTATACACCCACTGTGTATATATATGCATTGTGTATTTTGGTATTTTTTGTACTTATTATTTGTTTTTAAATAACATGGTATTTACAACAGAAATCACATGCCCGCTGCTTTATGTTATTTACTGTTATACTTCCTGTAGCATTTTGGAATAGCTTGTTATTATGGTTTAGTCTGATTTACATTTATTTCTATAAAAACTTCTTACTTTTAATAGAAACTTCGATTTGTTAAATAATATTTTAGTATTTCAATCTTAGTAGAATGCTATATTTTCTAATATAACATGTAGAATTGAGATTCATAGAACAATTATTGACTAAATAGTAATCATAGAAACTACATCTGATACGATGTATGTATTATAATCAGTAAAATCATCTCCGTGATACAAAGTATTAATTGAATTAGCAGTAGATGTACTTCTAAAGTAGATTTTACCCTAATACATTTCTGGGTATTAGAAATGTGTAGTGTCGCTGTATTTAAATAAATGTTATTTCACATCAAACCTAATAGCAAACTGCAATTTTAAATGAAAATTATTACTACTATATTGTTGCAGGCTAGTGATTTCTCGGATATATGTGACTGGCCATCCTTGGGAGATCATTCTGTTGAGGTCAGTAAAACTAAATATTCACGATATTATGTTTAACTGACACGTGAAGTTCATACAATGTATGATATTCAAAAACAATTTTTTTTTCTCATATTTTGTCACACTTCAATCAATTATAAGTAATGCGCCTACAGATGGCTATTCAATTGACGTTAGGTATTTATCGTATTTACCATTGTTACACACTGCTGTTAGTAATGGTGTATATATGTGACAACTTTTTTTTAGTTTTTGTAGCAGTTACTTAAGTTGCATGCATATACATAACTCATCTATTCCAAGATAGCATACCTAACATCAATTGCAACAGCCTTCTCCTTCGATCCTAACATAATTGTGTGAATTTCGCAGTGTTAAGATTAACGTTTACATTATTATTTTTAGTAACTAGGTAGACAAGTAGAAAATACTTACATCTAGGCATGTACTATTGGTTGAAAAGTGTTATTACTTACCCACTGTGTTTTTTTTAATTGCCAAATGTTACTGATATTTCTAAAATGTCTGGCATAAATTTAACCACGAATTCTTCATTTCAAAAGATGTTGATTTAACTTAACTTACCTATATACAGAAATGCGTCGTTATGGAGATACAGCCACCCAAAGGGGTGACAACTGGGACACATTTGCTTGAAATTTTGCATATAGTTCTTGCTTATGGCTGTGCAAAATAATCGTGTAATCGGTTGGGCAAAAAATATAGATTGTTTAATTTATCGCTTAATCAAGTTCATTGATTAAATTAATTGATACATTGATAATGGCACAGCCCTATCCTCGTAATTGAAGCTCTACTTTTCGTAGTTTCCATGAGAATAGGTTAACTAGGGGTGCCCCATGTGGAGGGTCAGCTAGTAATTTTTGTTGTATTTTTTTAAGCTTGGTTTTTTTTGGTATTTGACAAGAATTTTTAATTACTTCAGAAAATTAAAGTTGCTATGATCAACCGTTTTTGTATTTTAATATGTTATTCGTGTAGCTAACCTGGATTTAATATTGCAAAGTTAGGAAATAGATAGAAGAGCTAAAGGTAAGTAAAAGGTTTCTATAAGTATAATCTCAAAATTTCTAGTTAGAGAGCTAGAAGGGAAAGTATAGGTTCACTAAGGTTTGATAGTAAAAGAAAAGTAGTGAGCACCACATACAAAGTAAATAAATTAAACAGCGTCCAAGTATTCCTTTCAAAATGTGTCCCAGCTATCACTTCTTTGAGCGGCCGCCTCCGTTACGAAGCGCTTTTGTATATAGATAAGTTGGATTAAATCGACATAAATTAGTCTGAATGATTACATTTATGCCAGACTATTTTTTAATTGTTTTGTTGCCTCTGTGCCATGTGATTCATATAATGTTATATGATAAACTTTCACAGATCTATGTTGCTAAAATATTCCTGATCGTGGGTCTCTTTATGACTAGGAGATGACCTTCCTTATACCTTTTTTCATTATTTTCAATTATTTCATGCTGCACATACATATGTTTAATACACCAAACAGTTTTAGGATAGCCTATTTAAAACTCATAGTGCTTTTTTAAGTATTATCTTCTAGATGGCAGCAGTACCAAACTCGGTGACTCACGAAATTTTGCTCCATGATTGGCTAGCGTATTATGTGCTGCCATCTAGTGAATCGCTAAGTATAAAAATATTACATTTTGTTTTTTATTATTTCAAGCCTTAAAAATAATTGTTATTGCAGTTTTTGCATTAATTATATATTTTAATTGTAAAGTTTAAAATTTAAACATTTTGATCAATATCTGATGTCACTAATAAACAACACCACATTTGGCCCTGCTGACATCTAGTGGCTGATTTGAGAAATGGGTTGAAAATCTCCCTTTGCAATAAATACTATCGTAAAAAAAAAGCTCGAGGAAAGTTATTGCACAATATATTAGGAAGATTATCATGTGTCTCATACTCGTACATACATACATTGTTCATTGCTGAAAGACTTGTTCAAAGATCGTCCTTAAATTGTAATAAACCATTAAAATTAAGATAAAAGCATGTTCCACGACTTATTTTCTATCATTCATTACCATCTCCTTGCAACTTGTATTGGTCATTGTAGTTTGTTGGTGTGTATGATATTACTTTGTTTTGAAAATATTTATTAAGAGAAGACTATCTAATATCCCATTTGTTTTCAGAACTAAAATTTTACAATAAAAGTTGTTTACGATATTATTTTCAAGAATTCTATATAGTTAAATATATTTTACAGCCTCTTTTAAAATATTGGTATCATCATACTGTGTTTTTTAAATTATAGTGTTTTTTTCTGTTTATAATAATAATATTGACTCTCTTGCAGCAAAACAGAGGACAGACAGACAGACAAACAATAAATAATGCCTTGGTACCTACATATTGCAAAATACTTTATAAATACACATTTACATATAACTGTTTTTACACTACAGTCCAGGAAATTGTTTGCTTTAAAAGCTGATTTTAAGTCTGTTAATCTTTCTGATGTACCATCACGAAAAAAATAATTTCGAAGAGTATTGAGCTTGTTTTTATCAGGTTGTACCCATTGTTATTCCAAACAAGGCGCCAACCCCTCTAGGCCACAATATAAAGTTTTACTAATACACAAAAGTCTAATTCATGTTTCATTATTTAGCTCGCCTGCCTCAACAAAATTACAATACTAATTTACAAGTATTACACAGCAAAATGATAATTTTTCTAAATACTTTGTAAAAAACTATAGTCCACACTGTCGCTAAAGCATTAATAGACAGCGAATTAAAAAAATATAATTTCAACATTTTTATTCTAAAGAAAAGAATTTCCTTTAAACATTATCACTTTCAAGTTAATGTATACTAAGTGCTTGATTTTATCATTTATCGTTGCGAATGGTGAAGAAATTAAAAATCCTTAAAAGAAAATTTCGCTTTGTACTGTGGCCGGGGTGGCTTATTGAAACTATCGTGTAATGTTTTTAATTATCTTTGAACACAGTAGCCCATAGAAAACTAGGTAATACCAAGCGATCTTTATCTTTGAATTGTTTCTCTATCTTCAATATTTATAGAGATAACAGCTGGGTAATGAAAAATCAAACTCTTGGTGTATTATCTAATCAAAAAGAAAAGAAAAATTATGTAATTTAATAAAAATGAAATTAATTGCATGCATAGCTTGTAAACATGCAAAAAAAAAGAAAAATATACACTACCCGCCAAAATTAAGGAAAAGTCCCACTGACCCTGGATAACCTGGAAGTCATGGAAAAGTCGGGGAATTAAAATTTTAATCTGGAAGTCATGGATTTTATGCAAAATTTGGCAAAAGACTTGATTTTTCTCTTGATTTACAGTAAAAAATTTGATTTTCTTACAGGGAACCCTGTATGACCTTTATCATTATATCAATACACGGTGATTGTATCTTCAGCTTAAGGAATTGCAGTAACACTTTATACAGAACAATATATTCTTGAATCTTCCTTTAATTTTTGCGGGTAGTTTATTCTAAACAACTTTCTACCATACTTTGATGCAATAATTTTTGAAATTTTCAATATTGATGGATTAAGTTAATCTCTGACCATAGTTTTTGATTGTCACAGTGGGCAAATATTAAATTAAAAATGTTCGAAAGAAAAGTTACTGTAAAATGTAATTTTTTTCATAAATATTTCACTAAACAAATATGTCAATTATTTAAGAAAATACCTTAGCAAATTTTTTAGAAAACAGATTGAAAGTTGGTAGAAATCTGTTTTATTTGCATTGAAAAAAAAAACTAGTTAATAAACAGTCTAGAATCCACAATACAATAAATTTAAAATGTTGTCTGTTTACTGCATGGAAATGTTCATGTTGATGAAGACATTTATTCAATGCTTATACAGGGTGTGTATAAATTGGCGAAAGAACTACAAGTGGCGACGTTGGTGATAAAATTCTGAGTCGAAAATCTTAATACCAAAATGTTGTACCATGCTTCCTGGGTATGCACGGGATCTTCAAAGTTTGAAAATGAAGTCTTTTAATAAGTGTTTTATTTTAGTTCATTATCTGTTAACAGAAAGAGCTGCAAATTAGAAGAAATAAGAATTGTAATAAATATTTTTTCATAGATGTTGTTTTTCGGCCCCAAAAGCGTGTTTTTTAAGCATTTCTTCATTAACTTATTATTGTAAAAAATACATATGGCAGCATTGTAAAACAATAATTATTCAAGAGTGATGCGACTCTAAATTACTTCTGTCTCGATAACGTCAAAGTTTGACAAGTGTCAAAATTTGTAATTGGACTTGCTTTTTCTATCATCGTTGCTTTTCTCGTAGTTATTAGTATTAATTATTATTATTTTCGTTTTCTTGTTTCGTTCACTAACAATGGATTTTACGTTCAATGATCCTTAGTTACCGTGCATTATAACAAAACACCTGTGGTGTGTGGATCCAATGTTGTCAAATGTATGTTCCTTTAAAATGGTTCCTGAGGACAGAGAAAGCATTGTCCAACATTTTGCTATTAAGATTTTCGACTCAGAATGTTATGACCAACATCGCCACGTGTAGTTCTTTCACCAATTTATACACACCCTGTATTTTAGGTTGTTTTGGAAGGGAATCTTTTTAGAAAAAGTTTCTAATACAGGAATGTAATTTAAATACATGGTCGGATACAGAAAAAAATGCTATTAATTGAAAAAACTATGTATGCTGCTACTTGAAAAAAATCAGTCATTATTTTGAAAAAACGTTGTTAAAATCATTAAGGTGGCACCGAAATATGAAATTTAATTAATCCTTTACCCCTTTGTGATTTTTTTTCAACAAACTGCAGTTAACAGCGGCAAGAAATTTGCATGTTTTTGTTGCATACTGTTTTTATTGGGAATAATTTATGGAAGATGCACAGGCATTTATTACTTAATAAATGATATTTATAAAAATCATAGTTGCAGCATCAAAGTGGTAACTGAAAAATTTCAAATTTGGTTGATATTTAAAGAAAAGTAAGCTGTACAATGTATGTATGTATCCATAATCTGAAGAGTGGTTCTTCGGAGGAAAAAAATGTAGTAGTCTACTACAATCCGACTGTAGCAAAATGACTCAAATATTCTGTAGCTCGTTGATTACCCGTTCTGAAATTCATGAATTTTTAACATATAGTGAGGTCGCAGTGTAGAAACATGTAAAGTTTATATTTTATTTATCGGCAATAAAAATTCATTGCTTTTTAATTTTACTTTCAGAGAAAATCGAGCAGTCCCGTTGGAAACCATCCCCCCCTCCTAACTAAGCAACAGTCAAGTGACGCTGAACCTGACAGTAGTGAATCATCGGACAAAAAGAAAAAGTCTAGTAAGTATAAGTGGGTTCCCTTGGAAATTGAGTTGAGCAAAGGAAAAACGAAGCGTGAAGCATCACCTAGACAAAAAGTGGATCGCTCTGGTGATGGACAATCGACTGTTAGTGATGGTGATGGTGACTGGCGAGCCGAAAGAGAAAAAGATCCATCAGACAAAGGAGGAAGACATTCTAGACCATCATCTGCAGCTCCTCGTGGTAGAGGACGCAATCGTGGAGGACGTAGAGGTCAGTTCAACAGACCAGCAAATAGAATTCCTAGTGATCCTGATTACCCAGATTTTCCTGCCGATTACGCTCAGGTAGGTTTAAACAAAAAATGATAAATTTGTGTCACATTAATTTGAATTTTCGTTTTCTAGGGTAATAACTTCGGTTCTTCGTCGGATTCCGTTAATTTTGTAGTGCCATACATGGGTACTTACTACTATAACAGCAATAATTATATCAATCTTGATAGTCCTACTCTTAAGGATTATATTAAGAAGCAAATGTATGTGATTTAAAATAAATATAAATATCTGATTTTGACATGTTTCTATATTATTTTAGAGAATACTACTTTAGCGAAGAAAACTTGTTAAGAGATTTCTTTTTACGGCGAAAAATGGACCCAGAAGGCTATTTACCAATTACGCTTATTGCTTCTTTTCATCGTGTGCAAGCTTTAACTAACAATGTCTCTCTTGTTGTAGAGGCTATATCTGCTTCGGATAAATTGGAATTGTATTCCGCTGCATTTAAGGTATATTAGTCATCAAATATTCTCTATGATTTTTCTACAGATTTTTTTCCATTCACCCATAGGTTCGAACAAAGCACGACCCAATGAAGTGGCCAATTTTAGATAGCAACGGAGGAGAACACTTAGAAAAATCTTTGCATCACTTAGTTCCTCCTCCCCCAATACCAAAAACATTTAGAGAACCTCATTCTGAAAATCTTAATCCTGATGTAGCTGAATTTATTCCCCATGAACCAGCCCCAACTAACACTAATACAGGTAAATGATACTTCAAAGGGTATTTTTAAGATCTAATGAAATAATTTTCCAGTAGCGAATGGCAAAGAAAAGATAGTGCAGAATAATAAGAACCACGACAAAGTGTCTGACGTAAATAATCAGAAAGAAAATGCCAAAGTACTAGGCGAAGAAGACAATTGGCGTGAAGTGAAACGCAAAAATAAAGAAAACAAGGCTAGGAGGGAAATTAAAAAGGAAGAACCACGGATCGAGAGGGAAGAACTTGAATTTCATTTCGACGAAGAGCTTGACCAAGAAGTGCCTACGGGGAGACAAAATACTTTTACCACCGATTGGTAGTGTATTATTTTTAATTTTTGGTATATATAATACATACAGGGGATGTACAGATTTGACCTGGACTTTATATTTACAATTAGCAGAACAACAAATGCTATGATTATTCTCAACAAACTCCACTTTTTTATTAATTTACTTAGTCGGGTTCAAAGGATTGTTTGAGATGTTACCACAAGCAAGTTTGCATTTTAGCAATAATTTTGTTGTCAGACATGAACTGCATTCCTCCTGAATCTTCCTTAAGTGTCCCAAAGAAATAATTATCACAGGCCTGTAAAGAAGACGATTTCAACTGAGGCATCCACAGTTACAGCCGCTGTACGTCAACAAATACCTTTTGAGAACCGACCACGACATTTGCTTCAGATTGCAAGTTTAACCTTATTTTAAAACAAATTTTTCTTGAAGTGAATAAAAAAATCATTTATAATAATTTTCAGAACACGGTAATCATAATCAGATGAACGCGACATCTTTAGTAATTTGGGGTGTGGTGACTAGTCGTAATGCCACTTTGGATAAACTGATGTACCCATCACAGGTAACGATGGAATGTAGAGATTCATGGTCTCCTACTTATTTGTTTCTAAAGGTCTGCAAATTTGAAGATGATAACATCGCGAAAATCCATTGTACACTAACTTGATTGAAATGGATTATTGCAATTAGCACAATGTTTATAATGCTACCCACATTAATATTCACTTGGATAGAAAATTCTTAAACATATAGTGAATAGTGACTAGGTTATAGAAAATGTCTATTTTTTTTTCGTTTAGCATATATTACCTAAACGTCATGTAAGGAAAGTCCTCGTCAATTCTGTACATCCCCCATATATATATAATTATATTTGTAAGCTATGCAGATTTTAAAAACAATGATAACTACAAAATTGGTTCATGTTTTTATGGCGCACTCGCAAAGCAGTGGCAAACAAATGGCCAGGGTTGCCAGATTTTCAGTATTGTGCTGAAATCTCAGGTTTTGTAGGGTCTTATTAGGCCTCCAGCAGGCTTTCAGAAATCTCCTGCAGCAGCAGAAAATTAAATAATATTATAAAGTAATGCTCAATTCTAGAATTTCAAAATTTTAGTGCAATTACTACGTTATTGGCGAAAAAGTTATTAGATTGTTTGTTTAGTCTTCAGAAAGTTTGTTCCACATGTTACGAATCGCGCTGTTATACAAGATTTTTATTTTACTAAAGTTGTAATTTAGGATTTTTTATTCATTAAACAAAAGTGAAACTGTAAAGGATAGTGTTAATTGAATATTTTCCAAAAAATTTTCAACTGCTCTTAATATTGGATATGTTATTGATTCCATTGTTAAATATGAACTAATGTTAAACGGGAGTTGCAATATTTTTTCTTTGCATAGTTGCCTAATTAATGTTTGTTAAGCATTATATGTGTTTATTGCAACAAATTACTGTGCAATGAAGTACGTAAACAGCTGTTACAATTTTATGATGATTTCATTAAAACGTACATTAAATGTATTAATTTAAAGTTTAATTGTTAGACATTGTATTGTGTTATTTATGTTTTTTTCCTTCTTGGCTGCAGAACATTAAAATTGCCAGTAACATATACCTACATATAAATAGTAACCTTTCCAAATATCTTTAATTTCTGTGTGTCATACTTTAACAGTAAAGACATGTTAGTATATTTGTGCAAAATATTAAATTTTTAATGCAAATTGTAAACTTGCAGTTAATATTTTTTTAATTTTTTTGATAAAATTGTCAAAGGTTATTATAAACCATTGTTTAATATATTTTAGGCCTGAAGATGATGCAGATGAACTCAGCGATCGTGATATTAATAAATTATTAATTGTTACTCAAGTTCCTTCAACACGTGCACCAAAACACGAAGGTTATGATCGTACTGGAGATTGGACTACTCGTGTGAAAATGACTCAAGAATTGGGACAAGCTATTAATGATGGACTTTATTATTACGAAGAAGATATATGGACTGATGCTGACTATGTAAGTAACTAATTTAATTACAGTCTTCCAGATTTATTATTTTGCCTATATTTGTTATATTTTCAACATCTAAAAAATGTCATTTTTGTGGCTAATTTTAATTGTAATTGGTAACTTGATTCAATATTTTATTAATTTTTTTAAAATTATGTTTAGGATCGACCAATTTGTGGTAGCTATAAAACTGTGAACATAATAAGTCAAGAAACGTTTGAAAAAATAGCTCCACCAGCTCCTCGTAAACAAAATCCTGAAGTTCCTCCTCCACCACCTCCACCGGTAAGTAATAGCTTGTTGTAATATTAACAATAAGTTTTCGCTTATATTACTAAATATAATAGTTTTGAGTTTTTAAAATGAAAAACAACTTCATTACAAAAATATATTTTTATAGCAACAGATTGAACACATTAGGCAGCCACAAGTAACCAATAACAGAGTTCAGCAACAGTCTGCACGTAATCGTAGAGCTACACGCTTCTATGCAGTTGTTAAAGATAAATCTCCCGATCCCCGAACTCCTAGAAAACGTAAAACAAGACATTCTAGCAATCCTCCTGTTGAACATCATGTAGGTTGGATAATGGACGTCAAGGAACATCGGCTAAGAACTTCATCTGTAGGGTAAGTATTATTGTTTTTATTAATATTCAGGTTTGAAAAAAATTTCAAAGCAGATAAAACTTCGAGTGTTAAGAACTGTAAATAACCCTAAAAAGTGAATGTACAGGGTGACTTTGGCAGGAGTATTTTTACTTTCAGTATAGAGAAGTATTGATTTGAAATTTTCGAATTCGAGATTTTACTGGATATGCATGTTTTGGGACTCCAAGAGTCCAAATAGTGGTTTTTAAAGAATATCTTGTCTGTGGTGGGTATCAGGGTGCGAAGATATAAATCAAGTTGATTTAAATCATTTGGTTTTTGAGGGGGTTTGTTTTTATGTGAAATTTTCCAATTAGTACAATAATATTCACAATTACAACATAAATTATCATAGAATTAATATTTTGAATTGATTGTGTGGTAGGCACATGGTGAAACATTATTAATAAATATTTAACCATTAAAAATTAATAGTTTATTAATAAAACAAAACACTTGGTAATTGTTTCACAATTTGTTGGTTTTTATTTTCTCGGCTGGAGTTTCAACCATCACGTTATGGTCAGGAGTTTACAAATAAAAATTTTATTTGTAAACTCCTGAGGATAACCTGATGGTTGAAACTAGGGCATGCAATCCCGGGATTTCGGGATCAGGATTGGTTAATCCCGGGATTCTAAAACCACACGATCCGACATCGTATGCGATCTTGCATAAGAAAAAAATATATGAGCGTTCGCATGCGATTGCGGACTGCCTGTTTCGACAATTAAAGACTTCATAAAAGAATAATTTATTGGATGCATCATAAAATTTTTATTATTATAAAAGTTTTATTTGCAAAATGTATACATAATTATTCATATTATAAAAGTAAAAAATTAAGTCTAGGTAGTATAAATGTTTTCAATAATTTTTAAACCAATTCCATAATAAAATGAGCCTGTCAAGGGTTTTGTCCCCAAGACTTGATCTAATTTTTGTGCAAAGAATACCCGCTGGTGAAAAAACTCTTTCAGCTTGTCGGAGGTATCGACAATAAATAATCGTACGCAAGTTGCAAGTTTAGTCCGCGGGTTCCACTATTTTCAAATAAAAGCATCTCTTGTTTCAAAGTTGTCGACAAAAGAATTTTTTGTGGCTGTGAACAGTGTTTCATGGTTGTATTTAAGGCTTCCCTTAGTCTTTCCGTGAGTGTCGAGCTGGCTTCTGTAGGTTCTGTTGCAGTTTCTGTTAAAAGTCTCGAAATCGGTATATTATCGTCCTCATCATCTTCTTGCTCTTGATTGTTTGAACTTCTTAACCTGTTTATCAGTTTCTTTAACTCGAGCCTGATAATTTTTATCTTTGGAATCTCAAAAAGTTCGTCTTGAAATTCTCTGTTATTGTCATTAGGGTTATGGAGATATCGCGGAATTCCCGAAAAAACAGTGCGACGTTGTTTTATTCTTCGCTTTAGTGACTCTTGTAAGTCGGCGCTTAAGGGTGAATTAACTTTTTTAATGTCCTGTAGCATGAACTTCAGGGCCGTGTTCGATGTGCACCGGTTTGCGTCACGCTGACATAGAGCTTCCACTGTCAATTTAACAGGCTCCAATAGGGCGACTACATCTTTCAGGAGCTGAAATTGAGGGTTTGATAAAAGCGCCATTTTCAGATCAATCAGTGCTTTCTTAATGCTATTTTCCAAAAGCACAAAACATTGCAACATTAGGAAAAGACTGCTCCACCTTGTTTTGCAGTCCAAAATGAGCTTAAGTTCTTTCTTATGGTCATCATTTACATATTTTTGGAGCAGGTCATTTTTTGTGGGCGATCTTCTAAAAATTTTAATTATCTTCCTAACTTCGAGAATGGTTGAGTAAATATTATATCTATCAGAAATCTGAAAGATCTCCTCTTGCTGGTACTGAGGGTCATCTTCACAAAATTCTAGGCTTCCGCCCCCTTCTTGATCTCCTTCATTTTTATCTTCATCATCGTCAGTTAAATTTGTTTCTTCTGCTTGATGTTCTCTGTTACCTTCAAAATGATTCCCTTCTAGTGAAAACACACTAGTTCCTCAGTAATAATTGTGTAACAGTAACAGAGCAGAGCACCATGTAACAAGCAACGGCAACAACCGATAATAGCACACTGGTCACTGGGTCACTGGTCACTGCACAATAGATAAACCCAAATAAAACGAACGCACTAAATTGGGGAAGTACCGATCGCAGACTAATAGTATAACACGAGACACGCGTATGGCGCCAGGAAAGTACAGCTGAGCTCGAACATAAATCAAGGTTAGGCCAATACCGAAAATCCCGGGATTGACTGTAGGGTGATCCCGGGATTTTCGTGACCAGAAAATCGTCCGGGATCCCGGGATTGCATGCCCTAGTTGAAACTCGAGTCGAGAAAATAAAAACCAACAAATTGTGAAACAATTACCAAGTGTTTTGTTTTATTAATAAACTTTTAATTTTTAATGGTTAAATATTGTTCATAGATAGAATTGCTTTCTTAAAAATAATAGTCGAAAATAATAAATAAGATGTATGTCAAACATTAGGTTACACTTGTTATTAAAATATTAAACAAAAACACTGTAGATAGCATGTTATTAGTTTGTGCAAGTAAACGGGTACTTACATTTTTTTAATTCGGAATAATCATAAATCGATTAAACTCAAAAAATTTGATTAAAATCTCGATTTTATTGCACTCTGGTGGGTATGTACAGGGTTCCCACTTTGCTGGAAAACCTGGAAAAGTCGGAATTTTTCTTTAAAGTTTTCTGGAAACCCTGTATATGTGTATGTATGTGCATGGTGCACCATAACTTCCGAATTGGTGGTCTAAATTTGATGAGTATGGGGTTATCCGATATATCAAATTTTACTGAGAAAATAAGCATATAAAAGCAATCTAAAACAAGAAGCGGAAGCTAGACATCATGGTTTTCTAGTAGCATTTTTTTTTGAAAAATGAATTTCTTTAAACTGAAAACGGAATCTGATATAAGACTTTTGGGCAAATTGAACTTTTTTTTCCCAACTTTCTAGCTTCAAAATATTGGCTGCTATGATTTTTTGAAAATTTTGGTTTTAACGCCTTATTACTCAAAAACGAGTTAACAAATCGGTGGTATCAAATTATTTATCGTAATAGCCCTATAGAAGCACAAAAAATTTCGAAAAATTGAAACTATGAGGAAAAAAAGTATTTTCAAAATTGCGGAAATTTTCTAAAAATAATTGCTCAAAAACTGGCTACATGATTTTTATAAAATTCTGTAGGCTAATAGAGCAATGGATCAATCAGCTACAATTTGGTTTGTGTCCCAGTGGGTTAATTTTCTGTGACACCTTCTATGAATTTTTGAAAATCAAAAATTCTTACCCCTTTCTTTAATAACCGGGGGCTCTCTAAAAGAATTCTGTTTAGCTTAAATTGCTCATACATGGATAGTAGAACAAAGTTTGCAACTTAATTTTTAGATACAGCAATGTTTGGGGGGTTAATTTAACAAAATGGTTCGTGTCCCAGTCCACTAATTTTTCTGTAACACCTTTTATGAATTATTGAAAATTGAACATTTTTATCTCTTTAATTAATAAACAGGGGCCGCTAAAAATTTTTTTCTCTTAAGACTAAGTTGCTTATGAGTGACAGTATAATAAAGATTTCGACTTAATTTTTAGATACAGCAAACTGGGGGGGGGGGTCATTTTCTCCCTCCCACTCAATTTTTGGTGAACGAATGCTGAGATGTTATTGTAGTCAATGTTGGGACACAAAACAATAATAATAAAATACTTTTGAATATATAATAAGCAACAAAATCTAAAGTATAGGAAAGTTCAGGTGAAGTGTTTCGCTCATTTTGTTTACTTACTCTGAAACTTACTATTATTAGGTTTTTTTGAGAAGTTACGGTTTTCAGTTCAGAAATAATTTGAAAACAAAGTTTTTCGAGAGATGCAGCTCTGGGTGTTATTAAGGGTGGATAGAACTTTTCTGGTATACCGGGTGTCAAACGAAGGCATGTAACAACCGGGCATTTCTTCATTTTTTTTTAGGTAATATTTAGATAAAAATTCATCTTACGATGATAACGATGTTAATTTGGACTTCTGGACTTTTTTTTTCATATTTGAATAGATCTTCAAATATTCTTTACAGTTATGTATAATACCTACTGAATTACTTTTAATTTCGGCCGCCAGAGGGCGTTAAAATAAATGTCAAGTGGCGGTGCATTTCATCACTGCCCCCTATTTTTTTTTGTATTTCTTATAGTTTGGGAATAAATAAAGGAATATCCTTAGCTGAATCGCTCTGGACAAAATAATTTAATTATTTTATTCTCGTATGTTCTTGCAGCACTGTACTTTCTAAATGCTCAATATTTTATTTTAGGAGCAGCGTTGGTACTAGTCCCAATGAAAGTACTCTAGCTACAAGTGCCGGAAGTATTTCTGGCAGTGTTCCTACACAGTTGCCTCATTTCCAACATCCTTCTCATGCACTTCTTAAAGACAATAATTTCACGCAGCAAGCTTATCACAAATACAGGCAACGATGTTTGAAAGGTATGTTAATATTTTTTTTTCTTTTTCTATTTGTTCTTTCTACAGATGTCCTAACTCGAGCAGCGTTTGTTCTGAATTAATTTTTAAAAAAATGTCGTTTTATAAATAAAGTGAAATATTTTTTATTTTCAGAACGCAAACGTTTTGGCAGTGGACACTCTAGTGAAATGAATACATTGTTTAGGTTCTGGTCATTCTTTTTGAGAGAAAATTTCAACCGTGCAATGTACAACGAATTTAAAACTCTTGCTGTCGAGGATGCAGAAAAGGGATATCGATACGGCTTAGAATGTTTATTCAGATTTTACTCATACGGTTTAGAGACCAAGTTTAGACCTCATCTTTACGAAGATTTTCAGCAAGAAACCGTGAGGGACTATGAAAATGGACAATTGTATGGACTTGAGAAGTTTTGGGCTTTTTTGAAATATTACAAACACGCTTCTGATCTACAAGTCAACTCAACTTTAAAGCAACATTTATCTAAATTCAAAAATATTGAGGATTTTAGAGTGGTTGAGGTAAATCCAATAAAGAACTTTTAAATAATAATAATTTATAATTTATGTCAATTCCAGCCTCAAATCGATGAAATGTTGAAAAATCACCATGGCGGCAGATCTCAGTGGCATCAGAAACACCGCAATAGAAGCGTTTCAGAAAGCCAAACTTGTAGCAGTAATGTCCCAATACCTGGTGGTTCCCGTGGTAATGATTATCCTAGAATCCGTCGGTTGTCTGGCAGCAACAGTGGAAAACAAAGGTAAATTAGTTTTTAAATCTTTTCATTATACAGTGCAATCCCTTCCATTTACTAGTTTTGCTGTAAATAATCCATAGAGTGTAAATAATGAAACTTATTCAAACAGTGTGGAAGAAAAGTATCAAATAAATTCGCTAGTACCGCTAATTGAAGTTTATCACAATAATCCTCGAAGGGCATAGCAATAGCAAAATAAATTGTAATTCATATTTTAGTGCCCATATGCAAGTTTTAGTAATAAAATTTTTTTGAGATAATAACCGACATTTTAACTTTTCTATACTAAGTATAGAAAAGTATTGATTTCATGAAAATTTTTGAATTTGAGATTTTGATGGAAATATATGTTTTGGATCCAAATCAAGTGGGTGGGTTACGCCTGATAATTTACAACCAGATGGTCCGACGATTTTAATGAGCTTCAAGATGTGGGAGTGCATAAAGAATTCACCTACATAATAAGCTTTAAAAAAAACTGAACTGAACGTGAAAAATGTTTTTTTATTAAAATGTTTTCATGAAAACGAATTTTCTAAAGTTGAACACAGAATCTAATAGAAGAACTTTAGGTAAAATAAACACTTTTTTCTGAACAGCCCTAAATAAATGTATTGGAAGAATTTTTCCAGGTGGTAGATGGACACCATTTTGAATATTTATTGTAGGTTACTAATTTTACCCCCACATTACGGTAGAAGAGAGAACTCCATTAAGCAAGTATAGTATGCACCGTGAAACCTGAGAAAAAGCCGAACTTTGCACAGTATTTTAAAGAGGGTTGGAGCAAATGGTACACTCCAAAAGTTGAACGTTTTAAGCTAGAGTGTACCCGATTGCAGAACTAGGAATTATAGCTGATTTAAGAAGCGCCATTTCAGCGTGAGCAACCGAATCGAGTTCGGTGACTTTTATCAGGTTTGGGCGCGTGTATTATACTAATTTTGTTTTTGATTTGCCGTTTTTTGTAATTACACAGATTTCTAATCAGTTTTCTAGAAAATTTCTTCCTTTATGAATGTGATACAATTACATCCTCGGATAGAGGAGAAAAAGAGGTATCAATTGACACTGAATATTACCTAGGGTAGGGAGCTTTTTAAAATGATATCGATGACGCCATTATCTTGAAGAAATATTGTTTAAAATGTTTGACACTAAAATATGGCTTTTAATTTAAATTGATATACCCCTTTAAAGGATTTTGTGATAAACATTAATTAACAATACTAGTAAATTTATTTCATGCTTCTGTTGTACGCTGTACATAAGTACCTATTTGACATACATGGTACTGTGTAGATTTATATTTCAGACATAGGACTTTACCATGTAAAAATAAACTATTGGGAATATTAGCTCCCCTAATTATTTTAGAGCAAAATTGTACATAGATAATTTGTTTAGCATTAAAAACTACAAACAATGTATAATTTACCTTTTCAAACAATATTACAACTAGGGATGTAACTAATAGTAATTTTGGCCACTGGCCGAATACGAAGTATTTGTCCAAAGGGCGAAGTATTCGGCCTAGTAATGAATATTAGATCAATTGCACGGCCAAATATTCAGCTAAGTACTAAATATGCGGCAGTGTGCAGAATACTGAGTGGTCATAATACCATCAAATTTAAAAACAATTCAATTTAGTAATGTTTTTATGTGGTACACTAAATGCAGACTCGAAAAACTACTCGGCTTATTTGAATATTCGACAAGTTTCAAAAATGGCTGAATATTCGGCCCACCGAATACACTCGGTGCATCTCTATTGACAACCATTTTCCATAAAAAAAGAGAAAAACCATTTTAAAAGCTAACCAAATTAATAGCAGCTAGCTATGACGTCTTTATAAACAATCATTATTATGATTTGTTTTCTTGGCCCTGGAATATCATAGGATAACTTAATTTCGCAATTCGATCTTTGTTTAATTATTAATTAAATTGATATTTAAAAAAACAAATGGAGTCTGTTGACGTTTTGACCTCCTTTTAGGTCTCTTTGAGAACTTTATTAATCTAAAAAATAATGTTGTTATTATAACAAAAAGCTAAAATGTATGTAGTGTAAATTATTTTCCTAACTATGGATTTTTTCAAAAAAATATTGCTTATACGTAAACAGGGTTAGCATAAAATGTCTTTCACATGTTTGACGTTGAAGTAATACTACATCAACAGATATCTTAATGGCTGCGTATGGTTACAGATGGATAGGTCACGGTGATCCAATTTCATGTCTACAAAGATCATCAGATTTGATTACTTTGGATTTTTAGATGTGGGGAAAACATCAAGTGTATAATACTGAGATTAAAAACCCTAAACAACTACAGCAATGAATTTGAGGATACAGAATTGCTGTAACAATTTTCCAGCGAGCTAAAATGCAAAACTTCAGTTTTCATCAAACAGGATTAGTCTCATTGACCAAAACAAAGAGTACCTTTTTGACATATTTTTAAATTACAAACAACATTTCCATTTACAACATAGAGAAATGAAATAAAACCTGCACATTTAAAAGATCTTCAGAAATATGGTTTACCATTTCTCTCATGCAGCAACATTAACTATTCGAATAATGAAATAGTGCGTTCCTTTGCTGCATTATTTAGTGTAATTTAATGTTTTATTATTTTAGTTATTTAACCGAGATTTTTGTTATTTATTTGCAATGTTTTTCATTGTTGGACAGCAACGTTTTTATTTCTATTATTTTGGAAATTTTTTTATTACAGAACAGAATCCTTTAATGCTCAACCTGGTACTAGTGCTCCTACCTTTAGCAGCTTTCGTTTACAAAACCGTACTCGCACACAATCATTTGGCTCAGGTCGTACGAAAAATACTCGTTCTCGCACAGAATCTTGGCGACAGAGAGATAATGAAGGTTTGTATATATAAGCAATATCATTTTAGATTTTCTTTGTTTATTAATGTAAATTTAAACAAATAAAATTCGGAGTGATTACACATAAATTCATATTATTTGATTTAAGTTTCACTGGAAATGATCCAAGATTTCTTATTTTAAATGGAACACCCTGTATGTTTTGACATTTTTGAAATTGGAATAAAATTCTGTAAATGAATTTTTAAGAGGCAGCATTTTTTGGGTCAACATTATTTTTTACTTTTTTTTTTGGCGAAATTTTTGCTTTTCTAAATACATGAAAAATTTTAATTATAACAAAAACATACTCATAATCCGTATAAACAATTAAATGCTTGTGCAGGGTCATTCCCCCTCCCCCTTTTTTTTTCCTTCAGAATGAATTGATTCTAGCGAAGCTGCATTAAGCTCGCGTAGCTTCTGAACCTTGGCGTCGTGCGACTTCAATTTGTCTCACGTGCCAACGTGTTAATGAATTCGTAATGGAAAACTCTTGCATCCGCTGTTGCATATGAGTTCACTCATTCTTACTTTCTGAAAATTTGAAGTATGCACGTCAATGACTCTTGCTGCACTCGAACCTCCTTTTTCTGAATGGTCACAAACAGTTTCACAATCTTTTTTAAAACAGTAAGCCCATTCAAATACTTGCGACTACTTCTATGTACTTTCTTGAAATTTGTGAGCTGAGTCTGCGTAAAATATCAGCTCATTTGACACATTCATTAACAAGAATTCAAATTATAATAATATGTTTCAGGGAACAATCTACATTTATATCGAAAATGTTGAATAAAATAGAAACGGTTATGTTTGTTTTCTGTTTACAGTATACCAAGTTAGGTATTGTCCATAATACATAATTGCACGAATCACTAAATCTACTATGTCACTGCGTACATTTTTGTTTTGGCGTAGTATACGGGGATCTCAGTATTTCACTGATTTTAAACCTATCGATGTTCTCTTAGAATGTATAAAACGTGTTTGTTGATATCTATATCTCTAGAAATATATTTGTAAAAAATGTCCTAAAATTGTCATAAAATCAAGCAAAAAAAGGAAATAACCTGCTGGGATCCCTAAGTATGTGCCTAAAACCGTAAAATCTTTAATTGAAATTTTAATATTTACAATGACTTTGAGGATGAACGCAACGAAGGTAAAAAATTGGTCCCTATTTTAAAGATGTCACTTAGCGAACAAGTCCATATTTTAAGAATCAAAGTAGTTGTGAGGCCTGCTTGCTCAAAATGTTTTAAAGACGAAGTTTATGTATATTTTTCTAATAAAAATATTTCTTTGGCACTTTCAGATAAGAAGTAAAACCATTAAACACTGCAGCACCTACACGGTTTTTTAACGTTTGTTGTCGGCCACTTTTAACATCTGGTGGTTTACCAAAAGCTGAAAATAATTTTTTTATGGAATTTAAAACTTAGCCTTTTATAAATATTATATGGTTAAGTAGTAATAGTTTATATGTAATTTAGTAACATCAGCACTGATAATAATGTACAGATATTCAGTGGTACCTTGTATATATTGTGTGTTAAAAGGTTAAATCAGCGAGTGTTATTCAGTGCCATTGCCTTATCATTCGGGATTTTTCATAACTATAGTTTTCGTATTTTTGTAGTAAATTAAAATAACAATCACATACACATTTTTGATGTAGTGAAAACAGTTCTATCTAGTTTTGTTAATAATTCAGATTTGTTGTCAGAAAAAAAACTGTGCATGGTCATTTATTGCATTATGGTAGTACTAATTTAATGTTTACGCAATTTATATATATGGGTTTATTTTGTGTATATACCTGCTACTCACTGCATTGTTATATAAAAATTTGCTTTTTTTGTTGCAAAAGGACCTTCCGTTTTTGTATGCTTTATTGTGGTTACATCGAGTTACTTGTATTTAGTCATTAATTGCTTAAGACACCACTTAAACTAAGGTACTAATTAATTAGTCACTGGTGATTATTTTCTTAAATATTGTGTATATGTTAAAGTTTGTTTTAGCATTTAGTACATAGAGTACTGGCATATGTAACCATATGCATTATTGTGTTATTTTAAGAGATGAAGAAATGAACAATTTGCATTTTGGATTTTGCTATCGCATGAGATGCATTTTCCCCAAAAAAAACCTAGTTATATATTTTTAGTCGGTGTTTATTTTTAGTTGTTTGTTATGTTAATTCAACATGTTTTTTAATTTTCTATTGTGTAGGTGCAAAGTTTGAGTATGTTTTTGTAACCTTGTCCATTCGTGAAACTATTTTGCATTTTGTTAATTAATTTTTTTACACCTTTTTGAAGGAAATAGCCACAGCAACGCTGGTGTATTGTTTTATTTTGTTATTATATTGTAAGTAGTAAAAAATTAAAAAAAAAAACTGATTTTTGACTGATGTACAAATTTTAGTGGAATTGGATTTTTTATTGTAACCTGTAACGTTCAGAATTGCTAGCATGTACTTAAATATGTGTATGTATTGTTTTGTACTGCTTTAAACCATAGTTATAAAGTTTTTTGAATTTTCTGACTTCAAATTATAGATATAGTTGAATATAATAAATTTATAATCCTGAATCTTTGCATCACAAATATCCATAATTGAAATTGTTGACAACGTAAGAAAATTGCTGCTTGGATCTAATTTCAACTAAATTAATCCAATTCGGGACGCATATCAAATGTACTGTTTTTATTGGTGGGAAAAATTCAAATATTCACATTTTACATAAATAACTGCACGTTATTTTTATTTTACAAAAGAAGACTTAATCGTAAATTTTTAATGAAGACCGTACAGTTATAAAGCATATATAAAAAAATTGAAGTGCTGAAAGTTTTTGATTGTCATGAGTTTTTTAGACAATTTTCTCATGTATTTTTTTTTCTTCTATTTTATTTAAATTTTTATACTGATAGACTGTTTATATTGCTAGGACTGCTGGCAGTTCTAAACATGCTGCAAGAATTATATGTCTGGTTACCAAAACATCTGGCATAAAAGAAATGAGTTGGCTTAATTTCTTACACATATCGTTATATAGGAATGTTTACTAACTTTATATGGGTAAAATCCTTGGTAATGTGGTATAAAATTACAACGTGAATGCTAATTAAGAGTTTTCTGCATGTTTTGATTGAAACTTGTATTTATACTAAGTTAAGCTTATGTTATGTTACATTTATTTACTCATAGACTTATATGTGTGTTCAAAAATAAAAACCTGGGACATTTCGGGTTGCACCAAGTAATCTCAGAGAAGCAAACATTAAAGGGGCCAGGACGACATAGATAATATTGCACTTGTTATTTGATGCATTTTCACTTTCATCTTCTGTTTTATTAAGCAAAAATATGCAATTTGTAGTGTAGTTCTAAAATACTTTCAAAGTTGAAATTACTTTCACTTTATAATTTTAGGCTTTAAATGTTATATATAATTGAAAGAATTGTCATGTCACGTCCATTCAGTGTATTGTTAAATTATTAAAGTTTCCTAACTTGTAACAGACTTCTAAGAAGTATCGGTTGCACTAGCCAAGGTTTATACTCGCTTTTGATTTTCGTTACCATTGTAGTGTTAGTTTATGCAAACTTATTTGATGTGAAAGAGGTTATTGCAATATACACATTAAAAAATCTTGAAATAAAGTATACGATTTTCTTTTATACCCAAGATCGTTTCTTGTTTCCCCACTGTTCTGCTTGAAAGTGTGTCGTTGAGTAAGTTAGCATGAACTAATATTAATATAATTCTATTTAAAATTTACTATTTTGTGTTCTTTTTGATATGTAATATTAAAACGTTTTGCTCATATCTTTTTGCCAACATTATACCTACTTAAGAAAGGTTAGTTAGTTTGTAAAGTGTGTTGTGGAAGTGTGGTAACGTTTGTCTTCCAGTGACACAAAAAACTTAAAAAAAAAATAAAAATTTTGTAAACCTCCTTTTGCCGTTTTATTTTTCATTATATTATCATCTTTCATACTGCAGGGAAGTCCTAAGAGAAATTATAAGAATTCATTTTTCCGAATAAATTTTTTAACATTTCGGCTCACAATTTAAACAGTTGGTATCAGGATTACAGAAGTGGGGAAAGGTCTTCCACAAAGCTATATTTTTGACAAATTTCCGAGTTTTGCAGTTCGAATTCTGACCAGGATCACATAAATGCAAAGAGTGGTTCAAATATTTATTTTTATAAGTAAATTGTATAAAGTTTGCGATTGAGATTTTCACCAGTTGCTACCAGGATCACAGAAGTGGTAAGAGAAATTATAAGAATTTCTTTTTCCGAATAAATTTTTTAATATTTCGGCTCACAATTTAACCAGTTGGTATCAGGATTACAGAAGTGGGGAAAGGTCTTCCACAAAGCTATATTTTTGACAAATTTCCGAGTTTTGCAGTTCGAATTCTGACCAGGATCACATAAATGCAAAGAGTGGTTCAAATATTTATTTTTATAAGTAAATTGTATAAAGTTTGCGATTGAGATTTTCACCAGTTGCTACCAGGATCACAGAAGTGGTAAGAGAAATTATAAGAATTTCTTTTTCCGAATAAATTTTTTAATATTTCGGCTCACAATTTAACCAGTTGGTATCAGGATTACAGAAGTGGGGAAAGGTCTTCCACAAAGCTATATTTTTGACAAATTTCCGAGTTTTGCAGTTCGAATTCTGACCAGGATCACATAAATGCAAAGAGTGGTTCAAATATTTATTTTTATAAGTAAATTGTATAAAGTTTGCGATTGAGATTTTCACCAGTTGCTACCAGGATCACAGAAGTGGTAAGAGAAATTATAAGAATTTCTTTTTCCGAATAAATTTTTTAATATTTCGGCTCACAATTTAACCAGTTGGTATCAGGATTACAGAAGTGGGGAAAGGTCTTCCACAAAGCTATATTTTTGACAAATTTCCGAGTTTTGCAGTTCGAATTCTGACCAGGATCACATAAATGCAAAGAGTGGTTCAAATATTTATTTTTATAAGTAAATTGTATAAAGTTTGCGATTGAGATTTTCACCAGTTGCTACCAGGATCACAGAAGTGGTAAGAGAAATTATAAGAATTTCTTTTTCCGAATAAATTTTTTAATATTTCGGCTCACAATTTAACCAGTTGGTATCAGGATTACAGAAGTGGGGAAAGGTCTTCCACAAAGCTATATTTTTGACAAATTTCCGAGTTTTGCAGTTCGAATTCTGACCAGGATCACATAAATGCAAAGAGTGGTTCAAATATTTATTTTTATAAGTAAATTGTATAAAGTTTGCGATTGAGATTTTCACCAGTTGCTATCAGGATCACAGAAGTGGTAAGAGAAATTATAAGAATTTCTTTTTCCGAATAAATTTTTTAATATTTCGGCTCACAATTTAACCAGTTGGTATCAGGATCACAGAAGTGGGGAAAGGTCTTCCACAAAGCTATATTTTTGACAAATTTCCGAGTTTTGCAGTTCGAATTCTGACCAGGATCACATAAATGCAAAGAGTGGTTCAAATATTTATTTTTATAAGTAAATTGTATAAAGTTTGCGATTGAGATTTTCACCAGTTGCTATCAGGATCACAGAAGTGGTAAGAGAAATTATAAGAATTTCTTTTTCCGAATAAATTTTTTAACATTTCGGCTCACAATTTAAACAGTTGGTATCAGGATTACAGAAGTGGGGAAAGGTCTTCCACAAAGCTATATTTTTGACAAATTTCCGAGTTTTGCAGTTCGAATTCTGACCAGGATCACATAAATGCAAAGAGTGGTTCAAATATTTATTTTTATAAGTAAATTGTATAAAGTTTGCGATTGAGATTTTCACCAGTTGCTACCAGGATCACAGAAGTGGTAAGAGAAATTATAAGAATTTCTTTTTCCGAATAAATTTTTTAATATTTCGGCTCACAATTTAACCAGTTGGTATCAGGATTACAGAAGTGGGGAAAGGTCTTCCACAAAGCTATATTTTTGACAAATTTCCGAGTTTTGCAGTTCGAATTCTGACCAGGATCACATAAATGCAAAGAGTGGTTCAAATATTTATTTTTATAAGTAAATTGTATAAAGTTTGCGATTGAGATTTTCACCAGTTGCTATCAGGATCACAGAAGTGGTAAGAGAAATTATAAGAATTTCTTTTTCCGAATAAATTTTTTAATATTTCGGCTCACAATTTAACCAGTTGGTATCAGGATCACAGAAGTGGGGAAAGGTCTTCCACAAAGCTATATTTTTGACAAATTTCCGAGTTTTGCAGTTCGAATTCTGACCAGGATCACATAAATGCAAAGAGTGGTTCAAATATTTATTTTTATAAGTAAATTGTATAAAGTTTGCGATTGAGATTTTCACCAGTTGCTATCAGGATCACAGAAGTGGTAAGAGAAATTATAAGAATTTCTTTTTCCGAATAAATTTTTTAACATTTCGGCTCACAATTTAAACAGTTGGTATCAGGATTACAGAAGTGGGGAAAGGTCTTCCACAAAGCTATATTTTTGACAAATTTCCGAGTTTTGCAGTTCGAATTCTGACCAGGATCACATAAATGCAAAGAGTGGTTCAAATATTTATTTTTATAAGTAAATTGTATAAAGTTTGCGATTGAGATTTTCACCAGTTGCTACCAGGATCACAGAAGTGGTAAGAGAAATTATAAGAATTTCTTTTTCCGAATAAATTTTTTAATATTTCGGCTCACAATTTAACCAGTTGGTATCAGGATTACAGAAGTGGGGAAAGGTCTTCCACAAAGCTATATTTTTGACAAATTTCCGAGTTTTGCAGTTCGAATTCTGACCAGGATCACATAAATGCAAAGAGTGGTTCAAATATTTATTTTTATAAGTAAATTGTATAAAGTTTGCGATTGAGATTTTCACCAGTTGCTACCAGGATCACAGAAGTGGTAAGAGAAATTATAAGAATTTCTTTTTCCGAATAAATTTTTTAATATTTCGGCTCACAATTTAACCAGTTGGTATCAGGATTACAGAAGTGGGGAAAGGTCTTCCACAAAGCTATATTTTTGACAAATTTCCGAGTTTTGCAGTTCGAATTCTGACCAGGATCACATAAATGCAAAGAGTGGTTCAAATATTTATTTTTATAAGTAAATTGTATAAAGTTTGCGATTGAGATTTTCACCAGTTGCTACCAGGATCACAGAAGTGGTAAGAGAAATTATAAGAATTTCTTTTTCCGAATAAATTTTTTAATATTTCGGCTCACAATTTAACCAGTTGGTATCAGGATTACAGAAGTGGGGAAAGGTCTTCCACAAAGCTATATTTTTGACAAATTTCCGAGTTTTGCAGTTCGAATTCTGACCAGGATCACATAAATGCAAAGAGTGGTTCAAATATTTATTTTTATAAGTAAATTGTATAAAGTTTGCGATTGAGATTTTCACCAGTTGCTACCAGGATCACAGAAGTGGTAAGAGAAATTATAAGAATTTCTTTTTCCGAATAAATTTTTTAATATTTCGGCTCACAATTTAACCAGTTGGTATCAGGATTACAGAAGTGGGGAAAGGTCTTCCACAAAGCTATATTTTTGACAAATTTCCGAGTTTTGCAGTTCGAATTCTGACCAGGATCACATAAATGCAAAGAGTGGTTCAAATATTTATTTTTATAAGTAAATTGTATAAAGTTTGCGATTGAGATTTTCACCAGTTGCTACCAGGATCACAGAAGTGGTAAGAGAAATTATAAGAATTTCTTTTTCCGAATAAATTTTTTAATATTTCGGCTCACAATTTAACCAGTTGGTATCAGGATTACAGAAGTGGGGAAAGGTCTTCCACAAAGCTATATTTTTGACAAATTTCCGAGTTTTGCAGTTCGAATTCTGACCAGGATCACATAAATGCAAAGAGTGGTTCAAATATTTATTTTTATAAGTAAATTGTATAAAGTTTGCGATTGAGATTTTCACCAGTTGCTACCAGGATCACAGAAGTGGTAAGAGAAATTATAAGAATTTCTTTTTCCGAATAAATTTTTTAATATTTCGGCTCACAATTTAACCAGTTGGTATCAGGATTACAGAAGTGGGGAAAGGTCTTCCACAAAGCTATATTTTTGACAAATTTCCGAGTTTTGCAGTTCGAATTCTGACCAGGATCACATAAATGCAAAGAGTGGTTCAAATATTTATTTTTATAAGTAAATTGTATAAAGTTTGCGATTGAGATTTTCACCAGTTGCTACCAGGATCACAGAAGTGGTAAGAGAAATTATAAGAATTTCTTTTTCCGAATAAATTTTTTAATATTTCGGCTCACAATTTAACCAGTTGGTATCAGGATTACAGAAGTGGGGAAAGGTCTTCCACAAAGCTATATTTTTGACAAATTTCCGAGTTTTGCAGTTCGAATTCTGACCAGGATCACATAAATGCAAAGAGTGGTTCAAATATTTATTTTTATAAGTAAATTGTATAAAGTTTGCGATTGAGATTTTCACCAGTTGCTACCAGGATCACAGAAGTGGTAAGAGAAATTATAAGAATTTCTTTTTCCGAATAAATTTTTTAATATTTCGGCTCACAATTTAACCAGTTGGTATCAGGATTACAGAAGTGGGGAAAGGTCTTCCACAAAGCTATATTTTTGACAAATTTCCGAGTTTTGCAGTTCGAATTCTGACCAGGATCACATAAATGCAAAGAGTGGTTCAAATATTTATTTTTATAAGTAAATTGTATAAAGTTTGCGATTGAGATTTTCACCAGTTGCTACCAGGATCACAGAAGTGGTAAGAGAAATTATAAGAATTTCTTTTTCCGAATAAATTTTTTAATATTTCGGCTCACAATTTAACCAGTTGGTATCAGGATTACAGAAGTGGGGAAAGGTCTTCCACAAAGCTATATTTTTGACAAATTTCCGAGTTTTGCAGTTCGAATTCTGACCAGGATCACATAAATGCAAAGAGTGGTTCAAATATTTATTTTTATAAGTAAATTGTATAAAGTTTGCGATTGAGATTTTCACCAGTTGCTACCAGGATCACAGAAGTGGTAAGAGAAATTATAAGAATTTCTTTTTCCGAATAAATTTTTTAATATTTCGGCTCACAATTTAACCAGTTGGTATCAGGATTACAGAAGTGGGGAAAGGTCTTCCACAAAGCTATATTTTTGACAAATTTCCGAGTTTTGCAGTTCGAATTCTGACCAGGATCACATAAATGCAAAGAGTGGTTCAAATATTTATTTTTATAAGTAAATTGTATAAAGTTTGCGATTGAGATTTTCACCAGTTGCTACCAGGATCACAGAAGTGGTAAGAGAAATTATAAGAATTTCTTTTTCCGAATAAATTTTTTAATATTTCGGCTCACAATTTAACCAGTTGGTATCAGGATTACAGAAGTGGGGAAAGGTCTTCCACAAAGCTATATTTTTGACAAATTTCCGAGTTTTGCAGTTCGAATTCTGACCAGGATCACATAAATGCAAAGA
Organism: Ctenicera cuprea; assembly: GCA_958336395.1. Taxonomy (NCBI): domain Eukaryota; kingdom Metazoa; phylum Arthropoda; class Insecta; order Coleoptera; family Elateridae; genus Ctenicera; species Ctenicera cuprea. The sequence goes on from OY284496.1 coordinate 5,690,810, forward strand.
GTGGTTCAAATATTTATTTTTATAAGTAAATTGTATAAAGTTTGCGATTGAGATTTTCACCAGTTGCTATCAGGATCACAGAAGTGGTAAGAGAAATTATAAGAATTTCTTTTTCCGAATAAATTTTTTAATATTTCGGCTCACAATTTAACCAGTTGGTATCAGGATCACAGAAGTGGGGAAAGGTCTTCCACAAAGCTATATTTTTGACAAATTTCCGAGTTTTGCAGTTCGAATTCTGACCAGGATCACATAAATGCAAAGAGTGGTTCAAATATTTATTTTTATAAGTAAATTGTATAAAGTTTGCGATTGAGATTTTCACCAGTTGCTATCAGGATCACAGAAGTGGTAAGAGAAATTATAAGAATTTCTTTTTCCGAATAAATTTTTTAACATTTCGGCTCACAATTTAAACAGTTGGTATCAGGATTACAGAAGTGGGGAAAGGTCTTCCACAAAGCTATATTTTTGACAAATTTCCGAGTTTTGCAGTTCGAATTCTGACCAGGATCACATAAATGCAAAGAGTGGTTCAAATATTTATTTTTATAAGTAAATTGTATAAAGTTTGCGATTGAGATTTTCACCAGTTGCTACCAGGATCACAGAAGTGGTAAGAGAAATTATAAGAATTTCTTTTTCCGAATAAATTTTTTAATATTTCGGCTCACAATTTAACCAGTTGGTATCAGGATTACAGAAGTGGGGAAAGGTCTTCCACAAAGCTATATTTTTGACAAATTTCCGAGTTTTGCAGTTCGAATTCTGACCAGGATCACATAAATGCAAAGAGTGGTTCAAATATTTATTTTTATAAGTAAATTGTATAAAGTTTGCGATTGAGATTTTCACCAGTTGCTATCAGGATCACAGAAGTGGTAAGAGAAATTATAAGAATTTCTTTTTCCGAATAAATTTTTTAATATTTCGGCTCACAATTTAACCAGTTGGTATCAGGATCACAGAAGTGGGGAAAGGTCTTCCACAAAGCTATATTTTTGACAAATTTCCGAGTTTTGCAGTTCGAATTCTGACCAGGATCACATAAATGCAAAGAGTGGTTCAAATATTTATTTTTATAAGTAAATTGTATAAAGTTTGCGATTGAGATTTTCACCAGTTGCTATCAGGATCACAGAAGTGGTAAGAGAAATTATAAGAATTTCTTTTTCCGAATAAATTTTTTAACATTTCGGCTCACAATTTAAACAGTTGGTATCAGGATTACAGAAGTGGGGAAAGGTCTTCCACAAAGCTATATTTTTGACAAATTTCCGAGTTTTGCAGTTCGAATTCTGACCAGGATCACATAAATGCAAAGAGTGGTTCAAATATTTATTTTTATAAGTAAATTGTATAAAGTTTGCGATTGAGATTTTCACCAGTTGCTACCAGGATCACAGAAGTGGTAAGAGAAATTATAAGAATTTCTTTTTCCGAATAAATTTTTTAATATTTCGGCTCACAATTTAACCAGTTGGTATCAGGATTACAGAAGTGGGGAAAGGTCTTCCACAAAGCTATATTTTTGACAAATTTCCGAGTTTTGCAGTTCGAATTCTGACCAGGATCACATAAATGCAAAGAGTGGTTCAAATATTTATTTTTATAAGTAAATTGTATAAAGTTTGCGATTGAGATTTTCACCAGTTGCTACCAGGATCACAGAAGTGGTAAGAGAAATTATAAGAATTTCTTTTTCCGAATAAATTTTTTAATATTTCGGCTCACAATTTAACCAGTTGGTATCAGGATTACAGAAGTGGGGAAAGGTCTTCCACAAAGCTATATTTTTGACAAATTTCCGAGTTTTGCAGTTCGAATTCTGACCAGGATCACATAAATGCAAAGAGTGGTTCAAATATTTATTTTTATAAGTAAATTGTATAAAGTTTGCGATTGAGATTTTCACCAGTTGCTACCAGGATCACAGAAGTGGTAAGAGAAATTATAAGAATTTCTTTTTCCGAATAAATTTTTTAATATTTCGGCTCACAATTTAACCAGTTGGTATCAGGATTACAGAAGTGGGGAAAGGTCTTCCACAAAGCTATATTTTTGACAAATTTCCGAGTTTTGCAGTTCGAATTCTGACCAGGATCACATAAATGCAAAGAGTGGTTCAAATATTTATTTTTATAAGTAAATTGTATAAAGTTTGCGATTGAGATTTTCACCAGTTGCTACCAGGATCACAGAAGTGGTAAGAGAAATTATAAGAATTTCTTTTTCCGAATAAATTTTTTAATATTTCGGCTCACAATTTAACCAGTTGGTATCAGGATTACAGAAGTGGGGAAAGGTCTTCCACAAAGCTATATTTTTGACAAATTTCCGAGTTTTGCAGTTCGAATTCTGACCAGGATCACATAAATGCAAAGAGTGGTTCAAATATTTATTTTTATAAGTAAATTGTATAAAGTTTGCGATTGAGATTTTCACCAGTTGCTATCAGGATCACAGAAGTGGTAAGAGAAATTATAAGAATTTCTTTTTCCGAATAAATTTTTTAATATTTCGGCTCACAATTTAACCAGTTGGTATCAGGATCACAGAAGTGGGGAAAGGTCTTCCACAAAGCTATATTTTTGACAAATTTCCGAGTTTTGCAGTTCGAATTCTGACCAGGATCACATAAATGCAAAGAGTGGTTCAAATATTTATTTTTATAAGTAAATTGTATAAAGTTTGCGATTGAGATTTTCACCAGTTGCTATCAGGATCACAGAAGTGGTAAGAGAAATTATAAGAATTTCTTTTTCCGAATAAATTTTTTAATATTTCGGCTCACAATTTAACCAGTTGGTATCAGGATCACAGAAGTGGGGAAAGGTCTTCCACAAAGCTATATTTTTGACAAATTTCCGAGTTTTGCAGTTCGAATTCTGACCAGGATCACATAAATGCAAAGAGTGGTTCAAATATTTATTTTTATAAGTAAATTGTATAAAGTTTGCGATTGAGATTTTCACCAGTTGCTATCAGGATCACAGAAGTGGTAAGAGAAATTATAAGAATTTCTTTTTCCGAATAAATTTTTTAATATTTCGGCTCACAATTTAACCAGTTGGTATCAGGATCACAGAAGTGGGGAAAGGTCTTCCACAAAGCTATATTTTTGACAAATTTCCGAGTTTTGCAGTTCGAATTCTGACCAGGATCACATAAATGCAAAGAGTGGTTCAAATATTTATTTTTATAAGTAAATTGTATAAAGTTTGCGATTGAGATTTTCACCAGTTGCTATCAGGATCACAGAAGTGGTAAGAGAAATTATAAGAATTTCTTTTTCCGAATAAATTTTTTAATATTTCGGCTCACAATTTAACCAGTTGGTATCAGGATCACAGAAGTGGGGAAAGGTCTTCCACAAAGCTATATTTTTGACAAATTTCCGAGTTTTGCAGTTCGAATTCTGACCAGGATCACATAAATGCAAAGAGTGGTTCAAATATTTATTTTTATAAGTAAATTGTATAAAGTTTGCGATTGAGATTTTCACCAGTTGCTATCAGGATCACAGAAGTGGTAAGAGAAATTATAAGAATTTCTTTTTCCGAATAAATTTTTTAATATTTCGGATCACAATTTAACCAGTTGGTATCAGGATCACAGAAGTGGGGAAAGGTCTTCCACAAAGCTATATTTTTGACAAATTTCCGAGTTTTGCAGTTCGAATTCTGACCAGGATCACATAAATGCAAAGAGTGGTTCAAATATTTATTTTTATAAGTAAATTGTATAAAGTTTGCGATTGAGATTTTCACCAGTTGCTATCAGGATCACAGAAGTGGTAAGAGAAATTATAAGAATTTCTTTTTCCGAATAAATTTTTTAATATTTCGGCTCACAATTTAACCAGTTGGTATCAGGATTACAGAAGTGGGGAAAGGTCTTCCACAAAGCTATATTTTTGACAAATTTCCGAGTTTTGCAGTTCGAATTCTGACCAGGATCACATAAATGCAAAGAGTGGTTCAAATATTTATTTTTATAAGTAAATTGTATAAAGTTTGCGATTGAGATTTTCACCAGTTGCTATCAGGATCACAGAAGTGGTAAGAGAAATTATAAGAATTTCTTTTTCCGAATAAATTTTTTAATATTTCGGCTCACAATTTAACCAGTTGGTATCAGGATCACAGAAGTGGGGAAAGGTCTTCCACAAAGCTATATTTTTGACAAATTTCCGAGTTTTGCAGTTCGAATTCTGACCAGGATCACATAAATGCAAAGAGTGGTTCAAATATTTATTTTTATAAGTAAATTGTATAAAGTTTGCGATTGAGATTTTCACCAGTTGCTATCAGGATCACAGAAGTGGTAAGAGAAATTATAAGAATTTCTTTTTCCGAATAAATTTTTTAATATTTCGGCTCACAATTTAACCAGTTGGTATCAGGATCACAGAAGTGGGGAAAGGTCTTCCACAAAGCTATATTTTTGACAAATTTCCGAGTTTTGCAGTTCGAATTCTGACCAGGATCACATAAATGCAAAGAGTGGTTCAAATATTTATTTTTATAAGTAAATTGTATAAAGTTTGCGATTGAGATTTTCACCAGTTGCTATCAGGATCACAGAAGTGGTAAGAGAAATTATAAGAATTTCTTTTTCCGAATAAATTTTTTAATATTTCGGCTCACAATTTAACCAGTTGGTATCAGGATCACAGAAGTGGGGAAAGGTCTTCCACAAAGCTATATTTTTGACAAATTTCCGAGTTTTGCAGTTCGAATTCTGACCAGGATCACATAAATGCAAAGAGTGGTTCAAATATTTATTTTTATAAGTAAATTGTATAAAGTTTGCGATTGAGATTTTCACCAGTTGCTATCAGGATCACAGAAGTGGTAAGAGAAATTATAAGAATTTCTTTTTCCGAATAAATTTTTTAATATTTCGGATCACAATTTAACCAGTTGGTATCAGGATCACAGAAGTGGGGAAAGGTCTTCCACAAAGCTATATTTTTGACAAATTTCCGAGTTTTGCAGTTCGAATTCTGACCAGGATCACATAAATGCAAAGAGTGGTTCAAATATTTATTTTTATAAGTAAATTGTATAAAGTTTGCGATTGAGATTTTCACCAGTTGCTATCAGGATCACAGAAGTGGTAAGAGAAATTATAAGAATTTCTTTTTCCGAATAAATTTTTTAATATTTCGGATCACAATTTAACCAGTTGGTATCAGGATTACAGAAGTGGGGAAAGGTCTTCCACAAAGCTATATTTTTGACAAATTTCCGAGTTTTGCAGTTCGAATTCTGACCAGGATCACATAAATGCAAAGAGTGGTTCAAATATTTATTTTTATAAGTAAATTGTATAAAGTTTGCGATTGAGATTTTCACCAGTTGCTATCAGGATCACAGAAGTGGTAAGAGAAATTATAAGAATTTCTTTTTCCGAATAAATTTTTTAATATTTCGGATCACAATTTAACCAGTTGGTATCAGGATTACAGAAGTGGGGAAAGGTCTTCCACAAAGCTATATTTTTGACAAATTTCCGAGTTTTGCAGTTCGAATTCTGACCAGGATCACATAAATGCAAAGAGTGGTTCAAATATTTATTTTTATAAGTAAATTGTATAAAGTTTGCGATTGAGATTTTCACCAGTTGCTATCAGGATCACAGAAGTGGTAAGAGAAATTATAAGAATTTCTTTTTCCGAATAAATTTTTTAATATTTCGGCTCACAATTTAACCAGTTGGTATCAGGATTACAGAAGTGGGGAAAGGTCTTCCACAAAGCTATATTTTTGACAAATTTCCGAGTTTTGCAGTTCGAATTCTGACCAGGATCACATAAATGCAAAGAGTGGTTCAAATATTTATTTTTATAAGTAAATTGTATAAAGTTTGCGATTGAGATTTTCACCAGTTGCTATCAGGATCACAGAAGTGGTAAGAGAAATTATAAGAATTTCTTTTTCCGAATAAATTTTTTAATATTTCGGCTCACAATTTAACCAGTTGGTATCAGGATCACAGAAGTGGGGAAAGGTCTTCCACAAAGCTATATTTTTGACAAATTTCCGAGTTTTGCAGTTCGAATTCTGACCAGGATCACATAAATGCAAAGAGTGGTTCAAATATTTATTTTTATAAGTAAATTGTATAAAGTTTGCGATTGAGATTTTCACCAGTTGCTATCAGGATCACAGAAGTGGTAAGAGAAATTATAAGAATTTCTTTTTCCGAATAAATTTTTTAATATTTCGGCTCACAATTTAACCAGTTGGTATCAGGATCACAGAAGTGGGGAAAGGTCTTCCACAAAGCTATATTTTTGACAAATTTCCGAGTTTTGCAGTTCGAATTCTGACCAGGATCACATAAATGCAAAGAGTGGTTCAAATATTTATTTTTATAAGTAAATTGTATAAAGTTTGCGATTGAGATTTTCACCAGTTGCTATCAGGATCACAGAAGTGGTAAGAGAAATTATAAGAATTTCTTTTTCCGAATAAATTTTTTAATATTTCGGCTCACAATTTAACCAGTTGGTATCAGGATCACAGAAGTGGGGAAAGGTCTTCCACAAAGCTATATTTTTGACAAATTTCCGAGTTTTGCAGTTCGAATTCTGACCAGGATCACATAAATGCAAAGAGTGGTTCAAATATTTATTTTTATAAGTAAATTGTATAAAGTTTGCGATTGAGATTTTCACCAGTTGCTATCAGGATCACAGAAGTGGTAAGAGAAATTATAAGAATTTCTTTTTCCGAATAAATTTTTTAATATTTCGGCTCACAATTTAACCAGTTGGTATCAGGATCACAGAAGTGGGGAAAGGTCTTCCACAAAGCTATATTTTTGACAAATTTCCGAGTTTTGCAGTTCGAATTCTGACCAGGATCACATAAATGCAAAGAGTGGTTCAAATATTTATTTTTATAAGTAAATTGTATAAAGTTTGCGATTGAGATTTTCACCAGTTGCTATCAGGATCACAGAAGTGGTAAGAGAAATTATAAGAATTTCTTTTTCCGAATAAATTTTTTAATATTTCGGCTCACAATTTAACCAGTTGGTATCAGGATCACAGAAGTGGGGAAAGGTCTTCCACAAAGCTATATTTTTGACAAATTTCCGAGTTTTGCAGTTCGAATTCTGACCAGGATCACATAAATGCAAAGAGTGGTTCAAATATTTATTTTTATAAGTAAATTGTATAAAGTTTGCGATTGAGATTTTCACCAGTTGCTATCAGGATCACAGAAGTGGTAAGAGAAATTATAAGAATTTCTTTTTCCGAATAAATTTTTTAATATTTCGGATCACAATTTAACCAGTTGGTATCAGGATCACAGAAGTGGGGAAAGGTCTTCCACAAAGCTATATTTTTGACAAATTTCCGAGTTTTGCAGTTCGAATTCTGACCAGGATCACATAAATGCAAAGAGTGGTTCAAATATTTATTTTTATAAGTAAATTGTATAAAGTTTGCGATTGAGATTTTCACCAGTTGCTATCAGGATCACAGAAGTGGTAAGAGAAATTATAAGAATTTCTTTTTCCGAATAAATTTTTTAATATTTCGGATCACAATTTAACCAGTTGGTATCAGGATCACAGAAGTGGGGAAAGGTCTTCCACAAAGCTATATTTTTGACAAATTTCCGAGTTTTGCAGTTCGAATTCTGACCAGGATCACATAAATGCAAAGAGTGGTTCAAATATTTATTTTTATAAGTAAATTGTATAAAGTTTGCGATTGAGATTTTCACCAGTTGCTATCAGGATCACAGAAGTGGTAAGAGAAATTATAAGAATTTCTTTTTCCGAATAAATTTTTTAATATTTCGGCTCACAATTTAACCAGTTGGTATCAGGATTACAGAAGTGGGGAAAGGTCTTCCACAAAGCTATATTTTTGACAAATTTCCGAGTTTTGCAGTTCGAATTCTGACCAGGATCACATAAATGCAAAGAGTGGTTCAAATATTTATTTTTATAAGTAAATTGTATAAAGTTTGCGATTGAGATTTTCACCAGTTGCTATCAGGATCACAGAAGTGGTAAGAGAAATTATAAGAATTTCTTTTTCCGAATAAATTTTTTAATATTTCGGCTCACAATTTAACCAGTTGGTATCAGGATCACAGAAGTGGGGAAAGGTCTTCCACAAAGCTATATTTTTGACAAATTTCCGAGTTTTGCAGTTCGAATTCTGACCAGGATCACATAAATGCAAAGAGTGGTTCAAATATTTATTTTTATAAGTAAATTGTATAAAGTTTGCGATTGAGATTTTCACCAGTTGCTATCAGGATCACAGAAGTGGTAAGAGAAATTATAAGAATTTCTTTTTCCGAATAAATTTTTTAATATTTCGGCTCACAATTTAACCAGTTGGTATCAGGATCACAGAAGTGGGGAAAGGTCTTCCACAAAGCTATATTTTTGACAAATTTCCGAGTTTTGCAGTTCGAATTCTGACCAGGATCACATAAATGCAAAGAGTGGTTCAAATATTTATTTTTATAAGTAAATTGTATAAAGTTTGCGATTGAGATTTTCACCAGTTGCTATCAGGATCACAGAAGTGGTAAGAGAAATTATAAGAATTTCTTTTTCCGAATAAATTTTTTAATATTTCGGCTCACAATTTAACCAGTTGGTATCAGGATTACAGAAGTGGGGAAAGGTCTTCCACAAAGCTATATTTTTGACAAATTTCCGAGTTTTGCAGTTCGAATTCTGACCAGGATCACATAAATGCAAAGAGTGGTTCAAATATTTATTTTTATAAGTAAATTGTATAAAGTTTGCGATTGAGATTTTCACCAGTTGCTATCAGGATCACAGAAGTGGTAAGAGAAATTATAAGAATTTCTTTTTCCGAATAAATTTTTTAATATTTCGGCTCACAATTTAACCAGTTGGTATCAGGATTACAGAAGTGGGGAAAGGTCTTCCACAAAGCTATATTTTTGACAAATTTCCGAGTTTTGCAGTTCGAATTCTGACCAGGATCACATAAATGCAAAGAGTGGTTCAAATATTTATTTTTATAAGTAAATTGTATAAAGTTTGCGATTGAGATTTTCACCAGTTGCTATCAGGATCACAGAAGTGGTAAGAGAAATTATAAGAATTTCTTTTTCCGAATAAATTTTTTAATATTTCGGCTCACAATTTAACCAGTTGGTATCAGGATTACAGAAGTGGGGAAAGGTCTTCCACAAAGCTATATTTTTGACAAATTTCCGAGTTTTGCAGTTCGAATTCTGACCAGGATCACATAAATGCAAAGAGTGGTTCAAATATTTATTTTTATAAGTAAATTGTATAAAGTTTGCGATTGAGATTTTCACCAGTTGCTACCAGGATCACAGAAGTGGTAAGAGAAATTATAAGAATTTCTTTTTCCGAATAAATTTTTTAATATTTCGGCTCACAATTTAACCAGTTGGTATCAGGATTACAGAAGTGGGGAAAGGTCTTCCACAAAGCTATATTTTTGACAAATTTCCGAGTTTTGCAGTTCGAATTCTGACCAGGATCACATAAATGCAAAGAGTGGTTCAAATATTTATTTTTATAAGTAAATTGTATAAAGTTTGCGATTGAGATTTTCACCAGTTGCTACCAGGATCACAGAAGTGGTAAGAGAAATTATAAGAATTTCTTTTTCCGAATAAATTTTTTAATATTTCGGCTCACAATTTAACCAGTTGGTATCAGGATTACAGAAGTGGGGAAAGGTCTTCCACAAAGCTATATTTTTGACAAATTTCCGAGTTTTGCAGTTCGAATTCTGACCAGGATCACATAAATGCAAAGAGTGGTTCAAATATTTATTTTTATAAGTAAATTGTATAAAGTTTGCGATTGAGATTTTCACCAGTTGCTACCAGGATCACAGAAGTGGTAAGAGAAATTATAAGAATTTCTTTTTCCGAATAAATTTTTTAATATTTCGGCTCACAATTTAACCAGTTGGTATCAGGATTACAGAAGTGGGGAAAGGTCTTCCACAAAGCTATATTTTTGACAAATTTCCGAGTTTTGCAGTTCGAATTCTGACCAGGATCACATAAATGCAAAGAGTGGTTCAAATATTTATTTTTATAAGTAAATTGTATAAAGTTTGCGATTGAGATTTTCACCAGTTGCTATCAGGATCACAGAAGTGGTAAGAGAAATTATAAGAATTTCTTTTTCCGAATAAATTTTTTAATATTTCGGCTCACAATTTAACCAGTTGGTATCAGGATTACAGAAGTGGGGAAAGGTCTTCCACAAAGCTATATTTTTGACAAATTTCCGAGTTTTGCAGTTCGAATTCTGACCAGGATCACATAAATGCAAAGAGTGGTTCAAATATTTATTTTTATAAGTAAATTGTATAAAGTTTGCGATTGAGATTTTCACCAGTTGCTATCAGGATCACAGAAGTGGTAAGAGAAATTATAAGAATTTCTTTTTCCGAATAAATTTTTTAATATTTCGGCTCACAATTTAACCAGTTGGTATCAGGATTACAGAAGTGGGGAAAGGTCTTCCACAAAGCTATTTTTATAAGTAAATTGTAAGATAAATTGCAAGACCACATAAGAAATTACAGAATAAGAGAAATTATGCAAGTGGAAACATCATTGATAGATCAAATAGAAACTAAACAGTTAAAATGGTACGGCCACATGAGACGGATGGAAGAAGATAGGTTACCACGAAAAATTTGGGAATGGAAGCCTACACAAAGAAGGAAGAAAGGAAGACCAAGGAGAAGCTGGAATCTAGGAATAAAGGAAGCAATGCAGAAGCGAGAGTTAGAAGAAAATGATTATATGGATAGACAAACCTGGATATTAGGTTGCGGGAGACGGCCAATGAGGCTGTAAAAAACCGCTTTGATATATAAATTGTATAAAGTTTGCGATTGAGATTTTCACCAGTTGCTATCAGGATCACAGAAGTGGTAAGAGAAATTATAAAAATTTCTTTTTCCGAATAAATTTTTTAACATTTCGGCTCACAATTTAACCAGTTGGTATCAGGACCACAGAAGTGGGGGAAGGTCTTCCACAAAGCTATATTTTTGACAAATTTCCGAGTTTTGCAGTTCGAATTCTGACCAGGATCACATAAATGCAAAGAGTGGTTCAAATTTTTATTTTTATATTTAATAATAATAATAATAATAAATTTATTGGTGATTGATACACAAAAACAGGTATATACACAAGTCAAAAATACATATAAGGTATATAGTACATTTACACAAAATAGGTACAGTACACGCAAAATTGTTATTAAATAATATTTAATTCAAAATATTCACAGTATGAGTATAATGGATTAGCAATTAAAACCTCATAAACTTTTCTTATAAACGTGGTATACTGCAAATTTTTCATATCAATGGGTAGTTTATTATAAAATTTTTGACACAGGCAATCAAAATTGTTATGGGTTATTGATAAACGACCGAAAGGTAAGTAGATGTTGTTTTTTTTTCTAGTATCATGATCATGGACATCCTTGACCATTTTGCGCTTATCAATAGTTTCTTTGGCGTAGAGTAGACAACTGTATACATACAGCGACGGTAATGACATAATACGTAAGTTCTTAAAAATTGGTCTACAGGTATCATTATTTTTAGCACCGGTCATAATTCTGAGTGCCTTTTTCTGTAATTTAAATAATTTCACGCTATGGGTACAACTTCCCCACAGTAAGATACAGTAATTTATATGTGAATGAAAATACGAAAAGTACAAATGTTTTAATATATTTAACGAAACACATTGTTTAAAAGTTCTTAACATAAATATAGATTTTGACAATTTTTTTGCTGTTTCGTGTATAAATAAAATTTTAGAATATTAAACTAAACAAGTTTTATAAAGAAAAATTTTGTTTTCATCGATTTCAACATTAAACTTCTTTAATATTGTAAGAAAAAATCATTGAAATATGAAATCTTCCTCTTATTCTTCCACTCTCTAACTCAGCTAACTCAAAAGTATTCTCCCCAAAAATCCTATTTATTTTGAAAGGCCCTATGTAAGACAATTGTAGTTTTGCACAAATCTTTTCAGCCCTATTTGCAACTTTTAAGTTTTTAACCACTACTAAATCACCTATCTGATAAAACTTCTTTCTTTTCAAATTTTTATTCTTCCTCCTTTCATACTTGTTCAATGCTGCGCTGTTTTTGATTCTTGCTTGTTCTAAAATTTCACGTATATCCTCTACTACCTCTGCTTGCTGTTGTACATGATTCATTCTTCTCAGTATCTGTCTTGCCCCCATAATTCTTGCCAATAAATTGTCAATCATTTGCGGAGATTCATATTGTGGTTTGGTAATATTGTTTATTTTACGTGCATCTAAACACAATCGAAGACTACCATTTTTCTTCTTAACAACCACCAATGGGTTCACATAACTAGTTGTGGATGATTCTATAATATTATCTGCCAACATTTTATTTATTTCTTCTTTAACTTGTATTCTATATGCAAAAGGTATCGGGTAAACTTTAACATTAAATGGAGCTTTGTCATCTACTTCAAGTTTATGTATGTGATTTCTTGCTACACACGGTTTTTCATTTATGAAGTCAATATTTTCACGTACCAGGTTATTTAATTGTACTTTATATTTTCAACAAGGGATTCCTATCTGCTCCTCCTTTATAAAGTCACTTGTGACATAATTATTTATTATTATATAGTCCATCTTTTGTCCATTCCATTTTATCATTATTTATTATAATACATTCATATTCGCCGTCAACTTCAACCCCTTCTTGTTTTCCAACAAGGAATTCCAATCTGCTCCTCCTTTATAAAGTCACTTGTGACATAATTATTTATTTTAATATTATTATTATAATATAATCCATCTTTTATCCATTCTATTTTATCATTATTTATTATAATACATTTATATTCGCCGTCAACTTTAACCCCTTCTTGTTCTATGAAATCTATTCCAATTATAAAATCTAACTGTAACTCTGGTACTACCAAAAATCTTGTCACATAACTCCTACTTCCTATTGTAACTTCTAAACTCACAGCTTTCGAAATAGTAGACACTTTTTTCTTCGTTGCCGACAACAACTCCAACTTCCCTATTTTAATTAAATGTTTTTCTGTTAAAGTTTTATTCTCCAAAATTATTTTTTCTCTGACTAAAGAAGCTTGCGCGCCTGAGTCAATTAATGCCAAATAAAATTTGTTACTAAAATTTAGACGAACTTAGGTGACCATATGTGGTTGTTAATAACAAACAATTATAAATTATTTAAGTAAACGAAATTTTTATAAAAAAAAATTGTTCTGTATGAACTTACATCACCATCATTTTACTTTCCTCTCTCTCTATAATTTAACCGATTGTTATTTCCATAATTTCTGATTCCCGCAACAGTAATCGTATAACTTTGGTCCATTTTTACCATAAAAATTATGAAGTATTTATTAATGTTTCCTTTCAATTTTTGTGCACTTTTTAATTGACGTGCCCCCATTATTGACATGACAGTATACCCTGATGAACCATTATCACTTAGATTCTCCAGTTTTTTTTCTATTATCTCAAGTTCCTCATCATGGTTTCCATTTTCTTCCTGTATCACAGCCCCAACAATTGTTATTTTACTCTCATTTCGATTCACTCTACCTTCAACCTCTATTTGCTTTTTATCCAGTTCAACCTGCTCCTTTTGTACCTCCATTTGATCTTCTTTGATTTCTGTTGTGTTATCTTGTACCTGTTCCACATTTAACACCTCATCATTCATATCTCCCAATTTACCGTCGGTTTCTTCAGCAACTTCTTGTGTGTTCTTAACAATTCGATCTACCAAATTTCCTTCGCTTGTTATTAAGCCTTCCACACTTTCTTCGATTTTCTTTTCCATACTCTCTCTATTTTCTCTTGCATTATTGTCAATCTTCTTTATCATTCTGTCCATGCTCTTATCCATACTGTCCACGCTCTCTTTAGTCTCTGTTGCATACTTGTCCATTTTCTTTACCATTCTGTCCATGGTATTGTCCATTTTTTTAGCAAAATCATCCATTTTATTAGTGAAATTATCCAATTTCTTATCCAAACTGTCCATTTTCTTATCTATTTTTTTGTCCATACTCATCATAAGTTGCATCAATGTATTCAAATTTACTTCTTGTGGTACTTCTTTTCCTTGTTCTGATTCATTTTGTGCTTCTCCCTGTACCTCTACTTGCCCCTGCTGTTCTATGACCGCTACCACCTCTTCTCTTATGTGGTCTTCATTATCACCTTCTGAATTTGAATCTTCTGCATCAATCTTCCTTATCGAACTTCTTAACATCATTCTGCGTTTTTGTTCTGTCATTTTTCTTTCAAATTATAACCTTTTTAAATCTACAAGAAAAACTAAATAGCTAGCTACTACCAACTTTCTCTATTCCAACAAGCTTTTTCTGTTTTTAATAAATAAATAAGTATTTTGGGTTCTTTATCAAATAAGCTTAATGTTGAAAACTGTAACCAAACATTTACCAAAATGCCACAGTATACATCAACGAGCCCCACGTTGGGCGCCAATTTTTATTGCAATGATATGCTTGGTCTTGTGATTACTAGAATACAATCCCTAAACTGTCTGCAATTCACGCAATTAAATTTAAACTTGCTATGAGACTCTTTTAACTTTCTCAGGGTCGTTATTTTGCTTGCAAAATAAATTGTTTAAATTAATTTTTAAGTAGAAATAAATACACAAAGATATCAACTTTACAAAATAATAATTTTATTAAATAACTGAATTTCTAAATGTGGTTTCCGAAAATGAATAAATTTTACTAACTACTATCGTCTTTTTTTTAACAAATAAACACTTATCTTAACGTCTTCTTATTCCTCGCTCTAGCAAAACGCTCTGCTGGCCTCTCGAGCAACAACAAATAACCTCTCTTACTCTGAATCTTCTTCTTGTGCTTTTTATATTATTATTAATTTGGTTTTACTACCATCACCAACGTACAAACTTCCTCGATCACCTTTTATTTATAATTCTTCTGGTTTTATATATAATTCGTTGTTACTTCTTTGTATTTTTCACTTTTATTCTCGCTATTACTTTTATATAACTTTTAGACCCGTTTTTCCTCTTTTCTTCTTCCAGAGGATCTCAATTCTGTGTATTTATTTACACCCACCAGCCGTAACTAACTAAACAAATTTCTTTTATTTTTTTATATATTTTTTCTTCCTCCTTTGATTTTCATTTTTATTACAAACAACTAAATCTCATGTCCATCAGTATCCTTTTGAATTCGTTTGACATTTTGACACTGACATCCTAACTGACTTTTATCGACGCACAAATCAAGTAACTCTAAAACTTTTTATAAACTAAACCTTTTTAACAATTCTAAATTAAATTCTAATTACAATTAACATAAATACAAATCGTATCAATCTGATTGTGTTTTTCTTTTCTTTCAGTACCATACGAAAAATAACAATTATTAGAAATTATAACAGGAATTCTAGCAAAAATACGCGACCCTGAGTTTTATAAGTCAGAACATTAAAATCTTACAAGTCTTCATAAATCTCCAAATGCAAATTGAACTGCAACAAACAATCCAAAAATTGCCTTCCAGCAACCACAATACCCCAGTCAAATCAAACACCTCTAAATATCATAGCAATATGTACACTCCAGGTTAATTTGGTGTCCAAATGCACACCCAAAAATTTTTCACATTGTGAATGTTCACTGGTATTGTTAAAGTTTTTTAGTGTAAACACCATGTCCGCAGTTTTTTCATTGTTTACCACTAACCGATTTATTGTAAACCACTTTTCAACTTCAATTAAACTTGCCTCTTTTACACACTGTAGGTCGTTATAATTTTGCGATGATGCAACCAGCGTAGTGTCATCAGCATAAAGATATGGCACCATTTTCGTTACCGAAGTCACTATATCGTTCATGTAGATTATAAAGAGGGTCGGACCTAAGACGGAACCTTGCGGTACTCCCATGTTAGTTATGTTTGTCTCAGAAAATGCTTTATTAAAGTAAACAACTTGCTTTCTATTTTTTAAAAACGATTGCAGTAGATTTAGAGCGGTTCCCCGTATTCCATAGTGCTCTAGTTTATCTATTAAGATGTTGTGATTCACACAATCAAAAGCCTTGGATAGGTCTAAGAATGCTATTGAAGTAAACCCGTTGTCCTCAAAAGAATTAATAATATTTTTTATTATTGCTATAATGGCGTGCTTCGTTGATAGGCCATCTCTGTAGCCAAATTGGTTATCCGACAAAATGTCATGGCGTTCTAGAAAGTTCATAATTCGGTGCTTTATTGATATTTCCATTATTTTAGAAAATATTGACGTAATGGCAATAGGCCTAAAATTTGAGGTAATATCAGTGTCACCTTTCTTATGCACCGGTATTATTTTAGATAATTTTAGCCTCTCCGGAAACACCCCTTCTTCATAACAGGTGTTTATTATGTTCTCTAGCGGTTTGGCTATCCAGGGCGCTGTAACTTTAACTAGTTTGCTGGTGATCTGGTCCATATCTTTAGATTTAGAATTGCTCAGGTTATTTATAATTAGCAGCAACTCCTTTTCAGTGCAAGGTTTCAGAAAGAACGAGAAAGAATTGGACATTACATATTTTCGTATATGGTCGGTTGCTGAAATATTTAGATCCGGTAGGTTTGCCACGAGAAGATGTGCAATATCACGAAAGTACGAACTGAAATCATCGGGGGTAAGATGTGACTCCAATTTCTTCTTATCATTACTTTTTATTTCGTTTATAATGTTCCAAATCTCACGTGGTTTGTTGATCGCATCTTGTACTCGGTTGTCATTAGCCTTTATTTTAGCTTTTTTTATATTGTTTCTATAATTGGCCAAAAGCCTCTTGTAGATAATATTGATATCTTGATCATTTACAGTTTTCCTGATCGTATCAACGCCTCGTAGAAAATTTCGTTGTCTTGCCAAATCTTCGTCATACTATTTCAATTTAGAGACCTTTTTTAGCAAGCGCTTTTCTGGAAAGCAGTTGTCCATCGCTTCAATAAACAGGTTTAGAAATATATCAAGTTTGTGCTCGCCTCCCTGAACTATCATGATGTCAGCCCAGTTTGTATTTTTTATCTTTAGACTGAATTTCTCCAAGCCAGCTTTTGTCATTGGCCTGCATACAAAGTATTCCTTCTGCTGGGAAGTAATATTTGATAACTTTGGTAAGTTTGCGAAGATAGCACAGTGGTCAGATAAATTTGGGTCCATGACCGTCACTTGTAGGTCGACACATAGGTTCGTAAATATATTATCATTGTTTTTATATCTTAAAAGGATATAAAAACAATGATATTATCAATAGTAGTAGATCTGTTACACGTAATGCGTGTTTTGTCATGTACTGTACTGTATAGGCCCCACGAGATTAGGATTTCTTCAAATTCCTTTCTTTTTTTCACTTCTTCTGGTTTGCTATCCAACGTTAGTCCCCAGCGACCAGCAAGTTCTTTCCACGTCCAATTGTTGTCTCGCATATATTGTCAAATATTTGTAGGAAATTATTAAAATCTCCAGAAGGCGAGTGATACACAGATACTACAATTAAATTGGAATCACTCAAATACATTGCACTGGTTTCGAGGTCCATCTCTACACTTAGATTATTAACTTCCTCATACTTGACATATTTGATGTTTTTTTTTTATTTTTTTTATTTGGATACACATGCACTACACCTCTATGTTTTCCAAATTTCAAAAAAGTGTTAACATAAAATTTATACCAAAAAGCAGCTCTAATATCCGTTTCCGGTTCTGGTTTTGATTAACGACACTACAAAGAACTACCTGCAACTAAAAAGCTTCCACATTACAAATTTAATACAAATCGGTCAGGGGTTCCAGAGATATAACGAAGCAAACACACCCACCCACAGACAGACATTTTTTGGTTTCCTTAAGCTCCAAAACTTGTATTTTCGTTAAAATCTGAAATTTGTATGAAATCATAACTTACCATACTTCAGAAGTAGTGTAGAAGTATGGGAAGTAATGAGAATTTTAACATTACGTGTGAGAGTTCTGCAACTAATGACCGCAGCATGCCGGCATGCACGGTCTGTCTGAGCTTAGACTAAAAAATGAGCGAAACACTTCGCCTGGACTTTCCTATACTTATAAATTAACATTGTTTTATATTTTCCAACACTTTTGATGTACACCTGTCTAGACCTGGCTAGTAAAAGTAAACAGCGTTTATAAAAACTTCAAGCGTGAAGAACGTAACTTAAACCTACCATTACCACGCTGGCTCCGCCTCCTGCAACTGAGTACATGTAAAACAACCGAACTGAAATGAACCGGAGGCACGAGTAAGGAAGCGTGTTCCGCTTCCGGTTTCGGAGTTTTTTTTAAAGCTTATTTTGTCGATGAATTTTTGATATAGCTCTGCATTCCAATTTTTATCAAAATCGAAGTACGGGGTCGAGAGATATCAGCGAAATGACGTACCGTGCACGAACGCATTCGTAAAAATGAGCGAAACACTTCGCCTGGACTTTCCTATACATTTAAATACATTGTTTTATATTTTCCAACACTTTCGATATACACCTGTCTAGACGCGACTAGTTAAAGTAAATAGTTCTTATAAGTTGTAACATCTTGAAGCGGTTGAAGAAAGATCGACCGGTGCGCTGCAAGCATAAGGTTGGGTAAAATATTCGGACTGAATCAACGGAAGCGCGGAAATTGATATTTGAAAATATATTAATAACTCGAGAAGTATTATTTTTAGCAAGAAATTACTCTTATTAATTTGTATTTAGAATTTCAAAACCTTTCTGATTTTAAGGCCAAAATACCACGTTTCCATTTAAAAAAAAAGTTATTTTTTACCGTGGCCGCCATATTAAAATTGGAAACTCAAGTTTTTTTTCTTAAATAGAATCGAGAAGAATTTGCCCTACAACTTTACTTTTGGGTTTGCGAGTCTATCTATTAAAATAAAAAAGTTAGCCTACACTGAACATTAAACGACTAGTACAAGAATACAACTGCTTGTAGAAAGTATGTGAAATTCTTCTAAGGACAAAAAGATTATTAAGGTGCAAAAAATTTGATTTTTTGATTTTTTGTAAAAAGATTCTCCTAGAGCAAACAAAACAAAAAGCCAGATTTTTAATTTTTTATTGAAAAAATTTGGGGGGAAGGGAAACAGTAGCCCCCCTAAATACGAAATTATTGAAAAAATATTATATTCGGATTTTGCTATCAATTGTGAGCAATTTCACATTAACAGAAATATTTTATTGCCCCCCGTTAAATAAATAAGAGGGTACCAATTTTCAATTTTCAAACATTCATAGAGGGCGTCACAGTGAAATTATAGCAATGCGCAAAAAAACAAATTGTAGAAGATTCCCAGCTCTATCAGCTTAAAAAGTTTAAACAAAAACGTGTGGGCAGTTTTTGAGATTTTTTTTTTTGAAAATTTCAAAAATTTTGGAGTGGTGGCACCACTCCAAAATTTGAGATCGTTTTCCGATTTTCAAAATTAATGATATTTCATGGTATAGTACCCTTAAGGGGCTACCAAACAAGATGTAGTTGATCCCAATCAAACAACTGGTTTTTGAGTAAATGGGCGTCGAAATTCGAAAGTCGAAATTTTCAAAAATTCGTAGCGGTCGCCATGTTGAAGCTAGAGAGTTCGGTAAAAAAGCGTTTGATTTGTCCTAAGGCCTTCTATAATTTCCACTATTCTAATTTCCAAAATTCACTTTCTGAAAAAAATTCTACCAAAAAAACATGTCTAACTTCCGCTTCCGGTTTCGGATTCTTTTTAAAAGCTTATTTTGTCGATGCATTTGCATTTGATATACCTCCTCATTCCAAAGCACATCGAAATCGGTCCAGCCGTTCCGGAGATATGAGCGTTACCCACCCACACACCCACCCACAGACATTTTTTAAAAACCACTTTTTTAGGATCCTGGAAGCCCAAAACATGTATTTCCGTCAAAATCTCGATTTTGAAAATTTGCATGAAATCAATACTTCCCTATACTGAAAGTATAGGAAAGTAAAAAGCTGAAGTGTGGACTTCGAGTGGCCTTTCCCATACTAGATATTTTTTTAAATTATAACGTAAATTTCACCGACTGTTACATTTCTAAGAAAACAATTTATATAGGCAAAGGGTGTCGCATACTCTATAAGTACGGGAAGACCGGAACCGCTCGCCCTACGGCTAATTAGATGAGCTTCGGATTTCGGACTAAAACTCGTTATAAATGGTTTATTTAAAGAGCTATCAAAAATATGCAAAAAATAACAAATATATTTTTTTAACTAGAGTTAATTGATAATCGTAATTAAAATCACTTAAATTTCGGAAAACGCGTTGTTGGTATTTAAATTTAAAAGAATCGTCTTTTTTTCCTTAATTTAAAATTCTTGCGAATCCTAATAAAGTACTTTGAATAGTCTATCAAACTGATAAAAGTTTATAACGATCGACGTTTGCGTTTTTAAATAACTAAATAATCAATTTCAAATTATTCAAAAATTCCTAGAAGGCGTCGCAGTAAAATTTGGAAGATTATTAAAAAATAAATTTGTAGTTCAGTGCAAGCTCTATCGGCTCAGCAAGTTTAAAAAAAATCGTGTAGACATTTTTTTGAGAATTTTTTTTTTTAATTTTCAAAATTTTGTAGCAACGCCATTGCGATATTTTGCGGATTTTTGAAATTAATTTTATTTCATCGTATACTACCTAGGAAGGGCTTTAAAACAAGTGGTAGCTGATCCCGATCAGACAACTACTTTTTGAGTAAATGGGCGTTAAAGTCGAGATTTTCAAAAAACTGTAGCGGCCGCCATTTTAAAGCTAGAGAGTTCGGTAAAAACGTTTTCGATTTGCCTTAAGTTCTTCTCTCAGATTCCGTGCTCAAATTTTCAAAGTTTTGTTTTGAAAAAAAAAGAACGCTATTTTGAAAAGCTTAACTAGAACTACAATTTTTGATATACCTCTTGATTTAAAATTTCATCAAAATCGGTCCAGTACTTAAAAGCCTGTAGCGGGGTCACCCACACACACACACCCACCCACGCACAGACAGACTTTTGACAGATTTTTGGAAACATAAAAGGAATATAAGGAAATAGGAAATATAAGGAAAAATAAGCAATTAAAATTAATTAAAAAACATGAAGTATGGGATAGTCTAAGCGCAGTGTCCCGCCAATTTTATCAATTTTATTAGAAAACTGTGGCGTTTGGCGAAAAAAACTGTAATTAAACATATACGTCTTTTTGAAAAACTGTATAAAAGTATGAGTCAAAATTGTTATTCAAAAATTATGTAAAAATCTGAAAAAAAATAAAGTTTCAGGAAGACAATTCCAAAAAAACTGTTGTGAGGATGACGTTCGAACCCATTAGGTCCAGATGCGCCGTCGCTGTTGTAAGATGACGCATTTATGTGATTTTATACAGACAACATGAACATATATCCTACATTATTAACAAGGAAGCACGAAGGCTTGATAAGTTTGAATGGGTGAGGCCAGTGCGCTGTACAAATGAGGAGCACATATAACGTTGTTATTTTGTTTGGTATAGAAGTTTTTTTTTGTAATAAGCGCCGCCTCGCGCAGTAGGAGATATTGTTTAAATTTAAATTACTTACCTCTTCAAATCTGTAGTGCATCTCTGACGATTACAGAGTTTGAGTAAAATATACCAGTTTTACGCCTATTTATTAACTTATTCCTACATCATGACAAAAGGTGAAATTAATTTACTGTATGTCGAAGTAGAGAAGCTATTAAGTGGTACGTAATTTTTTTTTTATGCAAAACATTTAATATTGTGTACAAACGTAGAGGTTAAAATGTGGCTAAAATTATAATACCTGCTTATCATTTACGATAAAACAGATAAACGCTTTCCTGTTGCAGTCACTAAAAATTTACCATGAAACTGAACTGAACGATACGGGAAAACCTACGCAGATTTTCTTGTATGCTCGTGTACGATTTTTTGCTTCAGTCTGATAATTAGAAATTCAAATTAATTATCAAATGCTTTACTTAATTTACTTATACTACATGTACTTTAATAACACATTACGATATACTTTATAACTTTTTGAATTTTATTAACCCCATGGAATAAACCCAGACAAACACAATTTCAAGTAATTGTAAATAGGCAAGCTTAAGTATTTAAGAAATAAAATAACTTTGTTATTTTAAGTGAGCGCTTATATAATGTTTAAAATTCAAATATACAAAATGACCCTGAATGTCGCCATCTTATTTTGTTAAAACGTTATGAAAAACAGTTGTGCTGCAAACAATAGAACTTATATAGTAAAAATAAAAAACCCTCTTAGCTTTTTACCAAAACTTGCTCGATTATTATTATAAAAAGCACCATGAATTTACAATTACCTTGTTGCAAAAATTAAAGCAATCAAGTGAAAAAAAATATAACGAATTAATCATTAAACATTTTTTTGTATTTGTTGGGATGTTTCCTTCAGGAGCAGATAATAATGAGGGATATATGGGCTGTAGCCTCGGGCCAGTCACTGGTACCTTTTGCAACTTTTTAAAAGTTAATCGTTCAGTTTAGTTTATGCCAATTTTACATCGAAAGAGATTGAGCAAAATGCAGAAAAATTTCGGTTTGGTTTTTTTTATTTAATTAGTGTTTACTGGTAAAAGCAATGATTATTTATTATATACGAATTATTATTGTTTTTTTATAAATTCAGTTAAGGAACTACGTTCCTTTTGTTTTAGGGTTTAAGGTTTTGTCTTTGTAATTAACATATCAAACAAGGATTCAAAAATTGTAAATATTAAAAACATTTTGAAAGAAATATTATGTGGGGCTCCCATATGAGACGCTTCTGGTGCACTTATTTGATCAAAAATAGGTAGAAATAGTAAACTAAATGCATAATGTTTACATATAAAATTCCAAAATGTTAAGCAAATATTGCAAAAGTAACACAATTCCATCTTCGGGAGACTGTAACTCCGTACTGACGCTTATATTTTATTTCAGAGATATGCAGTTTCTTAAAAGAAGAAATTAGCGGTGGATTCATATCTCATAATGGAAGATCCGTAGCAAATAGACTGATAGAAAGGTCTAAAAAACATCTACAGACTATAGCCGTGATTACTACTGCAGATTCATCTGACTACACAAGCGAACCCTATGTTGACATGCAAGGTTATAAAGGTGTTTAGTTGGTGGATATAAGTAGTTAGTTACTTAATGTTCTCATTTTTACAGTGAACCAGGAGGAAGAAGAACCCCAGGAAGTCTATTCTGACATCTCTTTATTTGAAGAAGTATCGAATGCATCGTCGCTAAATGGGGAGTATATTGCATGTCCACACGAAAGTACGTAGCATATAAATATTCATTATTATAAAAAATAAATGTAAATTTATTTTGTCTTTTTAACAAATGTAATTAACCCGAAAATACGTTTAAAAGCCTAAGAACTCGACGCTTTGTTGCTAAAATATGGCCCCTACAAATAGTTACCCAAATTTGACAAAAAAACTAGTGATGGGCATAATCGAAAGATTTTGATAATCGAATGATTGCCATTCGAACGAATTTAATAATCGAACGATTAATTCGGATGAAATTCGATGTTTCTGTGCGGTAAAAAGTAATGTATAACGATAATATCGATAATACCGATATTATCGATAATATCGATATTATCGGTAATATCGATAATATTGACAACGTCGATGATGGTAATATCGATAATTTCGATAGTAATACCTACATAGAAAATCGAAATATAATAGTGATAGAAAAAATGAAGTCCAAGAAATATTGTAGTTACTAGACATACATTAAATTGATTATTGTGATTGACGCAATTGTTGCAACAACTGAAACATATCAACTCATATTGACTCGCAACTTAGATCGCCTACTCTATACATCAAACTGAAGGCAATCCCTTTTTTTTACATAGCTCTGCTTTTAGTTAGTATTAGGAGCAAAGTCAACGTCAACGCCTAAAAATTCCCCTGTTCTTACACGGTGTATATACAATTTAAAAAAAAATAGGAAAGAAATAAATTGTGGTAATATTGACATTTATGAATTCGATATTATAGATAATATATCGAAATTATTAATAATATTGTCGGTGTTATGTTAATATAGCGATAGTATCGTTATTATCATACTATTGATACTATCGATATTATCGATATAAATTCGATATTAAATTTTCAATATCGCCCAGCCCTAGTACAGGAGTATTGATTCAATGTCCGTTTCCGAAATGGACAAACTCGAAGGTTTTCATAACGTAAAATCATTCGAATGGTTTTCTGTAACCGCTCGAGATATTTCGATAACCAAATGGTTCGATTATTCTCGTTCAAAACATCCCATCACTACAAAAAACGAATAAAAGTAAATACAAATCAAACACGTACATTTATAAGTTTGGTATATTTACAGGTCTCCCAGCTGTCGAAATAAGGGAAGGAAAAACGGGCTACCTGTACAGAAAGGAAAGAATTTTTTTCTTTGATCAACAAAAGAAAGTTTATGCTGCTGTGATGCAGTCTTGGTTATTAATTTATATGAACGAAAATTCAGTTAAACCCTGTCAAACGATTGATCTTAATCGTTATGAGGCTAAGCCATCTTCCACGCTTATAAAGGATTTGAAAAAACGAGACGAAAGCTTCGACTTGACTAGCGTTGTTGATGCCAAAACATATCACGTAGGTGCATTTTCTACTTGTAGAAAAGAACCATATTTTCTATTCGTTTTCTCTTTAAGTTTACAGCATTAACTGCAAAAGACATGTTGCAATGGGTTGGTGCTATCAACAAACAATCAGAGAAACTAGTTTCAAAAAGAAGTCTCCCCCCTGTACCACCAGCAAGTCCTAGCACCCTTCGTAAATCGCAATCGGGATCAACAGAATCTATGAACGATTATGAACCTCTTACAGAGTACCAGTTAAAACAAAAGTAAGTATTTAAACACAATTTAATGCTTAGAACTAATCAAAATCTATTACAGAGTGGTTGGAGAAAAATCTTCTGTCGTCGAAAACCAAAAAAATATCGCAAAACCCCCTGCTCCAATGCCACCACCACGAAATACACCTTTAAGAACATCAAAATCTCCTCCTCCCCGAGTACCCTCTGACGAATCCTTAGGCAGTAATTATGATTCTGTTGGTCCAGGAGTTATAAGTCCTTCACAAAGTTCTTTTTCTGACGATGACAGTGACACAGTTTATGATAATCCCACAGAAGTAAAAAAGCAAGATTTAGTTTTTAATTCATCACATAATAATTTAGATTCAAATGTTAATACAAATAATGGAAAGAGTGTAAGCAATCAAGATTTTAAATATGATGATGATGACATATATGATTATCTAGAAAATCCGAAACCTGTAGCAGAGCCTAAACCAAAACATCTTTTGAAAAGCAATCCTTCAACCGTACAAAATCTTGACACAAAAAAACAAAATCAAAGTGAAATGGGGAAATCAAAACCAACTTTAAAACCAAAAATGCTTTCCTTGAGACTTAAAAGAAAAAATAACGTATAAAATAGATAAATGTAGTAAACTCTCAAACGACATTCTCTCTATTATAAATATATGTTTTAATAATTATAATTGATAAATAAATAATATTCATTTTGGGCTTTCCTAGGTAGGTTGTTTTTAAAGTAAACTATTTGTACATAATTTTGTAAAATAAATAAATAATTATATCAAAAACTATTTTTAAGGCCTTAGTGTTAAGATCTGCAAACCATAATACAGTAACAATACTTGACCACTTAAATTACAACTCAACTAGTTTTTGTACTAGCAAACATACAAATTACATTATTTATTACCCGAATTTGAAAATTTCTTTGTGTAAATTATTATTTCAAGAACAAAATGGGCGAAGCATTTCGCCTAGACTTTACCATGCTTAAAAAATTTACAAGTTTTACCTATGGTAAAAAAAAACTATTATGCATTCTACCTTCAACAGTTATTGCGTAAAATCAGAATTATATTCCTGACCTGATGCGTTATTACACAAGCGGCTACGGCCAGACCATTCTGCAGGCTTCGCGCAGGCGCAGATTAGGAGTAATTTATCAGTGAGTGAACGCAACTTTGTGTTTGTATTTTTTCTTTAAAAATATAGCTGCTATTAACAAATAACCTCGCGTAAACAGCAAACATCAACAACATTGTTTTAAAAAAACAGTATATATATTGCTGTGATATTATGACCACACTGGCGAATTATTTATACAAAGATCAATTTTAAAATATTTATTTGATTACCATGGCATGACGACTAGTTTAGGAATTCTTTAATTTAAATTAGATAATAATTGGATTGAATAAAAAATATATGCGTGGTTTCACTTTGAGATATTGAAATATTTATGTAAGTTTGATATGCTAACAAAACGTGTATAATATTGGGGGGAGGAGTTCAAATATGTAAATGTGTTAAAACAGTAAATGGTACGAGGGTGCAACAAATAATTTGACAAAGCTTTAAGAAACATTAAATTACAAAATGTAGTGAGTGCGGTGGACATGAAGTGTAAAAAATGAAGGAGTAAGAAGATGGTTTCAGAGACGTTTATTTACTCCACTATAATAGTAGATATACTCTTCTTTTGCCTCATTTCCTTGTCCCTTTTCCTTGGTTTCGCTTAGAACTGCTATGTCGATCTTGAATTCATTTAGTTCGCGAAAGACTTCATAGTATTTTGTGTTAATACCCTGTACATTCCAGCATCCAATATTCATATGCCTTTTTCGTTGTCGAGTCCGTTTCTGAGATTTTCCGTCCTGATTCCGAAGCTGAGCGTTTGGATTTTTTGCAAAGTAGGTTTTTACGGGTGCCAAGGAGCAGGCCCGACGCCCCAACCCTCCTCCTTTATCCGGGCTTGGGACCGGCAGCACCAGCAATAGATTACTGCTACAGGCGGAGTTAAAAAAAGTAGTATATAAAATTTTAAAAAATTGGCCCCAACTGGGATCGACCCCTCAACTGTTTATACAGAAAAACGGTGTGTTGCCGTAATTCCATATGATCTATTGTAATATTTCAATGATTCAAACAGTTGAACTATTTTTCTTCATATTGGTTACACTGATGAAAATCAAAGTTATCCAATTATAAATTAATTCTGCTTATTGCAATTCTGTTCGATACATATTCTGCTCGTTGATTACGTTGACTTCGGATTCTGTTTAAATACCGTTCTGTTAAATGCAAGTTCTGTCAAATGCATACCCAGCGATTTTGACCATATCTCCCACCGTACCCATAAGTCCCACCGTCGGATTCGGTCGGCTGTGACTATAATTCTCACCGTGTTCATAATACCCACACGTGTTTACTCTCTCTAGTACATAAAATATCGTCCGTCCGTGCGTGGACATATCTCCCACTGTATCGTCGTCGGTATGACTACCGACTGAATACTCACCTACCATTTAATCTTACTCAGACGATTCATCGACGCCGAGTTCTCTATATCTATCACTAGTATGCTGGGTTGCATAATTTGCTGACTTCGATTTTTAAATAGAATAAACATAACTATATTGATGGTGCAAGCGAAGTTTTTAAAATTTATGGCCAAAACCGACCAAACCCGATAGTGGGAGATATGGACAAAATCGACGGTGGAAGTGGAACTATGGGCATGTGAGAAATGTGGTCAAAACCGACCAAAGCCGACGGTGGGAGTTATGGCACAAAAAGCAGTTACAGCTAGCGGTAAGAGATATGGACAATGGGAGTTGTGTCCTAGACCCATTGCTCACTCGTTACAACCACGATCCTCCACAAAAAGTTTAAAAAATCAGTTTTTTTAATTTTGTTCGCAAAAATTGCCTAGGAGTGAAGAAACCCAGAAACCGAAAAAAAATTACATCAAAGCGTTTCTATTTTTGTATACCTGCAGTATAGCACTGCAACAGTATTAAGGATTCTTGGGCCCCATTTAACTTTAGTGTGGAACTAGTATTTGAGCGACAGAATAGTAAAGCGATGCGACGGTCACGCATACTGGTACTGGCAACTTTTAGTAGCCTAACTGATCGGTTGTTCACATGAGAAGTATTGTTTTACATGCGTAAACTCCCACACTGGCAATTATTGCGCTTTCATACAGCGTGTAGAATCGTTGTCTGGAATGTGACGCTCTTTCTATGTTGCGAGTGGGATTGTTTGTTGGCTTATACTTACAACCTTGCAGTAACTAATAGTAGCAAACGGTACTGAACAGTAGCATACGGTAGCAATCAAGTTACAGTAGCCAACGGTAGCATACGGCAGCAGCTAAATAAGTAACAATGAGACGTTTTGGTGCAAACGACACTAAATCTAAATTTTAGTAGGTAGGCCAGGTACAGCGGACAAACGGGATTATGGTAGATATAAGAAAGCAAAAGTAAGACAAAGAATGAAGCACTGCCTCGTGTCGATCACCGTTACAAACTTCAGAAATAAAGAGAGAGAAAAGGAAAGAAGATCTGGCGCGTGTCGGTTTCCGCGACTTCAGAAATAAAGAAAGACTTTAGAAATAAAGAGAAAGAAAAAGAAAGAGAAAAAATAGAGTAACTGCTCAAGGATCACTCACTCAGTATACTTCCTAGGATCGGTTGCCTTGGCTGGTTTTCTGGTGATTGGTTGAAGTTGTAATAATGAATTATCCTTACTACGGTCTGATTTTTGCTTTATAGCTTACCCCCATTTTGGGGACTAAAATATTTCAAAATCTACTCTATTAAATGCGCGCATTACAAGTCAGTTCGCGAGTGGGGACTCGCTCGCTTCCCGGCGGCTACGTCAATATCACGCGTAAAATTAAATTACATGCTACCGTAAAATTTAAATAAAATACATTTCAATACTTAAATAAATATGCCTCATTACAGGAACATAGAGGATGCCACGTGAAAGAAAGAGAAAGCATATGCGACAGCTTCCCATAGAGCAAAAGAAACAAGGAATACAAAAGGTGGGCTTCTACCAGCAGTCTCGAATACAATCGCTTTCAATCGTCAAAACCTCCACGTCTTTAGTACTCGCCATCTCTTTTGCTCTTTTGTGGGACTGCTACGTTTGCTTTATTCACATGGCATTCCCTATGTCCGTAAAACGGTTGTACATCCAGCGTAGAACAATACGTTTCATACCTTAGCGATAAACTTGGATATTGGAATTATGCGCCAACACTCAACAGCGGTAAACTGGCAAAGAACTGCTTATCAAAATAGAAACAAAACAGACAGACGTAAAAAGCCATATAGCGTACAATTCAACAATTTGCAATTACTGAAACTGGGGGTTACCAACAAGAATACAATATTTTTTGCCAAAAACCAGCCCTGCCTATAGACCGCATACTTAGTTCTGTAAAGAAATTCCCGCGTTTTTTGCATTTCTACAACATAATTAGTTACCCGAATGAGGTGTTAACTCAACTAGCTACCGAAAAGCCTGTTTAAATATCCGCTAGGGGTCGAGCCTCTGTAAAAATGTATTAAAATTATTTGCGTGCGCGAGCGCGACGCGGGCGATAACTCAGATGAGCGCGTTACTGTAAATTATGTCAAATACTTTGCCAGAACGTAAAATTAGACGAGAATAAAATGTATATTTTTATTGCAACCTGCCGAAAAAAATAGATTTATTTGCTTTCTCTAAATTTAATTGTCTAGTTGACTAACGATTTTGGTTGAAAAATATGTGTTCGTGAAATGTTCTGCAAAAAAGCAAAACATTTAATATTTATATCAAATATTTTAAATAATGAAAAACGAAAATAGGTGATAAATTACTAGAAAATAAATTCTCCCTACTAATTCTTTTTTGTTTGAATTTTGTTGTGCTAAAATATTATTCGGCTTAACACTTAAAACGTATTTCTGGCGTTTAGCCATAATCATCACTATTCTTAGTAAGAACATCTTGCATACGGTTCTGGTAATGCATCTTGAAATGCAATAATTAATTTGTTTTATTTTGGAGTAGTCCAGTTCTAAGGTAAGGTTTATTTATTTATATATTGATTCCAACGTTAGGGGAGCGGGCAGTAGTTGAACAGTTTCGTTTACGGCCATTTACCTTGAATATAATCACCAAGGTTAAAACAATTGCTCTATAATTAAAACTCGTAAAACTCATTAGACGCTATTATTCTATGGTGTTAAATTTTTTCGACAACCTTTTGATCCCGCGCCACTCCAAGGTGAAACACACAAAGCAAAGCAACACAATACTTTTGCGTAATGGACGCCGATCGTGCCAAAATAAGGCAAAATAATGTTTACCTGTATAAAAATTATTTCTGGCGTTTACGAAACGGCCCACATACATGCTGGTTCGTCATAATGGAACCCAGCGAATAGCGTCTAAAGTATTTACTCAATTGTTTTATTATTCTAGAATTCTAGATTAATCCATCATCATATAACGCGATTACATGGAAATGTCAAATAATCTCTTGCATTTCCGGTTTCACGGGAAATAACGTTAAATTAGATTTTTTGTAATATGTGACCAAACGACTGTTGTGGTCGAGTAAATACTTAGGTGTTGTTTACTGGGGCCCCTTATATGATTGACAAGCTTATGTAAATATTGAACGACCCAAAAGACGTATTTGCCAGTAAAAATATTAACATCTAAATACCGCTATCACTCTTGAAATGATCTAAAGATCAAAGGCCTGACTTAGATGAACTCAACAAATAAATTGTTAGGGTTTATAGACGGCTCAACAGCTAAGGTTATATCGCGTCTGTACAAAAATTACTTTTTTGTGCCCCACAAATTCTAAACTTCTAATTTCAGAAAAGTTACTGTCTATTGTCGGTATTGAGCCGTGGGACCAACAGCTTACTAGGTCAGGTAGGTTCCTAATAAAGCGCTCCCCTGACGTAGACCGCCATACGTCTTGATTTCTCAAAATGTTTAATTATAATTCATCAGGCAAAAATTACATGGTAAAAAAATTGACAGGATGATTCAGAACTCCACCGACAAACTCTGGGAAGTGATTCTTTGCATTATCTCAAGCGTAATGCCTCTCGGAAACAGGTACAGCCTTCTATACCGATGGTGGGCTCAAATCGCGTGTTAATTAATATCTCCACCATAAATTGCAATATTGTTTCAAATTTTGTATCATTATTTTACTACTGACCATTATATGTTCTCTTGTTTTAGTTTAAATTCAATAGAGCCATAAATATCACTCCTTAAATATCCATATTAAATTTGAATCAAATAGGTATCTCAATTTATGGGAGAAATATTAATTAAAACATTATTTGGCTGCATGAGCTTAAGAGAGCCGTATCTCAAAAATGGTGCGTTTCCGGTCACTTGTTAATAGAGACTATTTTTAAATGACGTAAAGAATCATCTCCCGAAGTTTGTCAAATTTCGAATCACCCTGTATATATATCAAGTTAACTTTTCTTTTGACGAACGAATAGGAATAATTGTTATCGAATATCATCAAAATGACTGAGGTGAATTTTCTGAGCTATCATAGATTATTTATCTATTTGTTCATTATTTTTTTTAATGTGACCACATTAACTGAACAACAACATACTTTATAGATAATCTGATTTTTAACATATTATTTAAGATAAATAAATCATAGAACGAGGTTGATAGGTGATATTGTTTCCAAGGCAATTCAAGTTGATTTCTTCAGATAATAATTAATAAAGTTGATACATATTAATATATATCGAAAGTTATTTATTACAGGCATTACAGCAGTTCATATAATAAGTATGTTTACCACGGAGAATGTAAAATTTAAACAACAAATCTATACGTATGTAATGGCACTTCACATTCATATATATTTCATAATCTCAAAAATCGATGATACACCCTGTATATGCATGCCTTATAAAGGCGAAACTTTTAATATTAAATCATCTTTTCATTTAACTTCAAACAAAAATAATAAACGACAATGCGAAAAAATTATATGTAAGTGTCCTAAGTTTTAAACAGTTTTTCTATTATCTACCAACATAAAACTACTGTATTCCTGTTAAATTTAAATAAATTAAAATTTAGACAATGTAATTAAACACAAATAATTAATACAAATAAAAAACAGCAAGGTGCTGTTTTCTCAGTAAAAAAACGGCATGTTACTATGCTGTCAGTTAAAAACGAATACGATTGGCAGAAAGTTTACGAGTTGTGAATTCTCATTGGCTCCTACTAGTAAGAATGCGACAAGTCATCTAGGTGGTTCTACTAAAAGTCTATTACACAAAACAATGACTATTAATGACAAGCAAATGTGCCAGTAATAGTATTTCTACGTGATTTGAGATTCTTTCAGCTATATTCAGTAATAGTATTGTCATTTCAAAATTATAGGAAAATCATGGTTGAATGAATGACAAGAAACATAGCGATGGTACATAATTTACTAACGAATTTTGCTGACGTACCGGAATTTTAGCATCATTTTTGAAAGTCGATTTCGATTGTTCTATTATTAAAAGTGAATCTGTTGAAAATACACGAGTGGCATTTTTTGGACTTTTTTACACGGGTCAAGTATAAATTCGTGTAGTAAAAGACAGGTAGACTTTTGTCTCAATCCGTCACTGTTTTTCAAGACAATGAGTTTTGGCCTAGTTTTGGCAAACCATCTATTAAGTTTAATAAATGAGAAATACCCACTTTTAATTGAAAACTAAATGCTTATTGATATTAAAAACAACAATCTCTTATCATTTCAAAATCTAGTAATTATATCAAGGAAGAAAGATCGATAACCGTATTTGGCGCATGTGAATAACAACGAATGCCCGCGCACACGACTTTCAATAGTCCTCGAATGTCGAGGTTGGGTTTAGCCGTACAAGACCGAAATTGTGCGTTTATTTAATGTCCTACTGGTATTTTATGAACGCGGGATCTTACGTACGTATCGAACTCGCAGTTGTTCGTGTATATGTCTGTGTATTATTTTATTGTATATAAAAGCGTGTCTTGTATTTAAATGTGCAATGTTAATAGTTTTACAGCTTTAGCTTAATATTATTTTGTTATAATAATAATTAAGCATATAAATTGGGAATTTAATTTTCATATATGCGAGATTGTTATACTAATTTAGGCAAATTAAATAGTTGGTATTAGTTACGCGGGGTTATATCTTGCAGATGTTAAGTTCAAGGTTGCCACCCTTCTTAATATTAACGGGGACACCCCCGAATTAAATTTTGGTGCAAGGTACTACCCAAATTTTTCTTGTTTTTTTTTATCGACCATGTAGATAAATTTCGTAAGAACAGGAATGCCTTTACTAAATACTCAAAATTAATCTCAACCTTCAGTCAGCTAAACACAACATGAGCATGTAAATAGTATTTGTTGAACTTTGTTCCTTTTTGTTAGAATAGATTATAAATCACATAGGTACACAACAACATTGCACAAAACTACACAATTAACATTAGTTGCCACATTGAGACCACTTACTGGTACGTATGAACTAATAGGTACTTGAAAACGGTAGTAAGTGATTTGAAATCAAGAAATTTATAAGAAATATTTTAGAAAAGCAAGTACATTTTTGAGACCTAGGGAAGTGTATTTCAACAAAAATTTCAGCTGAAAACGGCGGGAAAGGTAAAAATCAAAGAGGTTTCGCCAACTACAAACTAGTACAGGTATTTCTAACAATTAATGGCTAGACAATAGTTTATCCGAATTCATAGGGAGGGATTCAAAATTTTGGTTAAAGTTATACGCCCTAATTTTGATTGAATCACGATTTTTATTTAGATTTTACATGAAAATTAAAAATGCAAATTAGTAATATCAAAATATAACGTAATAACCCCTTTATATGAGAAAATGAAAAACTTGATTACATATTCCCTTCAGGTACTGCAGACCTGTAACCTGTGTATTATTTTCTTCTTATCTAATATTGAAGCTTTTTCCAAATACCCTTTTTTTCTGCATTTATTCCTAAAACACTTGATTTTATGAAAAAGAAAAACTTTTTGTGCATTAAAAAAAATCATTACTTTGTTCATAACGTTTAAAAATTAAGTTTCAATTGTGGGCGGCAAATTTAAATTGTGTTGCACTGAAAAAGCAACTTTATATTATTTTCACTAGAAAAAACAAAGTTTTCCTTAGAAATAACCAGCTAGGATGTACAAAACAACAACAGTTATTAAAGATTGTTTCATTAAATTTTTCTGTGTAAATTATCATACTTATTAAAAAAAACTATTTTTTTTTATTTCTCCACAAATTTTATTTATGTACACCTCATATGTGATTGTATTGTTTTGTTACTTTCATTTCCTTGGGGGTTTTGAAAATTATATAGCGCCTTTGATGTTTAAAAGGTAATGTAATAAGAAAATACATGACACATTACAATAAAATAATTAGATAATAATTATTGGATCTATCAAACGATGGACACAAAATATAGTTTTCTTGTAAATCCCTCTCTGCATGTTATAAATGTAAGTTTTATAGTTTCATGGTATTTTTTTACCTTCTTAGCATGTTTGTACTTCATTAAAATTAGTGATTTTTCATTTACTTTGCAGGTGCATTGAACTAGGTTGAGCTATTTCACAGACATGAATAAATTATGTCGTCAAGTTTCTATAGAATCCCCTGGACCTACAGTGAAGGATTGCGTTTTTAATTTTGAGGTCCCTGTACCTGATGTTCCACCTTCAGGAGCTCGTATTCGTGTAGTTTGTGCCGGAGCTTGTTATCGCATACGAACTCGCTCAGCTTCGGTTTCTAGTGTATCATCATCTACATCCACTCAGTCCACCGAAGATAGTGCGTATGCTAGTCCTGGCCACCATGGAATTCGCGATAGTGCGTTATTTCCAGGATATGAGGTTTCTGGAGTAGTCGATGAGCTTGGTGCAGATGTTATTGAAAATGAAAATATCACTGTTGGTCAGCGAGTTGTTTTATATCCATATGATGGTGTTCCGCATGGATATGCAGAATACATTGTTGTTCCTGACCTTTCATATCTTGTACCAGTACCAGATAATTTAACATTGGGTGTTGCAGCAATGCTTCCAACAGGGGCATTGTTGGCAAAAAATGCTGTTATAACTGCACATGAATATGTATCCCAACTTCTGAAGGAAAGGTCTGCTGAGCAAGACTGTAAAATTCTCATAATAGGCACTGGTGGACTAGCGTTATGGGCTATAAGAATTGCAGAACATCATTTTAAAACGCCAGAGTATAAAGAAAGAGTTCATATTACTGTAGCCAGTCTCAAAGATGAAGGATTCATGTTGGCTAAGGAGCTTCACGAGTATGATGCTTTTAATATACACTAACACTTGAAGTAAATTATTTTGTATATATATTTTTAGTGTAAACCTTGTGCAATGGAACGAAGATTTATATGAAAAACAATTAATCGAACGAACCAAAGATGCCTGTAAGGGATTAGTTGATATTGTTATCGATTTTGGTACAACATCAAGATCTTTGCATAGGTCTTTACAATGTTTGAATACTGTAAGTAGGTTAATAGGGGTACAATAACATTCAACAATTTCCTATTTATTATTTAGAATGGCGTTGTTTTGGTTAGTGAAGAAGTAGCAGAACGCCTTCTTCCCAAATTTTCTCGATTAGCAGGAGAACGTCATCAAAAAATACAAGCTGTAGGTAAAGGTTCCATTGAGCACCTTAAACAACTGGTAGAACTTGTTTCTATTGGAGAGGTAAAGTAGAAATAGATTTTATCATTTTTGAAGTTAATATTTGGTTTTTAAAAGATTGTTGCACCACCTCATACCGAGTTTTCGGCAGATGAAGCTAGCGTAGTGGTACAGAAATTATGTGAATCTGAAATCCCAGGAAGAGCCATTTTACGATTCCACGATATTCTTTAATACTTTATCAAATGCCTTCAGAAGTGCATTGTCACTTACGACATCTGATTGAACATATTGATTTCCTATAATTTGTATCTTTTACTAGCAAGATGCATGTATATTATTATTGTAGTATTACAGGCTAAGACTATGTTAGATTGTGATAAAACTATTTAACTTTATTTTAATATTTAAAAGATTTTATCATCGATTACCAAATGAGTTTAGAAATAATATGTATTCTAAGATAATTTCTTAACTATTGTACCAAATGGTATTGTATAATATTATATCTATCAATATAGATTTGTTGCATGTGCTCTAATATAAATGATGTCATTATTTATTTAACCAAAATAACCATTTTCCAAATTTAAGATTAAGATAAGAACCATATCCTAATGTTTATTTTGGAATATATCTAGAATAGTTCATCAGGTGTTTATTTATACTTCAAATATTACATGTAGCCTTTGAAAGAATGTATATCGTCCAACTACATGGATTCGTCATATCAGTGGTGAACCCTTTATACGTAACTATGCCAATACAGTTGCATTGGGATCCGAGATTGAAAAGGGCCCAAGTTCAATAGTATTTTTTTTTGGAAAAAAAAACAAATGTAATGGAAATAGGCCTAAGTATTGAATAGAAGAAAAATATTAAATACTTTTTCTAATTAGCAAGTGCATTGAACAAATTTAACATTAGTATTATAATATAACATGTATTAACGAGAGTAGCAACCCAGCTGAAATTTTACGCAGATTCAGCCCACACTATAAATAATGTGCAAGTATTTGAACGGGTTAACTATTTTTAAATTGACCGAAAGACTGTTTGTGACAATCCAGGGAAACGAGATTTAACTGCAACAAGAGTTATGCTGTCATTAAAGCTTTGATCAATGCAACCGTAGGAATAACTATCTTTGAGATAGTGGAGAAAACTAACAGCACGTTTAATGACAGCTGGAATGAATTTGGTTGCATTTGAACCTCCTCTTCCTGGATTGTCACTTATAATCTCACATCGTTTTTTAAAACTGTTAGTCTGTTCAATCTTCCACTGAGAAACCACCTCTAGTTTAATTGGATAATCGTCAATAAAAACGACTATAGCCAAATTCTAAAATCGATTTTAGATTTCAACGAATAAATATTGTTTGCAATTGAGAAATACCAAAAACAAATTTTAATATTTAAAACAAAATTCAATTCAAAACTTTAATTTTCACAAATTCTCATAATTTCTTAAAATTTCAAGATTTTTTAATGTTCGTAATTCCTACAAGTTTTGCCTATTTCCAAACATTTTCAATAAAAATGCTAAAGTTTTTAAAAATTTTCAATATTAGTATCTTTAATTTTCAAAAAATTTTATAAAAAGCAACGCTGTTAAATTTTTAAAAAACATTGGTCATAAAATGTGTTTGAAATCATCTCAAATTCTAAAAATTTTGTAAATTTCTATAAAACTTTCAAAAATTTCAATAACTGCGAGGAAGGTCTCGTGGCGGTTGTCCGACAGCTTTTTTTACTTGATTAAACTATAGTGGCTTTGTCTACTGTGAGCATTAGCCACTTCGAATCTTTCCATCTTCAGTTAAGTGTTAACCAGCAATTATTGGTGTATATCGGAGGAGTTATTCAACAGTTATTTTATTTGGTAGATAGGATAAATGTTACTTTAACTGGAAATTAGAAAAGTGGGTCTTAGAATAATAATAAATGATTAAATTACTGGAAGATGCACACTATTTACCATTCTCACTACCATACTTGAAACAGAATTGTATAAATCATTAGTATATTAATATTTGAATATTTTAACAAATTTATAGATACATTTAAAATGCTTTAAGACTGTAAATAAAGCACCAATCTTACAATGACTAGACATAGGTATAAATGTTGTAGAAATAACATGAGCTGTATAACTTCCTGTGATATAAAAATAATGACTGTAGAATGGCACATGTCTTTGGCATGTTAAACTTTACTTTCGGGCCCGGCAGTACTCTGATGAAAGGAACCTTGGATGTGAGCTGCATGAATAGCACAAAGGTGTCCAAAGTTTTTATGATACCACTCAGGCATTCGTCCCCTACACAAAAACATTTTTAGAATTAACTCACTCAATCCTCAACGCTAAAAAATGTTTACCTGGTATCTACTCGTGAAAGATGTAACAATCTTGATCGTCCTGAACCTCCAGGTTCAATTAAGTACCTGGAAGCCAACACAATTCCTCTAATTGTGTTTGGAATGTTAGGAATGTCTGGATGCTCAACAGAAGTTTCTACAATAACACAGGTACCTCTTGGTAAATCAGTATTCCAAGTACGTATTACACAATAATCCACATATGGTAAAGGGGCGATATTTCTGCGAACATAATGAAAAACCTCGGCATACTTATTCATTTGCGCAATTATTTTGGCCGAATGCAAGTCATCATCCCAAATATGTCTTTCTCTAAGAATTCTATGTAATACTTCAGCGGGAGGAGCTTCTATATCCACACACACTTTCCACAATCTAAGGGGGTGGCCATCAACCACTTTTTTATAAGATAGTTCTACTTTCGCATGTGGAGTTGATACCACAATCCAACCTCGATTCTTTTCACGAATTTCTTTTAGCAAAGCCATATGACACTCGTGCATGTATCCTTGCCAACCACCATCTGTAGAAGCACCCAGCTCAGATAATTGTACTACCGCACTATCATTTACTTCGCTCAATTTGCATTGGTTTAAGAATTCTCTTGGTATCTGGAAGCACAACACCATACATGTACTGCAAAAGAATAATTAACATGTTGACTGTGGGAGCAAAAATTCTAGTTTTGATTTGTAGCCTATACTAGTGCGGTAAACAAAATTTAACCGCTTAACCAGTGTTGCAATTTTAAAGTGTTTCTAAAAAAAAACTATTTTTGAACAATTTCAAATCGGTTTAAAAAATCTGTCGGAAAAAACCTATTTGAATGGAACTGGACAAAACTTAGGGGCAACTCATACAACAGTCCATCAGATATTAGCGGATGATTGCCTTTATCCTTTTCATTTGACCAAGGTTCAAGGACTTTTTCCTAATGATTATTACAAGCGCATTGCATACTGTGAATGGTTACTTGAAAAGCAGGAGGCCGATGAATATTTCGTACGGTACATCTTATGGACAGATGAAGCTACTTTCACACGGGATGGTATCTTTAATATTCATAATTCACATCAATGTGGAAATCAAAATCCATTCGCGAAAATTGTACGAAATCATCAAGTGAGATTCAGTTTAAACGTATGCGCAGGAATTTTCGGGGATGCGGTAATAGGTCCCCTCATGTTACCTAACAGAATAAATGCAAATGACTATCTGTTATTTTTAACAACGGATTTGCCGGCACTTTTAGAAGATGTACCACTAGCTGCAAGGGCTCGAATGTGGCTTCAATGTGATGGTGCCCCACCCCATTATGCGATACAAGTGCGAAGATAGTTAGATCAGCAATTTCCACAAAGATGGATTGGTTGCGGTGGCCCCACAGCTTGGCCTGCTAGGTCGCCTGATTTAACACCTTTAGACTTCTTTCTTTGGGGCTACATAAAAGAAAAAGTGTATGCAACTCCAGTTTCCACCTTGGCTGAATTGGAAGGGCAAATAATGGAAACATTTGCCACCATCACCCCAGGAATGCTCCAGAAGTAGGTACTAAGAAATATTTCGGAAAAAGCTCAAGCTTGTCACATGGAAGGAGGTGGTCATTTTGAACATTTAGGCTAATAATTGTTTGCTTTGGCTTGTTAAAATAAACTTATTTTCTTTATAAAATTGTCAAATAAACTAATCTAATACTAATAACTAAAAAACTACTACCACAGTAATAAGCTTCATTTCAAGCTTTACAGTAATGCCGTTATAAACAAAAACACAGTAACTATAAAATTTAAAAAAAATAAGTTAGTTTCACCTTAGTCTTCATGATACGTTATTCTACGTATTTACTAAGATACAACACAACCTCAAACAAGTAAAAATGCCTTCCAAAAACCCCAGAAACATTTCACCGATTTTCTCAGCTTCCTGTGTTTGTACTTGTAACGGCAGCGTAGCTACAGATAACAACGTTGCCAGATTTAATTTTCTTAAATTGGCTATAACTCGAAGAGGAATCAGTAAATTATTATACAAACAAAATATTCTTCTTCTAAGAGCCCTAAATATTCACCCACCTACTTTTTTTTTGCCATTTTATTTACACCCTGTAGCTGCAAGTTTATCTTATTATTTAGACAATTGTATCAACATTGTAACACATATTTAAATTTCGCGAATAAAAAAGTAAAACTGGCTTGCCACATACATGCCACCGGTGTATGTACCGCAGTCAACGTGTTAAATTTGGCTCACTTACGTTAAATATGTCACCACTGTTCCTTAACATGTATAACAGGCATTCTTGGGCAGCTTTAATTTCTACTAACTCTCTTGGATTTGCTGAGCTCAAACCTTGTCTGTAAAAGGAAGAGTGACTGCTGTATTGAAATAGAGCTGGAGCAAAACAAATGGCCAGGTTATTATCATTCATTTGGTTAACATCTGCATATTTGGCTATTTTTAAAAGAAAATGGAGTAGAGCTTGCAATATTTCACGATGTTCGTCAGGCATAAGGAGAAGTGTACAAAGTACGGCTTCCCTCCTTAAAAAAGGAGGCACATCTACAAATGAAAATTAAAAGAATAACAATCATAGAGTTTCAAAAATATTCAACATACATTGGAAAATCAGTATAAAGGTTTCTGATAATTTATTTGTTAAAACCGCTTCTGGTAATTCCCTAAAATACTGTTTAATCATGTCTGCAACATCATATGGTTGCTGATCACTAAAATTTATATTCTCTCCTTGTGTCTCAACCAAAGTCTTAAGAGATTGTATACGTGATCGTACACCAGGCTTACGAAATAAACCAACTTGATCAGATCCATTCAAATACAACCATTCTAAGGCTTCTTGGATGCCCCTAGGCAGTGGCTGGCCAGTCCTTTGAAGAACTGCAGTCAGTGGCAGACTTAACAGCTGGTTTTCTAAAAATAACACAAAAACATTGTTTTGAGCCATAAAATGGTTATAATAGAAAATGACTTTGTTTTTATAAATACCTATACCAAAAACATTTCGTTCAATTCTAACCTTTGTATCCAGGATTTCGTATTTTTTTAATAAATTTTGGTAGTTCCCAATTCCACCCGGTCCTATGAGAAGGACAATATTTTTCAATATGTGCCGTTAATTTAAGAAGTGCCAGTTTGTGTAATATTTGTAATTGCGTGCATGATAAACTAATCATAGGTCGTCCCTCTTGTTGAATTTGTGGTCCTTCTTTAGCAACTACTTCTATCCTTTGAACACTATTCCAAGAAATGCTGAAAATTATATAGCAATGTTAAGATGGTGAAAAAAAATCTATAATTGCTATTCTACCTATCCTTATTATTTGCAGCATTTTTCTGTGTGGAATTTTCATCAAACAATTTTCGTTCTTCATGTTCTATTAGATCATTACTTGCATTGTTTGAATTAGGAAAGGGAGGTTCATCCATACATTTTATACTTCCAAGTCGTTTCAAAAGTATATCGGACACACTGCTGATAGAACTAACATCAGTTAGCACAACCCCTTCTCGATGATGTCTAAATCTAGTGGAAGCAGCTCGACGAAGCAATTTGTGTTGTTCTGTTTGTGGAGATCTATGAATTTGTTTCTCAGGACGGATGACGGCAATGTTACTACTATTATTATTACCACTGCTAGCACTGTTATTGTTACCACCATTGCTATTGTTATTACTGCTGCAATTTCCATCATCACACGACTTTTCTTTGTTATCCGATTCTTTCAAACCTACTACACAACTCTTAATATAAAAAATATTTTACAGATTTGCTACTCACATATTGGATCATTTTGACAAGTTCGTGACCAACGCCTCAAGTCACTCTGGTATGTCCAATTATCACTCAGAGCACATTGTTCATCTTCTGAATCATCTGTGTGACTGCTAGGCTGCTGACATACACTTGCACATTGATTAAGTGTATGCAAACGTCGAAATAATGATTGTAAAACAGCAGGCTCCAAAAGTGGATGGTCATGTTGAGCTGCTGCAATATCCACAGGGAATTGCATTTCTAAAAATCGTGTTAGTTATTTAAACGTTAACAATAAATGCTAACAACAGAATAACCATATTAATTATTGATGTTTTAATAATGACTGTTTTGTACTAACCTTCGTACATTTGTGCATATTGAGGAAATCCAGCAGCTCGTAGCCATTTGCAAGCTTCGGTAGCCTCGATTTCTGCAACATTGCATATACATTCTGAAATGTCTTTAAAATACTCCACACAGTTATTATCTTAATCATGGAATATACAAAGCAAGCATTTTGTGCGCCAGTTATAATTATTTATAATTAATTGCAAAAATATTCAAAAAAACAGAAATGGAATTGTAATTATGGTTTCAAAACTTGAGAGCTAATTCGAACAAGTTACTTTTGTTTAGCTTTATATACTATAAAAATACTACTCAAAGTTCTAGCAACTTAAACACAATCATTAATTATTATATAAAATTAAATACTATATTTTGCAAACCAAATTGTAGCTCATCCCCATTAGCCAGTTTTTGAGTACATCCACAGACTTTTAAAAACCACTTATTTGAGTGTCTGGAGGTTCGAAACATGTATTTCCATCGAAATCAATCATTTTCATGAGATCAATATTTTCCTATACAGATAATCGGGGAAAGAAAATATTGGCAAAGAACTTCCATAGACTTTTCTATTTTTGTTTATTTAACATATTTTCAAAAAGTATTTTTTTGGAAAAAAAGGCGATTTTTTTGTTCGTAAAGAATGCTTAAAGAACACCACATCAGAAAAAAAAGTTTGGCAGCCAAAAAGTGGGGCAGAAAAGGAAGATAAGGCCACGTAAATATTACTGCATCTTAAAACTAAGTCTAGAATCTAATTCTACTATCATTATAGATGTCACAGTCGTGCTGGTGACAAAGTCATGTTCCAACGTGCTAAGCATTGAAACAAAAACAATTTGTAGCACATCCTTAGTTCTATGAGCCTACAAAGTTTGAACAAAATCGTGTGAGCAGTTTCCAATCAATTTTTTTTTAATTTCGGAAACTTTGTACCTACTTTTTCAGTTATCATTTTTTAAAAATTTCCGTACATAGTAATATTGGGAAAATCAGGTTGCTGGCACTTTCCCATACTTTTTACGTTTTTAAATATTCTGGCGCACGGAAATTTGAACTTGCAATAGATGCTGTACCAGCATTACCCATTACCCAACACTATGACGGCTAACAGCAAACGTTAAGATATTGTACAGTGCCCAGCGACAACCGCGTGGAGGCAAGCTATCTTTAAGCAT
Organism: Ctenicera cuprea; assembly: GCA_958336395.1. Classification (NCBI taxonomy): domain Eukaryota; kingdom Metazoa; phylum Arthropoda; class Insecta; order Coleoptera; family Elateridae; genus Ctenicera; species Ctenicera cuprea. The sequence goes on from OY284496.1 coordinate 5,734,293, forward strand.
TGGGCTTCCGATTTTGGACTAAAAATTGCTATAAATCCGTAAACTGGATATTTTGTTTTTGAGTAATCAAGCATTAAAACTAAAATTTTCAAAAATTCTTAGCGGCGAAAATTTTAAAAATCATATGCCATGAATTTGATCTCGAGTTTGAAAAAGGCATGTTTTTGAAAAATTATTTTCTTGGTGAAATATTGATCCCTTCTCCCAATTCCAAAAATTTCACCAAAATCAAACTATTTGGGAGATCTGAGGGAATGAAAGTACCCATCCACAGAAATACATTTTCCGATAAACACTTTTTGGATTCCCTGAATCCCAAAACACGCTGTTTTGGTTAAAACTCAAAATCAAAAATTTTCATGGAACCAATAATTTCTTAGCTGAAAGTATTGGAAAGCAAAACTCATAAATGACACCACAATCAGAGTACGTAATAAAAAAGACTAATTTGTAGGTCATTTCAAGCAGTAACACACAAAATTTTAAAAGTAGTACAGCCAACTTTTGAGAAACCCTGTTTTAAACATTTTCACACCTGATAAAGCAATAAAACTTAAAAAAACTTGCTGTTAATGTAAACTGCTTAAGCTTAGTTTATTTTCTTATTCTTAATGGCACTTAAAGGAGTTTTTTCAGATAGGTAATGATACATATATCATCACATTTTCATCCGAACACATAAGAAAAAAAAGGAATCGATAAAAACTTAACACAATTTGTATATAAGTATTATTAGTAAAATTCACTTTCCAATGTATTATTGGCACCAAAAAGAGCATGCAGATAACTTGTATACTCCATGATTAAAGAAAAAAAAAACGGTAGGGGAACACTTTTCCAAGCACACTACAACACTACACTGAAAACGTAATGGGAGGCAGACACAAGAACATTGATCACCACCAACGAACCTGCAATTTTGTGTGCTCTCATCTGCCTCCATAACTGCTCTGCTTTACGTACCGGCCAATTGTCATTCACTTTCACACTGAGACTACGAAAAAATTTGTACTCCCGCATACGGACGGACATACTGCATGAGTGTACTCACCGGCCAAACGACGATCCAACTGCGAACAAGCTTGTTTGTTCACCTGGAATTATGGAATTACTTATGCACTGTCAGTCATCCACCTAACTAAATTAAGTTCAAAAGAATATACACATGAATGATTTAACTAACCTTGACGGTCACCTTCTTCAATAAAGGCACAACAGGCGCATAGTCAATTCTTAAATCTCGTTGCCACTGCTGCCAACATAGCCACGATAAAGTATGAAGTTCATCCATCGATTTAGGACACATGTTGTTCCCATTAATAATATTCTGATTTGATATGGTTGGCATTTTTGGTGGTATACTGGTATCTACCAACATAAATATTGTAGCTAGGGAATTTTTATGTTAAGGAATGAAAGTTTTTTTTTACTATATATAACGAATTGCAAAAAAGGAAAAATAATTAATCACAATTAAATCAATATTTCTAACCTACCAACATTAGGAGGAAAACAATACGACCATTGTGGATATGTTATCTGTTCTCCGTTTGGTTCCCACTCTTCCGAGTTACTGCTTTCGTTAACTACTGCATCGTCAGTATTATGATTTTTATTGCAAAGTCTTCGCTGCATTTTATAATTTGTTAATAACTGTTTTATATCCGAAGCAACAACAGAATCAAACGTTTGCAAAAATGGAGCATCGGCGTTCCATTCTCCATTATGCAATAAATTGCTGCTAGAATCAATCACTATAGTTTCCGTTGGCGTAACAATTTCTGTGCTATGTGTCTCCAGGCTGTAGGGTAAATTCCAATCTTCGAACACCCGCATAATTTCATCCTGAAACAGTTAAGAGATGGAAAGGCTATTTACCAAAACAAAATTACAAGAAGCGATGCGAAACAAAATGCGTCTGTTAATCTGAGCAAAAACTCCCCAAGTCCCTCTGCTAATCTTTGGTGTTCACTGGCCACAACAACTCCTACGCTCTCCAGAGACTTGACCGGAACAGAAGAGAATGTTTAAAAGCAAGAAATGCATCTCGGCTTGCTCAGTACTAACTATAACGGTTTGCAGGTAAATCAAGATGTATTCTGTGACTGCAAGCATTCTAATATTAGGGTTAGCCTTAGTACAAGTGAGCGGAAATGTGAGACAGCAACGGTAAAAGTTATTAGTCCGATTTTATAGTGTTAATTTGTTACAGGACTTTGATCAATTTCAAACACTTCAACAAGCCCGCATAAATGGTCAATATCCACTACAAACCAATCATATACGAAAATTCTGCCAACGAAATATATGTACTGAAGCTGAACAAGAAGGACTTACTAATCAACGATGTGTCACATCGAGCTGCATAAAGCGAGCACTGCAGGAAGATGTGGGACCATTTTGGGCCAATCGAGGAAAGAAAGATCCAACTTACCGACACGAAACTCTATATGCTGAAGAACCACACTGGGTTTTAGTACGGCGTGCTCAAGATCACCTTGCACCACTTGCGTTCGATTTCGATCCTTTCTTCGTTACCAGAGGTAAAAAAGATAAGCAAGATTTAGATGAAGAAAATAAAGATTCTGTGCAAGCAATCTTTGCTAAAATGCATATTCGGAATCGTCGTAATTCTGGATTAAAGAGTAAGCAGTGATACAGAAAATAAAAAAAATTATCTCTGGATAACGCTTTTGCTGATTTTATTTCAAATGCAGAAATAATGCCTTGTAAAGAAATTTATCATAAAAATTAAAGTGTTTAAAGATAAAAGACTTATTAATTATCATGTCCAAAAAAACACCTACCTTTTTCTTTTTTCAGATGTTTAGAATTTCATGTTTCTCTTGACACCACATTTACATGTGCAAAAATTGTGTAGTAACAATCTTTTTACAATTTGTTATTCTTTTGTAGCTCGTATAGCACCATTTCATTTAAAAGGAAAAAGATAGGTTCCTTTCGTTCTTGATTACAGCCCCTACAGTAATCTTACAGTCATTTCAACTTTTTGAGGTAAATTTTGTCAATAAATGGTTAAACATTGCTCTAAACCTTACCTTTATATACAGATACTCACTGAACCTTACCGTCCAATTTTGCAAAATATACAGGGTGTTACATTTTTCCTCTACGAAAATTAGGCGTTAATTCGAGAATTTTTGTTAAAAGTAAAGCGAAACACCCTGTATAAATATTGAAAAGTGCTACAATAACTAGTTGAAAGGAATATATAAAAAATCAACCCGGCAAGATATTTTTTTTATATGAAATTTTGGACGTCGCGTCATTAGGAAAATACATTTTGATATACTTAAAAAACATGTCCAAAGATTTTTACAGTAAAGATTGTTTTCTAACCTTGATGCTAAAGGAGTACTTATAGCAATTGTGATCAAATTGCGCAAGTGGTTAAAAGTTGGTCAGCTAATTGCAAAGAAGTCCATATTTTTTTAACAGTTAGCAAATACCTTTAAAACTTTTTTTAGAGAAAGACACTCTTGTTTCCAACAATTTTTGACACTTGTTAGATTTTGCTATCTGCTGTAGTTTAGACTTGTGATGTAACGGATACTCGGCCACTATTCGGTTATCCGGCTGGTGTTGCCGAATAACACCGACTATTAGGTCAAAATAATTTAGTTTTCTGCATACCATAACAAAGTCATTACTAATTTAATTAAAGCAAAATTAAACTAAAATAATTTAAATTCATGTTGTTTGGCAATAATAGCCATTGGAAACAATTTAATTTAATCAACAAAACATTTAAGTAATACATTATAATATCAGAACAATGCAAACAAAATCTACAGATAATAGATAACTGTCATGTATTCATAAGCTGAACAAATATTTTTTATATACAGGGTGTTCCAAAGATGTAAAATTCTTTGATAACACGTTTGTTAATTAAATTATCAAAAAGATATTGTACAGGTGGGCAATTTACAATTTGTACACATTCTAAAATTATTTTTGTTTATACAGCATGTTGTGCATTAGCGGGGCATACTAAACTAATGTTTTTTTTTAATAAACACCTTGTATATTTTTGTATATTCTTATTGACTTATTAATTGCCTCTATGCTATGCTCTACAAACGTCTTTTATTTTTTAAATTCCGTTGCGGCGTTACCAAGTTATTTGACTTTATCAACAAAATTTGACATTTGCAGGCGTCGCTGATAGAACTTGCACAAGCCGTATATTTCCCCAGATATAACAAATTTTTTCGGCTAAATGTTAGTCAATATCATTTACTGTTTCTCAGATATTTGAATCAGAATTTGTTTGTTGCAACGGCGCAAAACCTTACAACTTTAATGCGTCATAACTCGATTTTTTTAAATGGAACACCCTATATATTTTCACATAGTTGGATCGAGTTTTTTGCCCTCTACAAATTTTATTAAATAAATTTTATTCTTAGAAAAAATCTGCTAAGCATTGACATCTGTTTGTTGTTTGTTTTTGCAAGAAACAACTGCGAACATTATTTTAATTTATGTAAGGAATTTGTTATTTATAAATTTTAAAATGGCAGAGTCCCTAATTTTCCATTGAAATACTAAGTAAATTAAATTGTAAAGCTACAGAAAAAGCTTATATGCACCAGAAAGTCAAAAGTAAAAAAACAAACCCTCAAACTTAAATAGGTAAAAAAAGCTAAAAGCTGCTTTCTTCAAGGAAAAAAGCAACCATTTACCACGAAAAAAAATAAAGGGAACAACAAATTACTTCTTAGTTTGTTGAAAAATAAATAATTCAAATTTATTTTAACACCAGGAGGTTCTTCTTTCAATATTCACCTATGGAAAACTTTTCAGCCTTATTATTTATCAGGTTTTCCCTTGCATTTCTTGTTACAATTTCCATTATCTTCAGTGTTAACTCGATGCATGCTAATAGAAATTCTGAATTCTATGGCCAACCATAAATTCTTTAGATATTTTTCAATCAAAATTTATTATTGTTTTGTCTAAACTATGTCAACTATTGTCAAAAAATGTTGAAAATAAGAGTGTCTTTGTCTAAAAAAAGGTTTGAAGGTATAGGCTACTGATAAAAAAATATTGGCTTCTTTGCTATTAGATGCCCAACTGTTGACCCCTTGCGCAATGCTGATCACCAAAAAAATTGTGTAAAAAACATCTGTTGCTAGTACAGATTCAAATCCCAAATTTAAACGCAAACGCTATAAGCATTCTTTCATCTAAAAAAAAATAACAATTTTGTTAAGAACTTTGTGGCTCAATAGCACTTTTGGATGGAGGCAAGTTTGGTTCAATCCTCCTATTTTGGTTTTAGGAATGTGGTAGCTTTCTGTACAAACCCTTCAGAGACACCTCACCCTGTACATACTAATTGTTAATTGCAGTTTAGATTACTCTAGAAAAGATATTATCCATAAAATAAAAGCACAAAATCAAAAAATTAGAAAAGCGAGAAACTTGAATTAAAAATGATGTTTTATTGTAAACTAAAATAATTCAAATTAAAATAAAAAAAATCACAATTTTAAATCATGCCCAACCCTGTTGGATACCTTTACAGCGACAAAAATCGAAAAAATAGGTGACGTTTCCCAACCTGCAGTGTTAAAGGAAATATATTTCCCTAACTATCTATTTTCAGTTTAGAGATAAGGCATAAAAATAATAAACAATAAAGATAAAGTTCTTTAAATAGAAATCCTAGGCAGCTAAATTGGGTAGAATTTAAAAACTAACATTTTCCTCCTTCCTGGTTGTAATGATAAGAATTTGAAATTCTTAACTATAACTATTTTTAGCTCTAGTATTATCGAATATGAACACAAATGAAGAGCTTTCAAGACTCAATCAACAATAATAAAATATAGCTTTAAATTTATCTAAACAACGAAATTCTTGCACAGACGTTTTAATCAACAGTTTACAACTAACAGCATATTGTTTCCTTGCCTTAAACAGAATTATTATATTATTTTTAAAATGTACTTACGTTAACTTGTTCTAAATAGAGTTCCAACTCTTGATAGGAATCTTTCAAACTCATAATTCATCTACTTAACTTTATAAGTACAAATTCTTGTGTCACCCTGAAACCGTATATAATTATAATTCAAATATAAAAATTAAGGTATAAAATAACAACATGATCCTTAACTGGACGCAAGTTTGAAAAACGACCTACCTACATTATTAAGAAATTACAAACTTATTATTAAATATCCCGTATAACTTACTATGTAGCAACAACTATGTAAATGTAACAAAATCACTTTACACTAATAAAACGGTAATAATATACATAAGAACAGAGAAAAACATTTAAATAATAGTATAAAGTAAATAATATCGTATACATACTCAATATTACCAGGATTTCAGGATTCTTCAGTCCTTTTAAAATAAACACTAAACAGGATGTGAGGTTAGCATCACTCATAGATAAGGCGTTGGACCTGATAAGGCACAGGAAATTAGTCAATAAGTACGCATTGCCGTAAAACACAAACACAGCCGTTGAATGACAAACACGGATACAAAATGTCCTAGGATTTTTGTTTGAAAAAATTATCCTTTAATAAATTCGTTCAAGCTGTTTCTATGGGCGTGGCCATGACATAATCATTCATAATGAAAAGGTGTGTTCAAGGTGTGTTCCTTGAAGCACACCGATTGCAACTACATGTACTGGTGTAGTTGCACTACACTGGAATTTTATGGAGTACTCTATATTTTTGACAATTTTTTGGAAATCTGACAGATTACTTCAAATGTGCATTTAAACATTTTTAATTGAGGCCCAGGAGAGCCCTACAGGGGGAAAGGGTGAGCAACAGCGCACCCAAAAATTTATTCGTTAGCACCCCCCCTCGATAGTTTGAAATCGAAATTCAAACTTATGCCAAATGTCATCACCAAATTTCAAACAGAAAATAGTAGTAAAATAAATAGTCCGATTTAATTAAATTAACTGTAGAAACTAGTATTTTCTGAATTTAATAGACTTTGTACTATAGGTATTATAGTTCCTGCGAAATATATTTCTATGCCCCCCCCCCCCTCTGTCAAACGCCGTTTTGCTTTATTGACGCTACACATATGTTGTAACACTAGGAAATAAGTTTTTGACGTCAAAAAATGTTTATCTGATGTCATAAAATAATTTTTGGCGTAAAAATTCATTTATTTTCTTATATAAATAACTGGTTTTTGGCCCAAAAATTTAGTATTGTTTTTTAAATATATTTACTTTTGCCATGTTTCAACTGAGCTTTTGAATTAATCTGGCGGTTAAGATATACGTAAAGGTTGTATTTGGATGTCTAACTCGGAAATATAGACATGCACAGTGTACACGGGGTAGTAATGAGTATAAATCGAATTTTCCAGTTCTGATATTCAGATTTCAGTTTACTTTATTTTTTAGCAGATTTTTACAATTGTTGGTGGGGGATTCCCCGATTATAATTTAAAAATTGGCATATAGAGGACAGGGGCACCCCAAGGGCATACCAAGAAGTATATCATCTGTGATACCAAGCATTTATCTTTAACAGTTTGAACCATGCAAAGAACGCGATGGCCGTTGTTGTAAAGATATATTCTATGGTTGTTATTACAAAATGGAAGTGTGAAATCTCAAAGTATGTTTTAAACACGTGAATATATTCAACCTTATTACAAATCTAATTCAATTTGAATGGAATACTCAAAGTTAGTGAGTAAAAAGTCACCCTGCAGTGCAGAATCGAAACAAATATAAAAGTTTGGTTTTAGATTGTGGACAAGGTACCTTGGCTCCTATAAAAATCACACCAAGTGATAAACACAAACACAATTATACAGTAGACAAGTTACTGTGTCTCCAATAAAAATCGGACCTACTGATAAACAGAACATAATACAGAACCTTGTAAAAACATGAACAAAGATGGTGATCCTGTCTTACAGAGTCCGAATAAGTATGAAAATTTGACTATACACCATGAACAAGGTACTGTGACTTCAATAAAAAACAAACTTGGTGATAAACACAAGCTCAATTGCGAATGCGATCCTGTAGTACAGAATCCAAATACACATAAAAATTTGACCTTATACAGTGGACTAGGTGCTGTGCTGGGCCCAGCAGGAGAGGAGTTTGAAAAACTGCACGCTAGTATATTTTCAAAAAATAAAGGAAAATCTAGACATGTCTGTTATCCTGAAACTTCAAATAAACAAAATCTTGCTTCTGTGACAAGTATGGCTGCTGGTAGCTTCACAATAACTTTAACAAGTGATGTGTCAAAGGACGGTGACTCGCAAAAAACTCGAAAAAAGCACCCCAGAATAACTACAATCCATGATGGAAACAAATCAAAAATTGATTATTCCACCGTAAATAGGGAGCAAACATTTTCAGAAATAATTGACAACTCTCTTATAACTCTAACAGGTGATCCACTAAATTTACAAAAGGCAAGTGTGGCTGGTGGTAGCTTCAAGAAAACTTTCACAAGTGATGCATCAACAGACAAGGGCTCGCAAGAAACACGAAAAAAACATCCTAGGATAGTTTGGTCCTGTAATAAAATAGAAGAGTATCCAAATGACAAGAAAAGTTCAGCTGCTTCTTTGAGTCGCGCATGGAAGCCACAGTTATGTGTATTGGATTATCGTTCAGGAACAAGGAAGCCACAATTTCCCAACTCGGCCTTCTCGGATACTCCTCATAGAATTAGAAAATATGAGAGTTTAATAACACATTCAACTGATGCAGTGGTAAATTAAAAATTATATTAATTTTAATGTTACAGGGATAAGTATGTACTTATTTATTCCAGATGCCTTGCTACAAAAATTATCAGCTACTAGGTGATAGTCAGCTATTGAGATTTTCGGAACAGGTGTTGGATTTTAAACGTTCTGTTTCTTGTACAGGTAATTATTTTAATCTATTCTGTGGCATCTACATATGGTGAATTTTTTAAATTACGTATAGAGATGTCTAACCGTTCACCTAAAGTGAGCAAGCACATATCTCACTTTAAGGAGTCGTTCATTTGAACAATTTGCTCTAAACGACACCCTGTGTGGCATGTGCGCTTGCTTCGAATGTGCGGCAGCTCAGCTCTGTCTTATCATATCGTGCGGTGCTTAGAGGCAACGTAAGTGAGTCGTTCAAATTGAACGCCTCTGGGTATAGAATTTTGCTCGTGTCTGATTCGGATTATTTCGGAATGGCACAAAGATGGAGATATGATGTGAATTGTGTAATGGCGGACTGAATGATTCATTTGGCAAAGCTGAATGACTTGTTCACAGCACAGTAAAGTGAGTCTATCATTTTGAACGACTCGTTCACGAACGGCACTTCACTAATTACTACATATACATCTTGCAAGTAATGTGACAACGTTTAGGTATAGCTTCCTGGGGTGAAAGTAGACCGACTAAAGCTAACATGTCTTAGTAAAAAGTACTTCCTTAAGAAGTTATAGGGCCTTATACACAAAAATTGTATTTCTATTTTGACTAAAACTCAAAAACTACTAATTAGATCAAGTTGAAATTCGGTAGGGTTATGTTTTATAGGTCTAGAAACACGATGGTAATTCTTTTCTTTTCCATTTGTAGAGGACGCTAGTTATGCCACTTCGGCTTGATATTTTGCCACATAAATTTTTTGCTGTCAACTTTTTGGAGTTTTTGACCATACATTCGGATGTAGAATTTGATTTTTAAAGTTTCAGTGCACATTAGAAAATACAATCCTTCCGTACATTTTATCAAGAAGGTACTTGTCATTTTATATAAACAAAAGAAAAATTAAGTTTATAAACCACCAACACCAAAAAACAACAATTTTAGTCTAATTTCGATGTTATTTTTACCTTCCTCGCTATACAGAGTATAGCTGAAGGAAGGTATTGTTATTGTCAACATTTCGGAACTTGAGATTTCGACGGATATGCACGTTTTAGGGTCTGAGAATACCAAAAAACCAAATTTCGCCTTGTGTTTACTTAAAATGATACATACTTCTTGATAAAATGCATTTGAGTGATTTGTTTTCTGATATGCTCATTTTATTGACTTTGGTGTTGTGTTGTGTCCGGATCCCGAGAAGACCACACTTTGTTCAAAGATCCATAAAGACAACCTAATAATTTTCCACGGTATTTTAAAATAGCCATTGAAAAATTTTTTAAATTCCTATACTTTCACTATAGGGAAGTATCGATTTAATGGAAATTTTCGAAATCTAGATTTTAACTGAAATACACGTTTTGGACATCCAGCAACTAAAAAAGCGGTTTAAAAAAATGTTCGTCTGTGGGTGATGCGTTATAACACCTGAACGGATGGTCCAATTCGAATGAATTTTAGAATTTGGGGGTATATCAAAAATTCACCAACAAAATAAGCTTTTTAAACAAATCCGGAAGCGGAGGTTAGACATGTTTTTTTGGTAGTTTCTTTTCCGGAACGCAAATTTTTTCAATACGTAAACAGAATCTTATAGAAGACCTTATACAGGGAGAGTCAACAACACTGCAGTGCTCGATATCTTTTTTACTATTTAAAATACCAAGTGGACCACATTTTAAAAATATTTTCATTTTTACAGAGGGTTTCATATAAGAATGGTATACCAAACTTTTATTTTTTTAATAAAACACCCTGTATATTTTTGCATATTCTTATTTGCCTTTTAATTGGTTTTCTGATAGGTTTTGTTTATGACATTCCGTTTTTTGAAAAATTTGACATTTGCAGACCTCACTAATAAAATCTGCACGAGCCGTATTTCTTAAGATTAAACAAACTTTTTCTGTTAAACCTTAGTCAAGACCATGTGCTATCCTCGAGATATTTCAAAGTTGCATTTGATTGTACATGGTGTTATACATAACCAACGGTTTTCAAGAAAATGAGATTGTAAGCAAAAAATCAGATAATTTCTAAAAGTCCAACCATTATAGGAGGCATTGAGACCTGTTTGTTTTTGTTTTTACAAGAAACATTGTTTTAATTGTGTGAGAAATTTGTTTTTAATAAACTTTAAAATGTTCGAGTTTCTATAACCATTATTTAATAAAATTTATAGAGCAAAAAGATCTCAATCCAACTATCTAAACATATACAGGGTGCTCTATTTAAAAAAATTGAGTTATGACCCAATAAATTGAGAAATTTTTGCACTGCTGCAACAAACGCGCTGTATAACAAAATTCGACTTTAAAATATCTGGAGGATAGCACAGTCTTGACTAAGGTTTAACAGAAAAAGTTTGTTTAATCTTAGGAAATACGGCTTGTGCAGATTTTATTAGTGAAGTCTGCAAATGTCAAATTTCCAAAAAAAAGTGGCAACGCCACATCAAAACATAATAAAAATATGCCAAAAATTTATTTTTAACAATTAAAAAATGTGTTTAATAATATCGACTCAAGTATTACCGAGGTTTAAGCAGCTTCTTATTTATATCGTCTGTAAAAACATTAGTACTGTAATATTTACAATACATATTACTTATTCTTTATACAGTTACAGGAGAGAACAAGAAAACTTGCGGTCTTGGCTATTGTGTAAGTGGACAAAGGATTCAGGATTTGAAGCATCGTTTAAGTCAAAATGAATACAAGCTTTCAAAGAATGTCGTGATGCTTATAGGCACCAACGATATTTTACATGTGGGTGTTTTAAATTTGTTTACTTCTCTTGGTAAATGTTTCAATGTTATTTCCAGGATACTCCAATAGCAGCGATAATTGAAGGCTATAAATCAATTGTATCTATACTTCAGATGGAGACTAATCGTATAATATTATTAACTGTTCCACCAGTACCAAAATTCAAGTCCTGTCTCACAGTTGCTTATAAATTAGAAACTCTCAACAAATGTGTGAAGAATTGTGCTGATGGTATATTTTGGATACTATATAATTGTAAACACAAAATAATGATTTTTTTTTATTTTTACAGATCGCAAAGTATTTGTCTTGGATTTAGCAAGCCAGTACATTTACCCTAAAAATGTAATTGCATTAGAATATTATGAAAAGTAAGTATGTAGCCTTATAATCGTATACAATAAACCAATGTTTAATTTATTTCAGAATGTATGACAATGATGAAAGCAGAGTCGATTTAGTTCATTTAAATCGGAAAGGCTTAGAAAAATTAAAAGCGCTGTTAGATATGCATTTGGATTAGGATGCATAAGAAATAAGATTTGTGGAAAAGAAATTGTTTTTTTTGTTGTTGTTATTATTAAGATTGTTTCCTCTACAATGCATTATTGGTACCGTCCAGGAATTTTTTGTTACATTTAATAATTTAATGTATTTGTTGTTTCTTAATGCAGGATATTTATTTTGATGCCTTATTGACATGTATTTCGTTTTTTGTGTGTACACTAAGTTTTTCAGTTAATTAATTTAGAGTGTTTTTTTTTGTATGTACACTCCTTAAGTTTTCAGTTAGTTTATGTTTCCAGAGTGTTCTTAGTAGTGATAAGCTTTACATTAGTGTTTATAAAAAGTGGTTTATTTGCCTTTTTTAAATAATTGTTGACAATGTTAAAAAAATCGAGTTGCTGTTGATTACTTTCAGTAGCACATTCCATTGGGTTTGATTTTGAAGAAATTTAGTTACTGTTTCTGACCTTTGTTTTGTGCTCACTTTAGTATTTTAGTAGTAAGAACTTGTTAGTGATAGAATACTTACGGTTAATTAAAATATTTTCCAGTTCTGTTTATTTTTGTTGTAAGTATTCCAGTTTGAATAAAAATTCGTTCAACCTATTAAACTATAGTAAAAATTATTAATTCGAATATTATTATTTGTGCAAATGCAGACTCGGACTGTATGCTAGTGATAACAAAACTCAAATAGCAGATAAGTAAACACACAGAGGAAAAAATACCTGAGAAGAGATGGGCAGCAGTAAAACTAACTGAGGCAAGCACCAGACAAATGTATCGAAGAATTGCCGCAAGAAATGGAGCAGAGAGCAGAGAAAAAAAATCGAGTAAAAATTTTTTTTGTGTGTCGATCACAATAAATTCCCATACTGGAAGTATGGGAAAATAAAAATAGAAAATTACAGTAGTGAATATTAAATAGCACACCTTTCATTAATGTCCAATTTAAAATTGGACAATACTTTCAGTTCCAACACTACCTTGTTCAAACAATTGCGGTTTATGTGGTACCTACTAAATTAATTGTAGAAACATTTACAAATTGCACAACATTATTAAAGCACAAATATTTATAGCAGGTCGATAACATACGTACATATAATGCAGAATAGATACGACCAAGTATATCAAATGCTTTATTAGTCTAGTAATGCTAATATGTATATATGGATACCCTACTCGGTTGCATTGACAAAATATTACAGCTGTTGTACAATTGTTTTTCAGGTAACTAGAATTATTACTGGACCCCTTAAGAGTTATGTATCTATATTTAGCTTTTTATTTCCTGCCTCATTAACTTTTTATCACCATTAGAATTATTTACTTTGTTTCAAATAAGTTTTTTTTCCTAAACAAACAATTTTAAATATCAATTTTTTTTTATAGTTTTCACGGCCAGAAAAAAAACAGGAAAAATACAATAACAGAGGCACAAATGTGATGAATTTTGTGGTGCAAATTCTTCTAAACACATCTGTAGCTTTAAGGGTTGCCCTAAACAGTTAAATGCTAACACATGTATAAATCCTGCCTAAATTCAGAATACGGTGACGATTTTTAGTTAGTTAGTTTCTGTTAGCGTTTAAATTGACCACGCCAACTTTGTGCTACTATTTTCTACTCCCTTCTGTACATTACAATCTCCTCCAATGTACGAACAATAGTAGCTTGAGCTGATCAGAAAGCCAGGAAGCGTATCTTTGCAAGGTTTTATGCAGTATGCAGAATGAAATATAACATGAACTCATTACAAATGTCTCACTTTTTTATTAATGTCATACAATTACGTATAACAAAGTGCACGCTGCTATAGATCTCAATGTGCATCTTAAAACACCTGTCTGTTCATCTGTTGATTGAAAAGAATATGAATTTATGAACACTTATGTTCTCAACAGAGCAGATTTCACTATTCTTTATTAATCAGTAACAAAAAACAAGGTAGTTTATGTATTTTGTCCTTTTCTACTAAAAAATTAATTTTCATTCTAGCATGCATTAAAGTTATAAACTGCTTAACACAGGTGAGTTGAATACAAAAAAATGTAGTTGAATAAGAATACTAAATATTAAAAAAAAAAAAGTATTCGAATACCTAGTCCAAAATAGTATTCGAATAGAACGATTCATTTGATTAGAATACCAAAAAACCAATACTTAATTTAACAATACAATCTTCTACAAGCCTGTAAGCGAAGCATTTCGCCTGGACTTCCTTAAACTTGGGAAACTTTTACTATGTTCAAAAATATTTACGCACAACATTGTAGCCCCATAGCAGTGGCAGTAAAAAACAATCCGACATTGATATTACTCCGCAAAGAGCAAATGCAACACATCATACAGATACCAAACGTGCAACTAGTGGCTGCTTCAGCTTAATGTTGTTGGTCCGGTTTGCATTACTTCAAGTCACTCGGTTATGGCGAGCTGTCTATACCATCTTAATGTAGTATTTAGACACCGAAAATGAGAAAATTTTTTTTTTATTTTTTCAGACGTTTTCTTGGCGATTACAGAAAAATAAAAACAAAAAGACGAATCCCTCCCCCAAAATTTGGGCTAGAGCAGGAAAATTAACTCCTCTAATTTTTGCTGTACCTAAAAGTTAAGCTATAAATCTTATTCTACTATCAGTTATTAGCAATTCAACTCAAACAAAAATTTGTTATCGTCCCCCGTTAATTACATAAAGATGTCTGAATTTTTAATTTTCAGAAATTCGTAGAAAGCCCCACAGAAATATTAGCGAATTGGGACACGAACCAAAATTGTGTTGCTAGTTTTTAAGAACTACGAGTGCAAAATGTTAAAATTGTGATATTTTTTCGTGTCATAGTTTTAGTAGTATTCAAAATTCTCATAGCTCGTAGCATTGTGTACTACTAAGGCGTTTACAATACTAAATTTCATTCCGATCTAACAACGCGTGTTTGAGTAAATAAGCGTTAAAATTAAAATTTTCAAAAATTCATAGGCGTTACAGAGAAATTAGCTGGCTAGAACACGAACCCAATTGTATCTGATCCCTAGTTCTATAAGCCTACAAAACAAAATTGTTCAAAGACTGCTAGAAATATTGATTCAAATTTCCAATTTTTGAAATAATATTTTTGTTTATAGTTTCATATTTAAAAATTCTCATATATAATAA
This sequence comes from Ctenicera cuprea, assembly GCA_958336395.1. Lineage (NCBI taxonomy): Eukaryota > Metazoa > Arthropoda > Insecta > Coleoptera > Elateridae > Ctenicera > Ctenicera cuprea. Next base: position 5,749,635 of record OY284496.1, read on the forward strand.
GATTTTGTCCTTGTAAAGCAATTACCCCATGTGGGGTTGCTAGTGCCCCATCGGGCGCCTCCCCGGGTGGCGGATTGGGGAACGCTCACCAGATATGGTGAGTACCGGGGAAATAAAATACCCGGGGCGGACCAAAACTAGCAACAGCGTCTGACCCAGATTGGGCAGCTGCAAAAATGTCTTGATAGTCTTAAGGCTTAATAAGACAAATATTAAACCGAAGATAACGGTTCAATATGCTGGTTATCATCAAGGTGGGATGCTAACCTATGGTTGACAGCGGATGAACCAAGTATTGGTCAACGGTGGCACCAGTAGTCCCTGTTAGGAGGATTACCGCCTACATGCCAACACGTTTGTGGCAAGCGTGGCATGTTAACTGCCAAACTCCCCATATAAACAAAATAGTCAAAAGAAATATGGAAAGCTCGAGATGCAAAAATATAATACCCCAGGTGAGTAGAAGCCAAAGAGGCCCGGAATCTCACACTGACTTAAGGTCAGTCTGCCTCAAGGATTCTGGGGGAGGCAACGTTTCGAACAACAAGAGTAAAACAGCAAAACAGAAAAATCAGAGACAAAAATAAACTCGAGCTGTATATAGCCACGTACAATGTCAAATCTCTATCCACTGAAGAACGCCTAACAGAATTAGAAGAAGAGTTAACTAAAATAAAATGGAATATACTGGGTATTTCAGAAGTCAGAAGACGAGGTGAACAATACGTGGAACTTAAAAGCGGACACCTGCTTTATTATAAAGGTAATGAAGAAACAACAATAGGGTTTCTCGTCAACAAGAACATAAAAGACAACGTAGTAAACATACGGAGTATATCAAGCCGTGTGATATATCTTATAATGCACATAAACACAAAATACCAGCTGAAAGTTATTCAAGTATATGCTCCGACAAGTACATCAACGGAGGAGGAACTACAAGAACTTTATGAAGACATAGAGAAAGGATTACAAGAAAATAAGACGCACTTCACTATTATAGTAGGTGATTTGAATGCGAAAATCAGACAAAAAGAAGAACCAGAGGAGAGGTGTATAGGTGAATTTGGACTTGGAAAGAGAAATAAAAGAGGTGACGAACTCATAGCCTTCCTGCTACAACATAACTTACATGCAATGAATACTTGTTCAAAACGAACCAGTGGAAGTTTTTCACAGCCAGCCAGTTTTTTCCCGATCGGCCCATTGAAGGATTTAGGTCCTGTGGTAACACCATCCAAGTGATGAAATAGGTAACGGAACGGCAGTTCATTGAAGTGTAGGAGACATATAGCCCACTGCATTGGTCTCCCAACGTGCAATTTGATCTGATGGAGAACACCTTTTTTCCAACCAGTATTAATTACAGTTCCATCATTCCCAATCACACGAAGTTCTTCAAGGGAAATCTCAAGTGTAGTCAAATGGGAAATTATTTATAAAGGTCTGTTTACTTAAGATGAAATAGTAAAATTAAAAGAAATTACGTAATATTGCCATTTTTAAGAAAAATTATGTTTTTTGAGCTTTGTGCGCGAACAATAAATATTTTGAAATTACAGGTTTTAATTTTTTTTCGTGATCTTCATGCCCCAAACCACATTAGGACCTATAGCGTTTCGATAGTAGCGAGTTTAGTAATTATAAAAAATGGACGTAATGGAAAGTATTTCATAACAAATCCAATTTTTATGGTATTTTATTTTATAATGTGAGGAAGGAAAGCACATTATGAAAGAGTATTTCAGTTGCAAAGTTAAAATTATAGAGCATCATATTTGCGGACAAAACAAAACATCTTGCCTAACATTTTAGAGATAGACGTGTGCTTTAAGCTACTGAAAATAGCAGCAAATTTCAATATTGGAAAACTTCCAAAAGCACACGGAAAAATTTACAGCAGGAAAACTACCTAACTTATATCACTGTTTCAAATACTGATTAATTTTTTTTTTAAATAAAATGAAATGATTTTTAGATTAATTTATCTTATTCTGAATACATCGATTCAGCTGCCAAAATTGAATATTTCTATTCATATGTATTTGAATACGGTATTTGTAAATACCATGAATAAAGAAAATTAAAAATTGTAGCGAGTCCAGAATATAGAGAAAGAAATTAAAATATTGGAATACAAATACCATCAAAAAGAAAATATTCGAATTTCTGAAAAAAGTAGCTTAATAGTATTCAAACTACTTTACATTCGAATACTACCCAGTTCGCTGCTTAAGTACTTTGAAAGGAAGTAAACTTTAGTTCTATTGGTAAAATGTATTTATTTTGTAAAAAAACATATAAAATACCCTACATACAGTAAAATTTGCGCATAAGAGACTTCAAAGATATCTTATAATTGATACAATAAATACTACCAGTAGTACAAAAAAAATGTATACTCTAGTTGGACAGAATATTTTATAAACAACAAACATATACACTTAAATGCATCAAATAATACAAATAAAACGGAAGTAGTGTATCCCACCAACACTTTGTCTCCAAACTTCTAGAATCCATAGATTCAATTGGGTTGTAAACAAGCCAAACTATTGATAATTACATAAACATAAATTATCAAATTTAATCGGACCAAAATTTTTAATAAGTAATTCTACAAATATTTTGCTAAGAACATCCAACATTAATGCATCAGATGATGTCATGGAATGAAAACTGAACAAAAATAAAAAATTTTCAAACCTAAAACTGTTGCTGCTTCGCAAAATACACTAACTTAATTACTTCTGCTAGCAGAAACAGTCAGTTCATAGTTCTGAGTTGTTACAACTAATTTATATATCATTGTGTTGGTTATAATTCTACCGATAATGCAAAAGGCACTTCATATACTACACGACGCATTATAGATACCAGGCTAATATTAGCTGCAAATTATTACTGTAAATCTATCTGGACGGATAATATAAACGTTAATAAAAAAAAATTCTTAAGTAGTCACTTAATATGTCAAATGTTGCTAGGGCCATAGCAATTCAATATTTGGCGACTGCAAATTTTTAAATATCTGATACTGGGAATAAACCACCAACCAACAGTAAATCTGTAATGAATGACCGTTAATTTATTTGCGTATAAGTACTTTACTTATAACTACTTACATTATAGGACATCCACAACCAGTCGACCAACGCATAAAAAACACTGTCAAGCTGTAAATAAGCATCATTATGATTTCTACACACACTTAGTTCATTTTACAAACTTACATAAATATAATAGCCACCCAGCAACCATAACCCAAACACTAATTGGAATAAAATGGCTATACCAAAACCAGTTAACCATGGTACCATCATACCACGATTCATTCTTTTCATTCCACTAATTAATAAGAAGGCGGATATTATCAGATAAATAAAATACAGAAGCACAATTGATCCAACTGCTTGCATTGCTAAAAAAAACATCAAAAAGCTATCAAACGACAGTCAGCGACACCACGACTTCACAAGCATTCTGCGTAGAAATACATACAGTGGCGAATATCAGCTTCGAAGAGAGGATTGTATAACTGCGTTGAATCTCCACCAACCATATCAAATATTGTGAAAGTCATTAGTACAACAGAGGCTGCAACAGTATAAAATGCAATTGCTCTGCAACCCGACTCCACACTATCAGTCCAAAGGCAGGGAGACCAACAAGACTCCAACAACACCATATTGTATTAAGAGTATTCAGTAAACAAAAAATGTTATAAAACCATTTATCGCACAAATTAACTTCACTATAGTTGCACTTAATTGTTTAACAACTTGTAAACTGAATAACCTAACCCTAACCTAATGATCAACGGAATTTGTCATAACCAAATGATAAACAATAACACGCCCAACTTATGACCTGTTCACATGCAGCGGTAAAATAAAAAACAAGATCATGAGTTAAATAGCACGTTCCTTCAACCAACTATTTGAAACCTTATTTCAGTCGTGCATAAGTTATGCAAAATAAACGTGCCAACTATCGTTTTGTTCCCCAAAATATGTACTTCCTAACAAGCAGTTTTAAGGTACACCAACAAAAAGGGCGCTTAAATATAACTTTTCAAAAAATTTCATTAGTAAAATTATTTCATCGAATTTAATCAAAATTCCTTGAAAATTAGAAATAAACACATATTACGATGTTTCGATATGCGAACACCCTACAAACAATAACTATTTTTAAAACTTTACTGAAATTTTAATGATCAGGTACAGCCGTTTTAAAAACATAATTTATCATTTTTTTAAATTGAAAACCCCGATTAAAAATGTCTAAAAATTGTTTTCACAAACTGCAGGGCTGGCGGTAAAAAAAGCCAAAATGCAGCTATTCCTAACTTCATAGCTTTCTAATTACCTGATGGAAGTTTTGTGAACGCTACCTTAGGCAGTCAGTTTTACTTCCCGGAATCGGTTTGGAAAGGGGAACATCATGAAGTTAGCAGAAGTCCCACCCAATTGATTATGACTCATGGTTAAGTAACTCTAGCTTATCAGTGGCGTCAGTTACATCAGAAGCAGGAGCTACTACTCCAGCTTTTGAACAGTATAATGAGTAAAGCCGGGCGGCCATTTTGTAGGAGGTCATAATGTCAAATTAAAATGCAATGTATCGCGATAACATTAACTTGCTTTTACTAATAATTGCACTAGAAGCACTATCCTATAGTCTCTTTTTTAGTAAAATATTCACCAGACCTTTTAATGTTCTAACTTTCTGTTGCAATATTTTAACTTTTCTTTGTGGATATGCTTTGAGGGGTAAAGAAACTACTACAGGATTTATATCAAAAGGCTCAATGGGGGTTAGTTCCTTTGAGGAAGTACTACTGCTATCTCTTGCTTTCTGTATAATTCTTGCACGGCATATGAGAATACGAATGGAACTGTCATTTCTGAGATGTGGGACACCGGTTCCAATTAATTGGCAATTTTTTCTCTTTATCATGGCCTAAAAATACTATGGTTACATACCAATTTTTTGAGAAAATGCAGTCTACACTTAATCAACTTTGCCATTCGTAAACGATGCAGTGGCATGATAAACAAAAGAGATTACTATGGCTAAATTTGTGTTTACGGACCATTTTCCAATTTAGAGGGTCATATTGTCGGTCCTTTTTCATAGAAGGCAATTTAGCTTCGGCACTGTATTTGCAGTTATTGCAAAATCAAATTATACCTGCTTGTGCTACCCTCTATCTCAATGAAAATCATGAAAACCTTCCCAACATCTAGTTCCAAGAAGATTGTGCCGCACCGCATTATGGTGCAAATGTTCGCCAACATATGGATTGTGTTTCTAAACAGGTGGATAGGGAGATGAGGATAAATGAAGTGGCCAGCCCATTCTCCCGATTTAAACCCTTTACATTTTTTTTCTTTGGGGCTAGGTTAAAATCAACCAAGCATATAAAGATAAGCCCAATAACATAGATTTGAAAACTCGAATTACCAGAACAACAGTTTTATACCACCATAGAGAAAAAATCCTGCATCAAATTGTTAATGCTATGCTAGTAGTAACATATAGCAACCAAATACCAAAGAAGAAACAGAAGCGAAGGGAGAAAAAGGAAAAGTAGCCCTACTGAAAATATATATAGAAACCTCATATAACCTGATAATGTTTTCATCAGGTTGTATGTGGTTTTTGAAACAACCAGGTTCATTTTGTATGAGATTTTATGAGGCAACTGAGGTGATTTTCAGTAGGGAGGTGCAATAAATCCAAAACAAACAGACGCTAATCCAAGTTCTAACACCGGTGCAATAAAAAACAACGCTGAAAATAGTGTAATAAACCACAAGGTAAATAGTGGAACTAGTGTATTAAGCATAAACAGTAGTGAAATTGTGGAAAATAGTAATTATGCAACTAACACAATAACAAAGAATGATAATGTAAATATAGAACCTAACATAAATAATATAAATATAGGCAATGATACAAATTTAAGTACAAATGTAAGTAGTATAATAAATAGTATTCAAATTATATAAGTAGTAGTAATAACATTGCCAGACAAAAGACTGGTTTAAATATAAGTAGGTACAATCAACATAAGAAGTATAAGAAATAAGAACAAACTAAGTGAATTGGAAATACTAGTTAAAAGAGAGGAAATAGACATACTCGTAATAACAGAAACATGGACAGAGAAAGAAGAAAAATATTCTAAAATAGAATACAATGGAGAATTTAACAGCCAAATAGGAAGGGAAGGTGGAGTAGCATTCTTCATAAAAAAACTATACAGTATACAAGATTAATAAGTGATGGAATAGAAAAGTGTGATGTGGTAGAGATATTCCTAAGTAAAACAAAAATCAAAATAATCGGAATTTACAGGCCGCCAAACAAACAAGATGAAGTTAAAAGCACAGCAGCAAAAATATACCTAGAGAGCATACAGCAAAATGGATAGGATGTAATGAATCAGGTTGATAGGAAAAACATATAACAAGGCTTAATAAAGATAATGAAAATGGAGGAACAATAATTGATCATGTAATCACGAATGTAAATAGCAAACTAAAATCAATTGAAGTGCTATACCTAGATCTATCGGACCATAACATGATCAATACTAGATGGGCCTTTGAAAAAGAGAAAAAAAAGAAAATTATGAAAACCATTAACAAAATTAACTATACCAGCTTTAGACAAGCTGTACGAACAAAAATAGAACAAAAACCGATAGAAGAGTTCCAGACCTAATCCACAAAGTAAAAATGGAAACTGATAATAATACAAGTCAAAACAATTAAAATAAGGGATGGAAATGATTGGATTACAGAAGAAATAATTAAAAAAACTAAACAAAGAGCTCAACTGTACAAGAAATTAAGTAAACAAAAGTACAGTGAAGATATGCAAAAGGAATACAAAAAAATTAAAAAAGAAGTAGAAAACTTGATTGAAACCACTAAGAAAGAATACAAAATAAGTTTGAAAGGGCAAATTACAACCCTAGAAAAATATGGAAATAAACAAACGTTTTATTAAATAGAAACAATACAAAATCAAGCGTCTGCGAAGAAATTACAGCAGACAACAAAATATATAACACCAAGGAAGAAATAGCAAATCAGATGAATAAATACTTTGCAGAAATAGGCCAGAAATTAGCATAGGAAATAATGATGAAACCAAACTGGGTAGAAACAGTAACACTACAAAGCTCTTGCCCAAACTCATTCTACAAAGAAGAATGCAAAGAACAAGAGGTGACGACGATCATTAATGATCTAAAAAAAACAACAAAGCCCTGATACTATAGCTGTAAATATAATTAAAAAGATAAGTGATATAATAACCCCAGCAGTAACACACTTAACAAATAACGTGTTTGAAGAGGGAAAGTACCCGGAAGAGCTAAAACAAACTACAGTTGTTCCCATCCATGAAGGTGATAAAAATAAGCCAGAAAACTACCGACCAATAGCACTAACATCGGTATTTTCAAAGATAGTGGAAAAAATTATGAAAAAAAGATAATGGCTTACCTAAAGAAAATAAATTTTATTTCAAACAAACAATATGCATTCCAGGAGAATCTTAATACAAAAGCAGCAGTACTAGACCTAATAACGGAAGTGGAGGACGAAATTGAAAAGGGCCGATATACAACAATATTATTTTTAGACTTGAAAAAAGCATTTGACACAATATCCAAACCAATACTGGCTAAAAAGTTGGAGAAAATAGGATTCAGAGGTAAACAACTCGGACTAATAACATCTTACCTGAATAATAGACCACAGGCAACCAAGATAGAGGAAATATACAGTCAAGCCAGCTGTGCAGAGTACCCCAAGGAAGTGTTTTAAGGCCTCTCCTTTATCTTATCTACATCGACATACGAGGATTTAGAACGGGAAAACATACCTATTTGCAGATGACACATGTATTTCATACAGTGGTAAAACTCTAAGTGAAATAGAAGAAAAAATTTAAAAAGATGTGAAGTTACTAGAAAAGTGGTTCGAATCAAACCTACTCACATTAAATACGAAAAAAAAAACAAGAACATGATAATTGCAAACAAAAATAAACTAATAACAGAACTGGACATAAAAATTAGTTATACAAAAATAGCTATAAGTATCTAAGTCTATGGATAGACAATCAACTAAGCTGGAAGATGCACATGGACAAAATAGCCAAGAAACTAAACCCTCCGATAGGAGCAATAAGAAGAATAGCAAGACATCTATCTACCTGCACGTTAAAAAGCATATATTGCTCATTTATAACGTCAAATATAAGCTGTTTAATTGGAATTTGGGGCAACACATCAGCCAGAAATAAAAATAGAATGCAAGGAATACAAAACAAAGCGTTGAAAGTAATTAGCGGGCTGCACTTCAGGACACCTACTAAAAGAATACACGAAAGGGAAATGGTAGTAGAAACACGACTACAATACGATCTGGCAATAACAATTTACGAAATATTAAACGGGCACAAAAAATCAAAAATACAACTCGCCAAAAATAATCAAATCCACCAACACCAAACAAGGAACAACAGTGACTTACATGTATATAGTCAACGAACTAATATAGGCAAAAACAGAATAACATACACAGGAATCAGAATATATAACAAAATACCCAATAGAATCAAAGAAATAAGAGGCCTAAGAAAATTCAAGACTGAGTTACAGAAATTTTTAGTTATAAGTCAATTTACATAGGCATGATAAAAGAAATTAGGAAAATTGTGTAATTATTAAGAAGTACCGTATTAGATTGTAATTCTACTGGTTAACGTTAGATTCGGTATTATGTAGGATATAACCTTAGGTCCAGAACCATTAGGCACATAAGCTGAATCTGTAAAGGTGTAACGAACATTAAATAAATAAATAAAAATAATATTTTATTTTAAAGCTTTTATTATTTTAAACAATTTTTATGAAATAAACATTAACAAAAAAAAGCCGGGTTCTCCATTCTTTAAACTCGTTCGCAATTGTTTATGGTTGCGGTGGTTTTAGGGGCGGCCAAATATCACAAAACGGCCCTGGATACAGCAATCCTAAAAAAAAATTGGGTTTTTAGCGTTATTTCAACAAACTTGGAAATTTATCTGTTTCTACCTCATTCATTTAAAAGATTAAAAGTACAATACCGATGCAGAGCAATTTACAATCAGCTTTTCAGTTCATTTTTTATTTATTTATTCAAAATATTACAATACATGTAAGTTAAAGTGTTCTTAATGGCAGTGAGCAATATTTCATATCACCCCTTGTAAGATTTCAAAAATGCTTTGGAAGGGCACTTTTATTTTAACATTTTTAAATAGAAATTAATTTTAGACAACACACAGATTGCCTTTTCGTGATAATAAATACTTTCTTCTCACATTCAACTTACAGGTCATACTAAAACATACATGACCCCTTAAACTCCCAAAGCTATCTATCTTCATAAGGCTACGACATATGAACGTTTGCAAAGGCACATCTTACTATTACCAGTAATTTTTTCGTGTTTTCACTTGTTTTTAATACTTTTAAATTACTTACTAACAAATAACTAATATCTACATAATCGAAAATTACATAAAATGGAATGAATACTCGATGCACAAGCAATCTATAAAAAAATTAACTACTTTCTCACACGAGATCAAATATAAAATAATAGGTCGGGCAATTATAAATTATATATATGGCTGCCACACCATCACAAAAATACCTACCCTAGTTTACGAAAATAAAAAAATTTACAAAAGCTTTTACAAAATTGGATTCTAATATTTATTAGATATACTGCAAAAGTTACATTTACAGCATAAAATAATGCAGCTTTTGTTACAGATACGATGTAATCTGATCAGCACACATTACTTGTTTTTTATAATTTATTTTACCTCAACAAAATTCAAACTAGCCCTGACTTATACATTTCCTTACCGACACATAGAATAAGGCCATAAAAGCTACAAGTGTCGTAGAAATTTAAAATTTAAGCAAAATAAATTCGAGGAAAAAACATTCAAAAAAATACTAAAATTTTAACAATTTCTGTTAAGCATTTTTCATGAAACTAAAATATATATCAACAATTACAAATAGAATACCAAAAAGTCGAAATTGTAAGTATAACCATTAAGTTAGCTTGAGAAGTTAGGATTGTTTTTTTTATCTCGTATATTTTGAAAACACTGCAGAGATAAGAAAGAAACAAGCAGGTTTTGAATCCAGGAAAAAACAAAAATTTTAGAACAAACTTAGTCTCTTCTTCTCTTCTTTGTTTAACAAATACCAGCATATGAACACTTATCACAGTTTTGGTTGGGAATTTGAAATTTTTATCAACTAGAGAGCAAAAATATATATTTCTTTTGAAAGCTGCCTAATTTGCATTTTGTTGTTATAAAGTTGCATATTAATATTGGACGATACAAAAAATGTGTGGTCATCAGCGGTGGTAATTTGTATACTAATCTATCTATCTAATAAAATTAAAACGTTCACTAAACTTCTGGTAAACTATAGTAAATTTTGTACGTCGAAAAACAAATCACCAATTTACTTGCACCTGAAAGTTGTACACGGGTACGGGGACAACAATTTCCTCAATAATAAAAACTTAAATGTAAACAATATTACAGACAACATAAACATGAAAATAATAGTCACTTATAATATAAATTTAGCGTAAAAACCAACAGCATTAATTTTGATTTAGATCAGTCTCTATTGCGTGAAACTATTTACAGCACAGTCGATGGTAGCTTGCCAAAAATGAATGACTTCTTTGGTCAAATAAGATATATTAAGTACTCCTTTTAGCATAACTTCCTTTTAACACCATGATTCTTCACCACCATCCTGACTATCTTCATCACTAGGAGCTTCTCCATACATGTCAGCTAGCTTACGGAAACGAGGTCCAAAGTTGGACAAATAATTGAATTTTAAATCTCCTTCGTCAGTGCCTAAAGAAAATATAAAAAGTGTATATTACTGCATACCACCACACAGTACATTTTAATAGTACTTACAGGATGCTAAAGATGACAAAGAACCACTGCTGTTACCATCACCTTCATACGCATAATAGCGCACATCGTCATATGGTATATTACTAGGATCACGATCACATATGTCTTTTTTGCCATCAAGGAAACCACTAATATCTGGTACTTCAGCTCCTTGTTTGTATAAGTTCTCTTTCACAGGAGTTTTGTCCTCTAAATGCTCAGGTCTTAGTACAGACAAATCAAATCCTGTGTCAACCTCGCCACCTCCCTCATCTTCATAATTTATTATGTTTTCGCAAATATCGTCTGAATCCTTTTCATTCCAATTGTCCTGTTTGCGCCTGTGGACCACAACGGCTAGCAATAAAACTAAAATGTAAAAGAAAAATTAGAAAAATGTTATATGTATGCTACCATAACACTATCATACTTAGCAGAATCGCTACACAGACTAGAATGGCAACTAAGAAATTGGAATCAATTCCGAATGAAACAGCTTTGGCAACAATGTAGTTACATTCAGGAATAGCATTTTTGTATTCTGCAGGCGTTCCTAAATTGTATTTCTGTCCGTTGAATGTGAAATTATGCAGCCAACCCACAAATCCCTTGGTTGTTGGCCTGTACTTCTTCCACTGTAAATGTTCAGCAATTTCTGCTAGATTTGATTTCACTCCTCCTACTTGCAACGGACCATTCACATTCAACAACGAATTAGTACCAAGTGGTTTACCCAAAGCCATACATGAGCTTTGATGACAGTCGTCAACGATTAGCTGTACTTCCTGAAAGCAAATATATGTTGCAACATTTTCTTTGATCTGGAGCAAATGTATACGCCAATAATAGCGCTGGTTAAAAATGTCGCCGGCAAAAATAGCGCTGGCCAAAAATGTCGGCCTCAGAAATAGGGCCAGTGCATGTACAAGAACTTACCTCAGGTTGTATCAAGATACTTATACTGTGGCTAGTGTCTGCTGTTAATTTCTGGTAATTGTACTTAATTCTTGCTGCCCCACTTCCAAAATCTACCAGTAAAACTGGATATCCTTCCTCAAGCTCCAAGGACATAAAATCTGAAAATTAAAATTAAAATCAAAAAGGGCGTGTAAAAAATATGAATAAATCCTTCTACAATTTCCCAATCCACGGCTAGAAGAGCGAAGCGTTTCGTCTGAAGTACTTCAGAAATTGTTACTTATCATATATTCAAAAGTATGTTTGTATTAACGTTTTATGCCTCATCATTGACTACAATAACATTCCCCTACTCTTACCAGTGTACCAAAAGCATAATTTCATAGTAGTCATATTATAAGAACATACTGCACGTTACTAAAATATTGCAAATATAGAACATTTTCATGTAATAGTATTAATTTTTTGAGAATCCTTTATTTGTTTCAACTGTTGGCTATAAACACAAAAAGTCTTGCAGCAAAGACCGTCTCGTTGACACTTGTCGAGTGTAATTAGTCATGCATCGTCAGACTGTATGCTTCGGTCTACGGAATATTTGTGTTTTTTTGTAAGAAAAAATCAGTGTTACAAGTTTTTGGAAAAAAATTTCATGGGATTAAAGAAACCAAAGGACGATACAACAAATTCATCAGCAAAAATTGAGTGTGTGGGCAAAACAGTGTTGGAAACCAAGGTCTTCTATTAGGTTTCATTTTCCAATTTGCAAAATTTCCTTTCTGAAAAAGATGCTACCAAAAACCTCGCTTCTGGTTTCAAATCTTTTTTAAAAGCTTATTTTATCGAAAAATCTTTGATATATTATACCCCCACATACCAAAACACATCAACATTGGAGATAAAAGAGAACAAACATACCCACCCACAAATCCAATTTTTTTTTTAACTTTTTTGGCTTTAAAATGGAAGCTGCTAAGATTTCCTTTAAATTTTGACTTTAACGCCTTATTACAAAAAAAAAGAGTTGACAGATCGGTAATGAATTAGTATTATAATAGCCCTAGGAGAACACAATATCACTATGGAAAGAAATTTTTGTACAAATTTTGCGAATTAAAAAAAGTATTGCTTACAAACTGGCCACATGATTTTGATTAAATTTTATAGGCTCATAGAACTAGGGTTACTATAGGCTACAACTTGGTTGGTGTCCCAGTCTTCTAATTTCTCTGTGACACCTTCTATGAGTTTATAAATATTAAAAATTTGTCCCTTTATTAAAAAAAGAAAAGGGAGACGATAACATTCCTGTTTAAGCTAAATTGCTCATAAGTGATTGTAGAATAAAATTCACAACTTAACGTTGAGTGGGGAGCTTAACAGGTTCACTGTTCAATGACCCAAATATGGGTTGCAGACTTAATTACTCGGGAGTCCTGCAACTACATGTGGATCGCATCCAGTAGGAATTTCAACTACTGCCCATTTATACACATTCATGTGTAAAACACCAAATTCTGTTGTGGACTGGTAGTAGCTATGTTTTGAAAACAAGTGCTTCCGGCTCATGTATGGTTCAGGACTCTTCAAGTTAGTAGGCTTTCAGTACAGATTTTTACACTCATAAGCAAACATATAGCGTAGAGTCCTACACTCATATAGGGTACGTTACAATCTTTTCCATTGTTCTCTATGGTGGACAGTGAACACGTTAGTTGCCCTCTCCCACCAAATTCATCCTTCCATTTTTGGTTTTCTTTAATCCCAGTGATTTTCTCTCATAAAAAAAATTGTTGATTGTAACTTCAGGTATGCTGGACCGGCTGGCTATTCTCTAGGACGTTCGATGTATCGAACTATTTACCAGCATGTTCGTGTGGTAGGGATGCAAGTGTACTTTTGCAAATACAGTGAGTAACAATATCTAAAGTAGAGGAAACGTGAGGCAAAGTATTTGGCTCGTTTTTATTTTTCAATGTTGAATTTAGTGTACAGGTTTGTATATTCTGCTTCAAAATTTAATGGTAAAGAAATGATAACAAAAAACAAAAGCAATAAACTTATTTAAATTGCAAAAAATTTGAATTTCTCAACCCTTTAATTTTAATTGTTTTAGGAAAGTTTATTATGGAGTGATCTATAATTATATACTTTTAAAGAATGACTTTTGAGTCAATACAGATAGTCATAACTAACCTTGCACTGGTGGTGCTGGTTTGGTACTAAACGGTCCTACGTAAAATACAAGACCACTTTCTTGTTGGGGAAGAATTTCCAGTCTTATTTCTGAACTATTACAGGCTTCAAATGGAGGATACAGAGCCCAACCGTTTCCAACAAAATTTACTCCCATGGAATCACATTCTTCAGTTGGTGGTTGGATCGGTTCTATCGCCAAACAATCGCAAACTGCCTCGACAACAGCGTTTACCCCCACAAATGATGTTTGATTTGTATATACCACAGCAGGATACTTCTTAATGTCCAATCGATTGGTACAAGAACTATGTTCTGGACACACAGATTCCTCTAAACATTCATTTATACTTATCAACACGAATTTTCCACCAAGCAGCTTTTCCAACTACAAGCAAAATATAGTGAAATTAATGCAAATAAATATTTGTGGCTGGAATTGCTTACGTCTTCTTGATGGTCATAAACTTTAGAATTCAAATTTTCTGGTAGATAGTATGGAGAACCATGAGCAGAAAATCGAACATCTACATATGAACTATTAGAAGGCGACACCATAACAGTGAAAACATCTACATTGTCTTTGGACGTATTCAACAGTTTTGCAAAATACTGCTGAAGAGAATCTTTCTTGCTAACAGCGTTCTGAAATTTATTCTATAGTTAATATAAGTACAAAATCAACAATTTGTTTTCATGTACATTATCTGGCAGTTTTTCAACAAATTCTTCTACTGTTATACCATTTAGTCGAACAGAACCTGATTTTTTTACAGCTTCTTCTGGAATATATTTAACCGTTACTTCTACAGACGCCTCCACTGTATGTTTTTCAATAAGAGGTGGTGCTTCTTCTGTTACCAGAAATTTCAGCGCGTACTGTCCTTCGGGAGTTCCATTTTTAATGGTGATAGTGCCATTATCAGTATTCAACTCAAAATGCTGATCTTCAATTGATTGCCACTGGAAGTATTTATCATTCAGATCCCAATCATCAGGATCATCTACATATACACGTCCAATTTGAATATCTGGAGATTGGCCCTGGAATTATAACTTAAATCTACTGAGCTGCACTAAGTCTATTTTTCCCCAAACTTACTTCATAATTATACACAAATATTTGACTATGCCCGGGTTTAGCAGCATTATCATTAACATCTCCAATTATTACTTTCATATAGCTAGTTTCTGTGAGAGGTTCCGGCTTACCACTGTCAGTTATTGCAACAGGTACTAAATAATACTTTTGTTCTTCTCTATCAAAGGTAACATCTGCACGTAGAACATCTGCATGTATGGAAAATTTATCACGTATATCACTACCGGCTTCATCAGCAATGGCGTAACTGAATGGTGGACCATTTTCAGGGCTATCATAGTCATCTGCAGTTAATGTAATTATATTTCCTGGACTCTGATTCTCATACCATACAACTTCGGTCTAATTTAAAAAAAAACAATTTAATTAAACTAACATAATGCTTTATTTACAAATAATATAAAAAAAAGAAGTTTATTTATTAGTGGTACTACACGTCCTTCAAAAAATCTGAAAAAAATAGGCTGTACCTATTTTGATATTTTATAAAAAAAAATATTAAAAATTAAATATCATCCCATTTAAAATTTTTAAGTTACCCACCCATTCCTTAAAACAGGGGCGCTTTTCAAAATTCACTATTATCTAATATGACCTTCCAATCCATAAAACCATAAAAAACTGTCTTGCTCAATCTTTTATGGTTTTGAAAATATGAGGTTGAACCACTTTAGTTACCGCACCCTGTATAGTATACAAACTTTTCAAAATTGTCAAGGCACCATTGCTAACTTCTTTATTATTGGAGCTAGGAAGTCCGTTTGTTTAAACCAGGGGCGTAACTGCAGGTGGCCCCAGACCCACTCCTTATATACTGTGCCCATTTAATAATTATGAAAAAATCAAATTGTGCAAATCTGAGATATACTTTAGAGCAGAATTACGAAGAAAATAAATTTCAGATAGTAATTTAACATAATTTATAAATAAAGTAATTTAACAGTCTTTTTAAGGAGCTCGATGCTGCTCACAATAATGAGGAATTTTATTACATTAGGTAAGCTGCCAAGCTACTCTTTTATTTTTATTTTTGTATGTATTCAGGCCCACCCTAAACGTTAGGTGTCCATTTTTTGCCCACCCTACTGTTTGATGCTGGTTGACGCCTCTGTTTATTGTAGACCCCAGGATTTTTTGTTGTACTTGAACGTGAGAGTGTGAATGTTTTAAGGCAAGAGTGAAATGTGAGTATAACACACTCACGTGCCAATCTCTACTTCTTTCCATGTACCTGCTAGAACTACTAGATCTGAAGTGATTTCATGTAAGCAATGCTGCCTTGAACAGACTGATGATGATTGGAAACAGGTGTCATGGCAAGGTTTCTCTCTATGTGTCACAATAGTTTTGCAAGAGAATAGAGATCTGCACGTGATGTCATCTGTTTTGTGGTATTGTAACTGTTGCCTTATATTGTTTTGATTTACTTACTTGCTTTATAATGGATGACAATTCCGTTTCAATAAAAAAATACATAAATAAATAAATATTCAGGAAAGTTTTAATTTATTAACACGTTAAGCAGCACTGATCCACTCATTGACTAAGCCGGCGGCATACTACATGCAGTATATTACTTTAAAAACGATTTGAGTGTGGGCCGACAAAGCATTTTGCAATATACATAGCTGATCAAGCTAGCTCTGTTTAAAAAAAAAAAGCAGAAGCAGAAGCACGATCAACAAGAGTGGTTTAAATGTATCTTTTGTTATTAAAAAGATGCAATTTAGTTAATACTTGCAAAAAAGAACAAGGAGCATTTTAGTTATCAGCAAATCATTTAACGTGCTCAACGTGTTAATGGCCCACATTCAGAATATTCAAGGAAATTAGCATGAAGTACTTACCACATTTAAAAATGGGGCGTTGTCGTTAATATCTTGTAAGAATATGTTAAATTCGGCAGTGTTAAGCTGTGAACTTGGGCCACCATTATCATCATACGCAATTACATATGCTTGATACTTTGGAAAACCGTTGGGTTTATCTCTGTCCAACGCCTAAAAAAATTATAAATTACTAAAGATCCATTAAAATTTAATATCAACATACTTTTATAAGTGAAACGCAACCATCACTGCTAATACTTAAGAAACTCTTTTGGTCATCTGCTATCCGATACACTATGTTCTGAGGGGCATTGCGATCTTTAATATCAGGATCGTAAGCTCTCAAATTTAAAATACATCCTTCTATTAATTGTTCTTCTGTTATGTTGATATTCTTTTCGTATGGATCAAATTCTGGTAATTCATCATTTACATTACCAATATTGATTACGACTTTGGCTGTATCTTGATAAATGCCATCATTTGCTTGCACAACTAAGGTGTACTGCTCGATTTTTTCAAAATCAAGTTTATTATTAACCTTTATCCGCCCAGTGGTGTTTTCCATGTAAAATGCTTCTCCTATGTTACCATCTGTGATGCTATACACAATAAGAGCAGCAATATCTTTATCAATTGCTTTTACTTCAATCACATCTTTGCCTTTGTCTGTACTTTCTAATATATTATCAGCAATATATGTTGTGTTAGTAAACTGGGGTTTGTTATCATTACGGTCCTCAATAGTAATACGAAACGCTTGCCTCGCAGAATTGGGCTCATGTTTATTACTTAAAATTGCACTAGGAGAATTATCTTTTGCAACAATTAACACATTATAAAAGTCTTCTGTTTCTCGATCAAACATTCTCAAAGTTGTAATTTTACCAGTCTTCTCATCAATTCTAAATAAGTCCTTGAAATTATGTAACTCGTAACTAACTATGTTATTTGCTGAAGTGCCATCCTTATCTATAGCTCGTACCTGTAAGGTAAAAACATCTACATAAAAGAAAAGAAATAACCAGATACTTTTAGACTTGTGACGAAAACAAATAAAGTTAACTCAGATAAATAATTATTCATCTAAAACTGTTTAAACGGAAAGACTGTTGTTCTATCATTCAGCATCACTTACTTGCATAACTTGTGCTCCAGGTGGTTCATTTTCCAGTACACTTCCAGTAACGGATTCTATAAACGTAGGAATTTCGTCATTTACATCTTCTACTTTGATGTCAAAGGTAACAGAAGCTGCAAGTTCTTTGTTTGTAGCGCGGACAGTCAGCTGATATTCGGTTACAGTTTCGTAATCTAATGGACGACCAAGAGATATGTAAGCCTCTGTTTCGCCCTCCTGTGTTAATTTAAAAGTTTGATCTTTGTTTGTTTGCGTTGTTTTACCCTTAAGTAATTCAAACTGCAATCCTGGTTGTTCAATATTTGACCTGAAAGGAATTATTGCAAATTATAATAGAGCTCTAAATCACCTACCAGAATCTATATAAAATAAATCCAAAACTGTCTCAACTTTACGCGACAACGGGCCCCCATTGCTAGAAGTCAAATCTTTACCCACTTCTAGCTCTCATCAAACCAACCTCTGCGGGTTACAGATGAGTGGGGAGTAGCACACGGGTTCAGCTAGTTTTTTTTTATTATAATAGATTTTTGATACACAGATTTATTATTAATTAACAGAAAAGTTGCCTATAATTTGGAAAATTGCTCAAATATAATATAATTTTAAGAATAGTCACTGTTTATTCCTATTTTTTATTTATTGCCACTTAAAAAAAAAAACTGAAAAGATTAATCAAAAGCAGAGTATCAGCTAGTATTATGCTAAACTCTAAGAACATTGACAAATTTGCAACAAGTGAAAACATCTGTATGTGAAAAAATAAAAACATAGAAATAGACTATAATAACTTGTTCCAGTACTACAACTCTTTTAAAAGAATTCTAGAACAACTGCAATCTAATGCAGAAGAATAATACGTGTCGGAGAAAGTGGTTATTCTGCAAACTAAAAACATCGTAGTAACCAACAGTCAAGTCGTATGGGATTAATTGCGGGGTGGCCCAAAGGCAATTCGGCACGCGAATACAGGTGCCATATCTACATTTCTGCATTTGTTACACAATATTTTTTTTAGTTGTTTTTTGTCGTGCTTACCGACTTTCAACGAGCAGGGAGTATATGCTCCAGCCACCAATAGCGACTGTGAGCTTTTTACAAATAGTTATCATGTTGTCCAAACATCTACAGACCAAACAACCTGATTTGGCTTAAATCCGATTATTAAAAAATCCTATCCCGTATAGTAGTAAAATCAAAAATTTGACGACCCAAATGGGTTAATTTTTAACACCAACGCCACACCGCTGGTGTTGAGTCCATGAAACTCAACTCTTCGAGTTCATTTTATGAGCGATACAGGCCATAATTTTTGTTATTTGTGGTTTGTTACTGAAACCCAATTCTGCCCTTCTTCCCAGTACAAATTATGATCTAAAAGAGGAGCAAAAACGTCTCCCGATGTTGTGTACATCAACCGATCAACTCCTTTTTTGTGTTATTCGTAATTAAATCTTCATGTTACAACACTGCACAGACAAACACTGTGTATACTATATGGATACATTCATGTTGTCCTAGGAATATGTAAGGTCAAACAACTTTTATCAAGAATAATTTTTTTTGTTACATCAACAGAAAGTAAATAAAGAAATATCTGAATTATAACTGCTTCTTTAAACAAAAAACATTGTGGATATTCTACTAATTATTTCACTTTTTACACTATTTGCCCTTTTTCTTAACTTTTCATATCATCTTTATTTATTATTTCTTATTATTTATCATTGTATGTATAGCAGCATATCCCTATAACTTTTGTCTTGTTTTATGATAAATTATGAACAATAAATGTATTTGTGGAATGTTAAAGATAATTATTTTAATAGTTCTAAGATATTTATGAACCCAGATACAATAACAAATATATGATAAAACTAGTAAACACAAAATTTAAAAAATTTTAATGGAATATTTCTGTATTGGATGGTGGCAGCTTCATTTTGGAGTCGAGTCATTCTGATGTTTAGCTAAATCCAACAATTTTTACAATCACACATAACATTTAACCATCAAAACAGAGTGGAACTTATTAAATTCTGAATGTAATATTAATAAGGTTCGTCTTTTTTTTAAAGAGCTTGCAATTCCAGTATTTCCGTATTGCTGCTCAGCACACATAGTGCTATACAGGATGTATCAAATTGCGTGTTAACTATGGGGATCTCGCTTATTTGAAGAGATACGACGATCGTTAAATTAGAGAAATGTTGTGGAATTGTATGCCCATTAATAAACTGAAAGGAAACTGGGGCTATCTTGCTTAGTTTCTAAAAGAACTAGAAAATACTGAAATTTTGGATATTTTTATTTTCAGCGATAACTCATTTGTCATTTATATTACATATTTCTAGTTTACGCATTATTAAGACACTTTTTCATGCTGAATCTAAATTTTTGATCAGATTTGGTATAACTGTTAACCATTGTCCATTTTCGACTGTCAACTTTTTTTTCTTCTTATATCCATGGTACATCAATCATGGTCGGCATTTTAATTTTTTAAATATTTGAATAGAGTTTTTAATTCTGATTTCAACGATGTGTCACACTTTGCATTTTGTTTACGTTTTCAGCATTTTATTTCAGAAAATAAAAATTTCATAAGAGTGCCATGGAAAGACCACGTCATTTAATTTATTTTGATACAATTCTGGTAGGCTATGAACTGATGGAAATAAAACAAAACAATACTTTTACTAACTTTGGTCTTTAGATACAATAGGTACGCGAAAATTTTAGGAAACTTTGTTTTGAACGTAGGCAGCAGGTTAAGTTATTTTTTACAAAAAGTACACAGTTACTAACACACAGATTAGAGAGTTAATTTTAGACGAGCTTCTGAGCATGTTTTACAAAGGTGTCAAATGTTTTGAACATTTATTTAATAATTGTTTGTATTAGTGCAGTTCTAGTGTTATCTCTTGTATTTATTTAACCTATTATTCAAATTTGTTATGTCAGTTGCAAACATAAAAACTGCAAGTGGAATTTTCAGTATAGAAATTTTATCATTCATTTGTTTTTATAAAAAATAACATAACCTGCTGCCTACACTCAAAACAAAGTTTACTGAAATTTTCGCGTACCTAATGTATCTAAAGACCAAAGTTAGTAAAAGTAGTGTTTTGTTTGACTTCTATCAGTTCATAGCCTACTAGAATTTTTTTTAAATAAATTAAATGACGTCGTGGTCTTTCCATGGCACTCTTATTGAAATTTTTATTTACTGTAATAAAATGCTCAAACCGTAAACAAAATGCAAAGTGTGACACATCGTTGAAATCAGAATTAAAAACTATTCAAATATAAAAAAAATTTAAATGCCGACCATAAGAAAAAAAAAGTTGACAGTCGAAAATGAGCAATGGTAACAGTTACATCAAATCTGATCAAAAATTTAGATTCAGCATGAAAAAGTGTTCTAATAATGCGTTAACTAGAAATACGTAATATAAATGACAAATGAGTTATAGCAGAAACAAAAAATCTGAAATATCAGTTTTTCCAGTTCTTTCAGAAACTAAACAAGATAGGTCTAATATCTTTTTAGATTATTAGTGGGCATAAAATTCCACAAGTTTTCTCTAATTTAACCATCGTCGTATCTTTTCAAATAAGCGAGATCCCCATAGTTAACACGCAATTTGATACATCCTGTATATGGGTCTAACATGCCCCACTCCGAAGTATCCAACCTAACTACAGAGCCTGTCCTTGCTGCTCAAAATTTAAAAAACAAATCCGGCTACAGACAGGTCCAAACTCGGCTCCACCGGATAAAATTGCCTTAACTCACAAACCTACCGTGGCCACCTAAGTTTCCTCTTTAAAAGAAAAATCATAAGAGTCACATCTAAGCAACTCTTATGATCTTTCCCCTACCCAGTGGTGGCTCGTGGGTTTAGAAATAAGTGAAGCATTTTTGTAAAAAAGAAATTGAGCTACCCTTAATCGCCAGGAGGTGTAGAGCACCGACACCCATGTCCTCCCCAAACACTTTAAGAGACAATTTTATTCAGTATGAAATGTTAGTTACCGATGAGAATACAAGGCCAGTAAAACAGTTTTTTCTAAAAATAATAACTCCCAGATAACCAGTGATACTGCTCGTATCATACATTTTTAAACTTTGTGTTGTATGAATTGCCGTTACTTTTAACATTAACAGTTTTACTTACTGCTAATTTCTTCGATCTCTCCAAACCTAAAACTTATTTTTTATCCTCATCATTAGGTTTTGCTAAAGGGGTTTCAAATAAAACACACGATGGCATGTAAAGAAAGCATTTCTATTTTAAAAACTTGCTGATAATGAAGCACCGACACTTTGTGCGAAGCGCTGTAAATATCGAGTCATGATCTACATGACGCTAGCAGTAGGTTGGGGTGGTGGGTCATACGTTGTCATGGTAACCAGGTACTTCGGTGCAGCGATAGAGAAAGCCACATAAATCTTTTCACTTCACTATGTAGTCGTGTTGGAGGGCCAATAATGCACGAACCTGGCAATTTTTAACATCGTGGTTGGTAGAAAATTTTCATTAGTAATGAATTTATATAGTTTTATAAATATAGATACCAAAGATCATAAAATAATAAAAATTGCTATTAACAAATTAGTAGAGCTGAAACAGCGCCCCCCCCCCCCACCCAAGCCAGATCAGCGCATAACGTCTTCACAACAGATCTACACATTATCTCAACCCTAACCTAACTCCTAACGAATTCTCAACCTGGACAGTTTGGAATCTTTAACAATTTTGTCACCGCCAGAGATTCAAACCCATTCCAAGAGCGTGCCGTGCCGCAGCGGTGTTAACCACCGGGTCAATCTCCTGGCGTCATAAGATTTAAACACTGTCTATTTGCAATAAAAAACTTCATATTTCATTTTTTATATGACTTCAATTATTTATTTATCATATTTTGCTAAATTATAGTGCTGTCAAAAAAAATGTTTATTTGGTTAACCGATTTCGCAATTTTTGACTGGTTCATTAAGAACCTGGTTTTTGAACCATATTACGGTTTCCATGGTTAACCGGTGAACCGTAACCGGTCAACAGCACTACTAAATTCCTTAATATAATAATCAGTACTCACCTAGCTTTGAAGGTAGCTATTTTATGTTCATAATTATTGAAATTTTCCTTAAGAGAAATTGGCATTTGCGGATACTCCTCAAAAACAGGAGGTTTCTTCCGGGAGTCAACCACTTCGATGTCTACATCTGCAAGAGCTTGCTTTGGCGGCGTACCATGATCGGTTACGCTAACTTGCATATAAAAAACGTACCCTTTTTTCTAAAATTGACAATGGTGTGAGAATTTACATATACTGTCTTACAATATAAATCTTACTTTATTCAAGGACTTCTTTAAATAAATTACTCCAGTGTTTGGGTCAATTCTAAAATATTCGTTGACATCCGCATAAGCGGCGTTTTTCGAGATTAAATCATAAGTTAACCTGGAATTTTCTCCATCATCATAGTCATAGGCAAACACTCGCATAACTTCTCCAGCTTCTTTCAAATCTTCAGCTACATGTTCTTTATAACTCTGCAATAGTATAAACTAACTGTTAGACCACCAGGACGTAATTTTTATTAATTTTACAATACCGTCTGATCAAAAACTGGATCATTGTCATTGATATCCTGGATTGTAACTTTAAAAGTGCAAACATCGGCCAAAACAGGTCTACCATTATCTGTAGCTGTAACAGTTAAATACAGCTCTTTTTGTCTACTAGGTTCATCTCTGTCAAATACACTATGTGTAGTAATGACGCCACTAGTTGAATTAATGTTAAAATATTTTCGATCTCCATCTCTAGTAATTATAGTATAACTAACAGTTCCTCCGGAATCCTTTGGATCTTTGTCTACAGCTGTAACCTAATCGTACACATTTAGTTTACATATACACAAATGAATTTAAATAGTTATAGTTACTTGTATAACAGGTGTTCCACGCTGCTGTTCCTCCTTAACCATGGGTTTGTAATTTGCACAATCTGTGAACTCAGGTTTGTGATTATCCTTCATATCCACATCAGTTTGACTTAATCTTGACAAGTAATTGTTTGTTGAAATATTTGGATATTTGACAGTATCTGTAGTTTGTGTTTGGGTTCCATATATGTCTCCTAGAAACAAAAATATGGGTTAATTTTTGAAAAGCGAAGTTAAACATAAAGAAGGAACATCAATAAACTTGAGCTAAACTACCACCACAACCTAGAACAAAATTATCACAAATAGGTTCTGAAACAAAAAATGACTCAAATTGAAAATCTGATATTAAATTACTAACAAACCAATATTTTATGATCGAGGCAGATTTTTACAACACCTACTTGCAAAAACTACACTAATAAATTAATAAAGAAATAACAAAACATATAAATATAACATTGCATAAAATATGATGATATGATTTTGGCAGTACTAGTATGAAAAACAAGCAAAAAAGCAACCAAAAAAATTATAACTGAACTGAAGCTGTAATAAAAATAAACATCATAAATTAAAAATCCATTATTAATAAAATAATTAAAGTATGGTACGTAGTACAAGATACAACTCTCACGGAAATGGTCCATCATTTTTCCGAGTATTTACTAAATTAAATTGAATTAACAATATTACAACAATGTGATGCACAAGTTATGCCCAAATACCTAAAACGGTCAGAAAGATATAGGGAAACGAACAGAGGCGGTCTTGTTTTAACTGCTTCGCGTTGCAACATATCTCTCACAAAATGCAGAGAAAAATGTAAAAATAAAGTGGTTTTATGACAAGCATAATGCGCTGAGTCTTGCATCGGAAATACTACAGTTAGCAAAGAAACATTTTTTGCGCGTTTTGTGAGAAAAAATATCAATGTGTTGGGGTTAAAGAACACCAAAAACTAAATAACAAATTCATCAGTCTAAAATGGCGGGATCCCCTAAAATATTGCTGTACCCAAAAACAATGTTTTGGGATCCTTTTTTACAATTACTCGTGAGCAATTTACCTTCAACTGAAATCTTTTGTCGTCCCTCGTCTATTTATTAATGGGGCATGAATTTTTAATTTTCAAAAATTCATAGAAGGCGTCACAGACGAATTAACTCATTGGAACACCAATAAAATCCTATAACAATTTCTAGCTCTAGGATCCCACCATATTTTAAAAAACGTGTACCTGAGCAACATTTTATTGAAAATAACCAAAATTTAAGTATTATTTCTTTTAACTACACGTATTGGAAGCATGGGAAAGTAGAAATAACCTTTCTTCCCTGCATATCATAATAATGAAATTAGTTACAATGCGCCATTAAATCTTCACCTTGCATATAAACATAAAACAGTGTCACTGTTTACATATTTTAAGTTTGTCCACTTTATACAAAATCTAACAAACAGATTGTGCAGCCCACATACAACAAGTCAGTGGGTTGGAACGAGGATTCCACTAAATTAAAATTTCCGTTAAAGATGACAAACTCTTAAGTACTTGTACAATATTTCTGATTTTGTATATAGGTTCTGTTAAAATTTAGTTGTACTTTACTTAAGAAAATCAAGTGTGTATTTGTTCAATTTTTCTTATCTGTGGTGTGCTCGTCTTGATTCATAAAAATATCTATTTTAAAATGGCGTCGATATCAGACGACACTCATTGAACAAATGTTTGAAAAATTTCAAACCGGAACCTTTTTATTTTTTTGTGTCCAGACTATAAGCCGACTAAATGAATCATCAGTTCTAAAGTTAGTTACACCCGCCAGGTGTATGACCCTGGCTGTCGTATCTAAATTCTATAGAAAGCAATTCATTGGTATTTTTTGTGACAGTTTTCTAATTTCAAAATTGGTTTTAAATAACCTCCTTCTATTCCGTTATATGCTTTTAGCATCGTGGATACTTTCATAGCAGAAACATATCGCATTGATTATTTTCAAACAAACGCCACTGATTTTTGTGTTTAATATACTAGAGCCAGGGGCGTCGTTAGGGGGTTCTTGAGGAGGGGGGACGCAAGCACCCCCATTTGTAATTTGCGCCCCCCGAAATTTATTTTTTTATTTTACGAAAAACAGAATAACACATAATTGTTGTATATGAAATATACCAAGTACTCTGCATCGAATCAAGTGACTCCCCCCCTCTTTTTCTTATCCTAACGATGCCCCTGACTAGAGCATTATGTCCAGATGCTCGCGGGTCAAGTATTTGAAGTTTCTCAAATCAGCACATTCCTGATAACAGTAAGGGCTATGGGTGCATATTGAATATATACTGAATTACTATCTAATATTATTGAAAGTATAACACGATAAGAAGATATGAAAATTGTAAAAATCAGTTTATCAGGAAAATTACACAGTATTAAGCTAATAGATAAAAATGGGCGAAGCATTTCGCCCAGGACTTTCCCATACTCCAACAAAATATCAAAATTTACTTTTAATCTTTTCAAAGGTATTTTGCACGTTCTAGTTCCAACAGTTACTATAACATCAGAATACCTACTTCTAATACTGCGCTTCGTAATGCCATGGTAAATTGACTGATCACTCGCCCGATGCCTATACAATAATATAATATAAAATAAAATGTAAGTAAATCTATACACCACATTCATATTCATGTTTCTTCTTCCAACCCTACTTATGCGCACAAGACGACTTGAACAAAGCACTAATTTACAAATACGTTCCCATGTTTACTCCTTGGTTTTACTAGAAAACCCGTGGGAAGACTTTAACAATAGCACAGAAAAGGAGAATCTATAGGTAGAATAACTCCGAGAGAGACTTGCATTGCATATATTATTTCTAAGTGTATTATTAATTTATTAAATGCCTTTTGATAAAGTCTGCGACTTTTATTGTTCAAGTAGTATTGAAGAAATAATATTACCTAGTTACATATGTAACATGTTCTAATTCCTGCCAGTTTATTTTCTTCTCCTTTAACTAGGTACAGCACTATTATTAAATTTACCTACTTACTTGGCAACTCCAAGGTGAAGGTCTACCAAAACGCTCTCTTTAAATATTATGCAATACTATTAAACTGGATTTTACTTTCCCATAATTCTGAGTCTTATTTTGAACGTAAAAAAAATCGATTCCAGAATTTTGGCGGAAGTACATGTTTAGCGCCCCCGAGAACCAAATAAAAGTGTTTTTTAAAATATGTCCGAGGGGTAAACCGCGAGTGGAAGTACGGTGGAAGTACGTGGAAGTATCTTGAACTAAGTGGAAGTATGTGAAGTAAGCAGGTGGAAGTACGTGGAATAGAGTGAAAATTTGTTGAAGTTAGTTGAAATACGTGAAAGTATATGAAAGTACGTGAAAGTAAGTTGAACTTACGTGGAAGTAAGTGGAAGTATTTTCAAATT
Organism: Ctenicera cuprea; assembly: GCA_958336395.1. NCBI lineage: Eukaryota > Metazoa > Arthropoda > Insecta > Coleoptera > Elateridae > Ctenicera > Ctenicera cuprea. The sequence continues at coordinate 5,777,244 of OY284496.1, forward strand.
TTCAAAAAAATATTGTTCATTAACTGACCACACGATTTTCATTAAACTAGCCTTATAGAGATGAGCTACAATTTTTACCCCAATGTGCTAACTTCTCGGTGACGTCTTCTATGAACTTTTGAAAGTTAATGAATGTCCATTTAACAAGCGGGGGGCGATAAATCATCCCCGTTTAAAGGAGATATAAAATAAGACTTGAAACTTAATTTTTAGATGCACAGGAAATAATCTTCCACAATTTTTTACTGTGGTCTTTTACATTCGTCAAACCCTAACAAACTTTTTCTGTAAAAACAAAAACAAAATTGATAACGTTTTTCAGTAATTTTGGGAGATGAATTGAAACGTAATCACAACGAAAAATTACAAATTTTGGGTATCGCAATGGAACCGAAAACGAAATTAATAAATTTCTTGATCTTGACCAGAAACCGCAATCCGAATTTTTTTAAGTTCCACATACTTTCAATATAGGAAAGAATTGATTTCATGCAAATTTTCTAATTTGAGATTTTAACGGAAATATACGTTTTATACCACCACGAATTTAAAAAAAACACGTTTTTTTTAACAATGTCTGTCTGTTGTTGGGTGTGCTTGTATTGCTAGATTACATGTGAAACGAGAGGAACAATTTATTATTCAAATTAATACTTGAAAAAAAGAAAACGACAAATTTTCCGTTTCTAAATCAAATAGGGCATGCCCGCAGGTTACTGACGTACGCTAGCGGTAGCCCAGCCGGAACAGTGACAGCACTAGTGCGATCATACAAGTTACTGTTGTCGCGCAAAACGTGCATACAGACATACTTTTGATACGATCAACAATTTCTAAAGTATGAGGAAATCCGGGCGAAGTGCATCCTATATTTTTATTTTATTTATTATGTTTATGGCAAATAATAACGTGCAAACTTATTATTTCGCTGTGATTAACCCTGTTGATTGCCGATAGATTTGCAGCCGCAATAAAAATTAAAATTTAGTAAGGATGCTTAGTAATGCAAAACAGCAAAGTTCGTACATTTAATTATTCTATATTGTAACTTGTTGAAAGTATTAAGCGGGTGTGCCATAATCAGCAACAGTAATGTGGATTATTCAAAATAGGAAGAAATGAGTCAAACCCATACAAATTTAGTTTATAAATACTGCAGCTTGGCTGTTAAAAAAATACAAACATTTGCTTTATAAAGACTTGATGATTTTGCAACATTTAGCATTCCATGCTTATTATTATTATTAATAATACGAAAATACAGTGAATATTTTTCTGCGTCTAGATACACTTTTATTTTTATATGCATTAGAAGCAGCGCCATCGGGCTGTTAAAGATTGCGCACCGCAGTGTTGGGAGTATTGTAATATCAGAGTTGCATAAAAATCAGATTTAAAAAAAATATAAAAAAAAATAGATTGAGATCCAAAACATGTATTTCCGTGGAAATATAGATTTCGAATATTTGGATGAAATCAATACAGTATAGAAAATTCAAAAATGTTCTTGGTGTGGAGTTGGGCCGGCCCACAGTGGTTCAAACGGCCAAATCCCTGGCCAAAAATCGAAAACTCAACTTGTTAGTTGAAAGTTAATTTTCAGGGAATCCGGTAGAGGACGCATTAGTACATTATAATCCGCAGAACAAGTGTCCAAACTGTCATTTCTACCCGCGGGATTTCATGTCAAAGTTAGCCGCGCGCCGAGCGTAACGCACGGCCTTTCTCCACTACTGAAATATCGCACGTGTTCAAATCCGTGTAACTTTCCTTGCGAGTGTTGTTTTTCAATTCTGAAAAATGGAGGTTGTTCCTGAAGGTAAGTTGAATTTTTCCTGCTTTTTTAATTCATGAAATTTATGTTTGGCGTACTTGACAAAGAGCGCCAAACGCACGACTTAAAAATATTCATGTTTTTCGAAACGCCTTTTCTAAAAGTATGAATATAGTTAGAGTCCCGTGGAATCTCGGGATTTTTTTAAGTTCATTGTGTAGTTTGTAATGTTGCAAAATAGATAGTGAAAAGAAATTGGGCTGGTTTGCGCAGGTTTGTCTGCTACGGGGCTTTTCTAGTACGCGCGCGCTTCGGAATGACTCAGGCCATGCTCCGGCATGTCAAGCTCAGCCCCCTTATCTTAATTCTTAGGCGGGGCCCGTCTACCTAAGTTAATCTTTTGTCACTTTAACCCTCTTTTCAGATTTATAACGGTTGTTAGAAGTACGTTCTTACTACGCATGTAAAATATTTTACCTTACTGTAAGAAACATGAATATTTCAAAATTCAGAATATTAAAAAAATACGTTTTCTTATGATAAATATTAATAATTATGTTTTGTTTAAACTCTAGATTCTGAAAATAAGTACTTGGAGTGTACTTTAATGGAAATATTTGAGATTTTGAAAACTTGTTGGATCATACCATTCAAAGACCAAGCGATTATTCTGCAAGACAAACTGGCCGAATTAAAGGAAGTTCCTTTTAAAATTCATAAGGAATCTTTTGACATGTTGAAAACGTTGTCATCCAAAATGCAGACGAAGTAGAGGGAATGCAATCGCATAAAATTGGATTTCCTAAGAAAGAATCAAGACTGGCTAGAATCGTCAATTAAAATTCAAGTAAGTTTCTTCGAGTGATTGTATATTACCATGCAAAATGTGTATATTAATTTTTGGTGTTTCTTTTACTCAGAATGCCTGTGCGATTACGCGTAAAGATGGGGATTCCACAGCGGATACCAGTAAGAGAGGGCGACCGCGACTTTCCGCGGAATTTAATGACCCCAGTGATCGAACAAAAAGAAGGATGACCGAAGAATTGCGTTCTGAGAACACTGCAATGAAGCTTGTGTATGCCACGGAAATGACTCTCCGCGCTTCTGGATCTTTTACAGCAGCAAACGTCTTAAAGGACATTGTGGACAACGGGGCACCGCGTGCGTTGGAGTATGATTCAGCTTACAAAAGGGTATCGCAGCAGAATATGGGGGAATTTACTAAACTTTCGAATATAAACTTGCTTTTGTATTAAGCATAAATATACGATATTTGTATATTTTAAAACCGTTGAATTTTTTGTACCAAAAAAACGCCATTTTGAATCCGCCATTTTGAATTTTGAAATTCGGATGGCAGATTCGAATTCAGCGACATATAAAACGTAAATCTACTAATTTTTGTATTGATTTACTCACTGGCTGATTTTTGGCCAGGGATTTGGCCGTTTGGACCACTGTGCGGCCCTGTAAAGGTATGCACCTCCAGGGCTCTAGTCCCAATTGGCCCCTGTCTTCATACATTTGGACATATTGCAAAAACTTTCCAGAAATCACACCCGTAAACGTCAAGCCGATTCTCTAAATTTAATCTATTCAATCATAGCCAGTTAATGAAGTTAGGGGCTAGTTTCTTACAGGCAGCTGCTTCATAACTAAAAGCTTGTTAGGCCACGGCTAGTAAATGAATACTATTATTAGACACCGGAAAAGTCTCCTGCGTTCTGTACCTTGACCCTGCGATCGCAACAAGTATAGAATTTAAAGCAGTTTAACAAAGAACAAATAAGTAACATAAAAACTTCTTAATAGCGTACCCTAAGTGATTTATTTCACTCTACAGAAAAGAAACATGGAAAGTACATTTACATTAGTACAGTATATCAGTTACAAAAATTGAAAGTTTCGAAAATTTGCTAAAAATGCATTTGCCGTTTATCCTATACCTATTCTTAACCTATATTTTCAGAGTAATGTGTAACTACACCTGGAAAATGCTTGTGTAAAACTGTAACTGCACCTGGAAAACGCTGTCATGCCTGCTTGGAGACAGACACTTGGATTGTCGAGTGAAGGAAACAAGACGATATTGAAAACACTTACACTTTATCAAGTAGTGATTTCATAAAAATGCAACTGGCTACTAGATTTTTACTTTCCCATACTTTCGGTATACGGAAGTATTGATTTCATGAAAATTTTCGAATTCTAGATATTAACGGAAATACACGTTTTGGGGGCCAAGGAACCTAAAATGGTGTTTTTTTAAAAATGTCTGTCTGTGGGTGTGTGGGTGACGCCTCTACAGGCGAGAGTACTGGACCGATTTTGATGAAATTTTAAATGAAGAGGTGTATCGAAAATTGTAGTTCTATAGTTACTCTTTTCAAAAAAGTCCGACACCGGAAACGCAAGTTAGACATGTTTTTTTCTGCAGCGTTTTTTTCTTCAAAACAAAATTTTGTAAATTTGAGCACGTCATCTGAAAGAAGAACTTAAGGCAAATAGAAAACTCTTTTACCTAACTCTCTAGCTTCAAAATGGCGGCTGCTGTCACTTTTTGAAAATCTCGACTTTGACGCCCATTTACTCAAAAAGTAGTTCTCTGATCAGGATCAGTTACCACTTGTTTGAGAGCCCTTTGTAGGTAGTATACGATGAAATAAAATTAATTTTGAAAACTCGAAAACGATCGCAAACGCTGCTTCAAAATTTGAATCATTTTCAAAAACTGTCCACACGATATTTTAAAACTTTTTGAGCCGATAGAGCTTGCATTGAACTACAAATTCGTTTTTTACTAATCTTCCAAATTTTACTGACGCCTTCCAGGAATTTTTGAAAAATTTAAAATTGATTAATTATTTATTTAAAAACGCATCAGTTTGATAGACTATTTAAAGTACTTTCTATGAATTTCGATGAATGGAGTGGAGGGTTGCCTATATAGTATGGGAAAGTCCACTCAAAATCCACACTTCAGCTCTTTTTTTAGTATTTTGTAAGCTCATAGAGCTGAAGATGAGCTACAATTTGGTTCGTGTGCCAGCTCGACGCCTTCTAAAATTTTTTGAAAATTTGAGTTTTAACGCCTATTTACTCAATATTAAAGCGAGGAAAATGCCCCAAAGGTACACAATGCTACAAGCTACTACAATTTTTTAAGCGACTAAAACTGTGAAATGAAAATAATATCTAAATTTTGATTTTTTCAAACTGCGTAAAAACTGGCCTCACGATTTTGTTTAAATTTTGTAAACCTATAGAGTGATGGATCAGTTACAATTTGGTCCGTGTCCCATTCCGCGAACTTCTTTGTGACACCTATGTATTTTTGAAAACGGAAGATTTTAACCCGCTTATTTAATTCAATAAACGGGGATCGATAAAAAATTTCTGTTTACGCTAAATTGCTCATGTATGATAGCATAATAAAGTTAGGTTAAACCCCCTTCCCCCTCCAATATTTGGTTGGCGAATTTGTCCTTCCGTTTTTGGGGGTTTTTTAATTTCCAGGAAATATTTTTCAGAAAAACGACTTTCTTTAGAAAAAACTTTTTTTAGCGTACTATCAGTTTATTTTACAATACCCCCCCCCCCCCTCTCTCTCGCCCTCTCTGCGTTATCTTGAGATTTTTAGTGCCTGAACTTCCGGACTCTAATCATAATTAACAATATCTGAAGAATAAGAAAGTCCAGGCAAAGTGCTTCGCTTATTTTTTTTGCTATTTACAAGTTTGCACAACATCAGGACCGACCTGATCGGTGTCTACAATCCAAGTACTTCCCTGTTCCCTTGCAGAACTTCTGGCATCACTCAGAGGGAATGATCAGTCTTAATGCTCCGACTTTGATCGAGTCACAGCGTAACGCCGACATATGAGCTTTACATCTGCATTTTGGGAAATTGGGCATGCTAAAGCCCCAATTAAAATGTGTACAAAACGCAGCCAAAAAAATTTCGACATATTCAATTTCACAAACTTGACCAACGAATACTGAAAACTCTTTCAAACTCTTTTTTGATCCACATTTCCACAATTAAAAATTCTTTTCATAGCTCGTTTGAATTGTTTTAGAACCAGTTATAATAATTAAAGCAACTGGGCTATTATAATCTTGTTCTTGAAGTTCATGTACAGTAAGTTTACACGGATACAGTTTAAGTTATTGTCTAACAATTTTATGACAAGTGCTTGAAAGTACCACAACTTGCAACAGCAACATTCGTACTTACTTATTTGACCTAGGTTCGCCTCTTTATCTAAATCTTCAGGTTTTCTGATAGATTTCATTTAAGCACACATTCAATTTGTCGGAACCCTTCGATAATTCAGTTGATAAGTCTACTTACAATTGTATCAAGTCATATCAGCAAAACTAGCTTGAAATACTTGCATACGTACAGGTACCGAATAAATTTAATATCCATTTATAATACTATCTTTCGATAGTACGTAAGAGTCCAGTGGCGGCTATTCCACGGGAGCTATTTTAGTAATTTTAATTTAAAAAACTATCATCTTTATTCATCTTAAAAAAAAGCGCGAGATTTTATAAGGTGCCCGAAAAAGTTAAAATTTACAAAGCATTAGAGCGAAAGTGGCCAGCAGCGGATCTAGACGGATACGCTTTCGTCTAGCAAAGAGGTTCTGTGCACCGATTTACTCCCGCTTAAGCTTTAATTGGCCGATCAGAGACTAGCATACTATGTAACTATCTCGCAACTTTAACGTGCATTCGGTTCTGCAGCTGCGCAGCACCAAAATATTGGTTTAGTTTTCATTAGTTTGCTGATGGGTGCTTTTAATAACGTTTATCTATGTATTTCCAAAGTATACTTCCTGAAAAGTGCAGTTTGATGATCAACAAATAATAACCAAATAACAAACATTTTAATTGAGTAGTTAAATATTATTATTGACGGTGCCGCTGCCTAAAAATTGATATTGTGACTTTTTTAAACGTTCGTAGGAACATAAATTGCAAATTAAACGGCAAGGACGTCCACTACCTGACATGGTTATCGAATTCCAAAAAAAGTGGCAGAGAAAAGCAGTGTGTAACAAAATTTATACGCTCAGATCAATTGATTTGTCGAAAAAACAGATTTTTTCTGTTTTCCATGCATTATCTTTGGGGCGATGCTAAATGCGTAAGTGCCGGGCTTTAAAAATCCGCACTTCTGACTTTGTTAGGAGGAGTATATTGCTATGATATTTAGAAGTGTTTGATTTGACTGGGGTATTGTGGTTGCTGGAAGGCAATTTTTGGAATGCTTGCTGCAGTTCAATTTACATTTGGAGATTTATGAAGACTTGTAATATTTTAATATTCTAACTTATAAACTCAGGGTTGCGTATTTTTGCTAGAATTCCTGTTATAAATTCTAATAATTGTTATTTTTCATATGGTTTGTTTTTACTGAAAGAAAAGACAAACACAACAGATTGATACGAAGACTATTTATGTTAATTGTAATTATAATTTAATTCAGAATTGTTAAAAAGGTTTAGTTTATAAAAAGTTTTAGAGTTACTTGATTTGTGCGTCGACTAATGTCAGTTACGATGTCAGTGTCATTGTGACAAATATATAAAAGGATACTCTTGGACATGAGGTTTATGTGTTTGTTTTATAAAAATAAAAATCAAAGAAGGAAGACAAAAGATATAAAGAAATTTGTTTGAAAAAAAAGAGACAGAGAATTTGATATCGTCTGGATGAAAACAGAAAGAACGAGTTTAAAACGTAATGTAAACTGATGTTTAATAGATCAGAAGAAAATATAGGTGATTATCTACGAATTGTAAAAAGTACAGAAGTATTATAAGTAAAAGGCGATCGAGGAAGTTTCTTCGTTTTGTGATAGTGGTAAAAATAAATTGGAAAGAATATAAAACAGAGATACAAGAAGATTCGAATTAAGGGCGAGTATTATTTGTTGCTCGAGAAGCCATCAGAAACGAAATAGAGGTTGGACACTCAGCGTTTTGCTAGAGCGAGGAATGTCATAATAAGAAGACGCTAAGTTAAGTGTTCTAATTTAATAAAAAAAAAGGACAATAGTAATTAATAAAAATTCATTTAATTTTCGGAAAACACATTTTGAAATTCTTTTAATAAATAAAAATTTATTTTGTAAAGTTGATATCGTTGTGTGTGTTTATTTATATTTAAAATTAATTAAAATATCTTATTTACAAGCTAATAACGACCCTGAGAAAATTAGAAGAGTCTCATAGCAAGTTTAAATTTAATTGCGTGAATTGCAGACAGTTTAGGGATTGTATTCTAGTAGTCACAAGACCAAGCATATCATTGCAATATATTAAAACCAACATGTCCTAACGAATATGCTTTAATAACTGCCTGTGTTTCCAACCATCATAACGACATCGTGTTCCCCTTCAGCTACACAATTCAAAAACTTATAACATTCCACATAACTTTAAAAGAACCATAACATTGAATATTAATGATCTAAATATAGGGTTCCTTCAGGTCCTGGACGTGATTTTCTCGAGTTTGGTATCAAATGTCAACATGTGTGAGAGTGACCTCTAACACAAATAACGATTTGGGACTAAACACTTTCTTCTACAGAATTTAACCATTTTAGTAAGAGTTGTAAGCTCAATGTCAAAATATAAATAACATCTTTGTTAGTAAAACTTACTATATTACAATTGCGGCGCTACGAAGTATAAAATCGCTTATGTAATTTCTATAATCGCTTTGGTTACAGTCTGTTTCACGGAGTAAGTGGCCATGCATTTTAACTATGTGAATAAAACCGGCAATGCGTAATAATGATGCTAAATATTTTACAAACAAATTCAAATAATTAAAAAAATATATTTAATCACTTTGTATTTAATAAAAATGTCGTACGAACATAGGAAGAAATAAAAATGATTTAAAAAAAAAACTTTTTAGGACTTGAACCCAGGACCTTCGCATGGGTAAGGGATTACTCTACCTCGAGACAAGCCTGTAATGTAATAAACTTCTATAGACAACCTACTTTGATTATAACTAAATCACATTCCGATTAGATTGCTATAGTTCGTACTCCGTGAAACACCCTGTATAGAGATATATAGAAATAGTAGGAAATTTTAATTGTAAAGTGTAAGTACTATTGTTTTGATCATTTCACATAAAAAAATAATGATTTAAATCAACTGATTTTTGAGTGGGATATTGTTTTCATGTGAAATTTTCCAACTACTACAATAACGTTTATAACCTGGCAGTAATCTTAAAATAGAATAGAAAAACAGAAAAGTGTTAAACAATTATATATTTTATTTGAACTGCATACATTATAACTTATAATGTATGCAGTGTAAGTAATTTTTCGGGGAGGTGGTGATCAAAATATCAGCCGAAGACGAGTGGGTTCGAACCCCACTCGCTGCACTTATCTGCGTTTTTATAAAAATAAGGCATGCTAGCCGGAGGACGTGTGACCTCAGTGTTGGAATGGGTGAATTAAAACCACAAATAAATATATTTAATTGCCTTTAATAGTTCAGATTTAGGTGTACGTCTTCACACTACTTCAGCTCGAACTTGAATAATAATATTTCATGAGTTTTTAACATGATTCCGCTGAAATCTTAGCTTTCTAATAAGGTCAACATTTAGTACATTATGAATTTACAAACAAACGCATATTAGTTTCTAGGCCACCAGATTCGGCTATAAACATGTTGATTAATTTTTGCTATATGTTTTCGTGGAAACCAACACTCAGTAATTGGAGCCCTCGTAGGCAGGCACAAAAAAGTTTTTTTTTCATTACTACACAAATTTATACATAATAGCAATGTTACTCAAACAATTGCGTTTAGGCTACTATGAATTCTACCGAAATGTATTATGAAACAAAATAATCCTTATTCAAAAAATGTTTAGACAGTAAATTTTGTCAGTATATTATTAGTTTGTGCAAATCCACCAAGGTTACCTAAATTTTTTGATAATAAAATCAGTTTGAATGAAAAAAATCGATGTAAATCAAAAAAATCCGGTTTAAATTAAAAACATCAGATTTAATCAAATACATGGATTATTTAAAAAATAAAAGTCACTATTTTTTATACGCTATAATAAAATAGGTGCGCAATTTGTAATAATTTTCCATACCACGATCACGAATTTGTCAACAAAAAAATTTCAATAATAAACAAATATCAATTTAACAATTATAAATTGTTAGTTAATTTATCAATATTAAACTGCTAAAAAAGGACGAACTATTGCCGATGCTTTATTAAAGATGTGCGCTTCTTAATAAAATCTCTCAGCAATACATGTTTCTCGAACATGTTTTATTGTTTTGTTTATCAATCAGTATGATGTGCTTGTTAGCAATACTGTTGACCGCAGACAGCTTGCAGTCGATGAAATTTCTTGCTCCACTTTGGATTGACAATTACAACTAATAAATACATAAATAGTGGCACTCTTCAGCTGATCTTATTAAACAACTACGAACCAGCAGTTTTGTTTGGACAATATTGATGTCGAAACTAATATGAGACTAAAGCGCGTTCTAGACAGAAATAGTAATTTAAAAATTGTTTTTCGGTGTTCATATTTTGTAATAAATTCCAAAAAACAAAACTTTTTTTGTCAGTTAAGACGACTCTACTCTAATTTATTTAATCTGCTTTTAACGTTGTAATCTATATTCTTCTACATTACTGAAAGGCAAAGTGTTAGTTGTACTCATATAAATAGTTTTACTTTTTTTTTCAATCTTACACATACCCACTGGAAAAAAATGGGCGAAACACGTCGCTAATACTTTCCCATACTTTGAAATATTCTCGCGCCATTAAATGACTGTATAACATTGTTTTAACAAAAATTACTGAAAGAAAGGGATTAAAAAAAGCGACCCCTTAGCGGGAAATTGAATTTGCGATAGCCTGTGCAATACTATGTCGTCCCGTAGCTGTAAGCATAGTAGGCAGCCATAGCTTTGACTAAACCGCACATTTTTTTTTCAATCTGGCTGTTACCGATGCCGTGCACGCTTTTTATAAATAAGCAACCGGACCGCTTACAGTACATGGAACATAAACACGCGACTTTTGTTACTTAATTTATTTATTTTTTGTATGTATGATTTTGTTTCATATAAAAGAAATTAACTAGAATCTAAAAAACAAGTTTATAAAGGGGCGTCATATTACCATTCCTTACACACCAAGGCAATCTCTGCTCTGTTATTGGTTCGTCAAGTGTGCACTTAGCTGCGCCTACGCGCTGCCATTATCGCTAAAACATCCTATTAAGCAAAAGCAATAACAAAGTCGCATTAGTTTTGATTGCCCTAGGCGTGTAATGTATGGTAACATGCACCCGGGCGGCAAGTACTCTTAGCGCGTCCCTATAAAAAATTCTTAGAATCTTCAAAAAAAAAAACTGAAACACGAGAGACAATTTAACCACGTATTGTTCCATTCACGGATAAATGCACTTTTTGTAAAAAATCATTAAAGGTTGTTAGAAATATTATCGAATTTATTGGTCTAGCTGTCAACTCAACATTTTACGACTTTACCGAAGGGGGTGACGTGAGCGTGCTGGCTGAAGGCGGCGGGGTCGGCTCGTACGCGGGACTCTGAACGAAGCGCTCGTGTGAAGAAGTTCTTTGTTTGATTATACACAGTTCAAATTCAATGTTATACTTGTTGTTTAATTAAAGTATTTTGGCAACGTTCTGCAATATTTAGTTTTATTTCTTACATCAGAAGTGGGATAAAGTACGCACACCCCACGGTATATCGGTAAACAAAGTGTTAGTTTGTTGGTGGTGTTACGAAAAATGCCCAAGGACAACCAACAAGAACGGTGTCGTGGGAGGAAGAGGAGAGAGACCCACCAGGAATCCCGGAGTACACCCTCAGGGGGAAGTAGAAAAAGACGCACAGAAGCCAGGAGTGAGGAGCGTCAGCGACGTCGTAGTCGTCGAGACGATGGGCGTCGGGGCAGCAGCAGGAAAACAGAGCCAGGTGAACAGCACTCGAGACGGTCTCGGCAAAGTGAGATGAGCGACACGGTATCCCAGTTAGGAGATGCCATCGTAAGAGGTATGGACCGTCTTGTACAGAATTTAGGGGCGAGAGGTGCTGATCAGCTGGTAAGTGTGACCTCAATTAATAACAACATCGTTGAAGAGTTTAATCCGATTTCCCAACAAGTAAATGAGTGGTTATATTCGGTAGATGAATATGCTCAATTATACAACTGGGACGATAAGACGATTTGTCATTTGGCCCTGAATAAATTAAAAGGTCCTGCGGAAGTGTGGTACCGCGGATTGCCCTCGAGAGTTTTCACTTGGCCGGAATGGAAGGCTATGTTAACACAAAATTTTCTGCCAAAACGCGATCTACATAAATCTCTAGAACATCTTATGGCATGTATTCCGAAAAGCGGGGAAACTTTATACGAGTATACATTTAAAAAAATAGCGTTAATTAACAAGTTAAAACTCCAAATTTGCGACGAAGACAAAGTCAATTTAATCATGGGCGGAATCCGTGACGAACAAATAAAATTTTCAGTGGAAACGGCAGGGATAAAATGTCCAAGTATATTAGCCAGGCATTTCAAAACTTTAGACGAGCGACGAATAAAGCCGGGGCTGGTGGGTAAAAATGTACTCGACACAGCGGCGGCGAGGTTCTCTGCTAGTACAAGCAAAGAATATTCGGTAGCACCTAAAACCGTGAAAGATTTCAAAACAAACTCTTTACTGCAGTGTTTCAAATGTAAACAAGTGGGCCACTTCAAACGAAATTGCCCGCAAGGCCGACTATGACTAGCACCTGAAAAATACAATATAAATTTTCTATGCAAAAACACCAATGCGAAATTTTTCAAAACCGTGTTCGTAAATAATCACGAAATTAAATGTTTTATTGATTTCGGCAGCGAATGCTCTTTAATTACAAAACATGCAGTTGCACAATTATCGTTAAAAGAGATGTTGTTAAAAAACAAAATAATTTTGTCTACATTAAGTGGGTCCCACATAAAATCTCACTCTTTCGTTCGCGTTGTTGTTAGTGTCGACAAAGTCGAGCGAGATATCGAACTTTATGTTATTCAGCGTGCTGTCATGGGTCTTGATTTACTAATAGGTCAGAATTTCACCGAACTTCCTGACATCTGCTATAATAAAAGTGGTAATTTATTAGTATTTACAGAAAACGTCAATATGAATGTGTTAGAACGGTCGCTTATTAATGTTGGCGTTGAAGACCCGGTTGAAATAGAGTCGCTTTTAAAACTTTTAAACACCTATTCTGAATGCACCGCCGCAAATATGTCTGAACTGGGTGTTGCCTCTTTAACAGAAATGAAAATAACTTTAACATCTGAAAAACCTATTTGTCACAAACCGCGGCAATTCTCCGACCACGAACGCGAACATATCAGGGCAATTATTGACGAACTACTTAAAAACGGAATTATTCAAGAATCAAGGTCGCCATACGCAAGTAATGTGCTATTAGTTTCAAAGAAAAACGGAGAGAAGCGTTTATGCGTAGATTATCGCGAGTTAAATAAAATTACAGTCCTTGATAAGTACCCCCTTCCTCAAATTGAAGAACAGCTGAGACGTCTGTCTGGTTTCAAATATTTTACTAGTTTAGACCTTTTTTCGGGATATTATCACATTCCGATGGCCGCTGAATCTATTCCGCTAACTGCGTTTGTGACCCAGGATGGACATTATGAGTTTTTACGGGTACCTTTCGGCCTTACCAATTCTCCCGCAGTGTTTCAAAGAATGCTACATTCAGTTCTTGGGCAATTGAGATTTAACAAGGTCCTGGTTTATTTAGACGACGTTTTGATTCCCTCTGTTACTGTGGCCGAAAACCTTCAAATATTGCTAGAAATCTTGCAGCTTTTCAAACACCACGGATTAACGTTAAATCTAAAAAAATGTTTTTTCCTACAGACAAAAATTCTGTATTTAGGCTACGAAATTAGCGACTCAAATATTCAACCGAGCCAAAGTAAAATTGAAGCTGTGGCCCGGTTCCCAAAACCAACGAACGTTCATCAAGTACGTCAGTACTTGGGCTTGACCGGGTATTTCCGCAAGTTCATCCCGGAGTATGCTACAAAAGCAAACTCTTTGAGCCAGTTACTGCGAAAAGATGCCCAATGGGCGTGGGAAGTGGAACAACAAGCAGCTTTTGAAAAATTGAAGCATTGTCTCACGTCGGTACCAGTGTTAGCATTATTTGACCCAGGATTGGAGATTAATTTATACACCGATGCTAGTCGGTGGGGTCTTGCTGGAATCTTGGTACAGGTCCACGATAAGGGAGAAAGAGTTGTGGCTTACTTTAGTAGACAAACTACCAGGGATGAACAAAAATTTCACTCTTTTGAATTGGAAGCTCTTGCCGTGGTAGCTTCAGTTAAACGTTTCCGGCAATATTTGCTAGGTAGACCATTTACTGTTGTCACAGACTGTGCCGCGGTTAAAGGCGCATTTTTGAAAAGCGAGGTTAATGCCCGCATTGTCCATCGCCAGGGGAAGCAGATGCAGCACGTGGATGCATTGAGTAGAAATCTTCCGGTTGTCACAAAGGGGGTATTCATCACGGCAATAACCGAGGATAATTGGTTGTTGGCGGCTCAGCAAGGCGATAAGAATATAAAAAAAATTAAAACTATCCTAGCATCGGGCGAAACTTACAAAAACAAAGAAATTTTTCGCGACTACGCGTTAAAAGGAGGTAAAGTGTATAGGATCACTAATTACGGACTAAGGTGGGTAGTACCGGATCTCGCAAAATTTCAAATCTTGCGTATGACGCACGACGATGTAGGTCATTTCGCATACGAAAAGACTTATGAGTTAACATCGAGCAAATACTGGTTTAAGAAGTTACGACGTTTCGTTAAGAAGTATGTTAGTAATTGTCTTAATTGCTTATATTTCAAATCACCTGTAGCAAAACCACCCGGATATTTACACCCCATCCCAAAACACCCGACACCCTTCCACACCGTACACATAGATCACGTCGGACCATTCGTAAAATCAAAAACAGGCAACACTCAAGTTTTAGTCATTATTGACGCCTTCACAAAATTTATTTTAATTTACCCGTTACAAAGCACTGAAACAATATTGGTTATAAACGCCCTAGAAGATATGATAAAGACATTTGGAGTCCCGTGTAGAATAATCAGTGATCGGGGTAAATCGTTTACCAGCCAAGCATTTCAACAATTCTGCCAAAGTATAGGCACTAAACACCATTTAAACGCTGTAGGCATTCCACGCGGGAACGGGCAGGTGGAAAGATATAATAGGACTATAGTAAACTCTTTGGCTACCATGGGGGCAAACAACGATGACGACTGTTGGGACGAAAACATAGCAAACATTCAATTAGGGTTGAACGGTACAGTAAACAAGGCAATCGGGGTAACCCCGAGCGAAGCTTTAATGGGGTACAGAGTTGTTTCAGACGGCTTGTTAGAGCCGGAGGAACGAGAGGTCTTGGATGTCACCGAAGTGCGTACCCGCATGGCAGTCAATGCGGAACAGTATCAAGCTGAGCAAAAACGTCGTTACGACCAAAAGCGAACTCAGGCACGGCTGTATGACATCGGCGATTTGGTGTTAGTACGGATTACCAGTGTGCCAGCCACGGGACAAAGTCGGAAGTTGTCACCCAAGTGGCGGGGTCCATTTCGAGTGACTAAGGTGGTTGGAAAAGACCGGTATGAGATTTCCGACATCCCTGGCAGCAGCCGTTCCCGACTGCGATATAATGGAGTGGCTGGGGTCGATAACATGAGGCCATGGATCCATTATGACCAAGCAATAGGTTAGGGATTGTAAGTTCCCTAGCTGTTCAGGAGGTGTGTGTCGGTATATGATTCTGCTACCTGACGGCGGTAACATGCAAGGGTTTTGTATGGTAGTCGTCATGGTGTGTTGATGGATCATGACATGCTCTCCTGGGGACACTGGTGGTACGGGCATTGCAAGGTACAGGTGTCCAGTAGTTTAGATAAAGTTAAAGAGTATTATACACCCTCTATGTTTTAGTTATGTTAAGAGTTATAAGCAATATAGATTTCTAATGAAACTTGGCCAAGTTTGATTATTTCCTTTCAGCATTTAGAGTACGGGCAGAAGTGTCAACAGATGGACGCTGATTGTGGAATGACCATTGTACACGTTGACGTGTAGGAACATTAAATTGTATAAAGTCTAAAATTGTGTTGAATTGCAGCTCAAGAACAGCTTCCCAGGTCCTACCTGAGTGAGGACACTCACAACGTCAGGAAGGGCCGTGTTAGAAATATTATCGAATTTATTGGTCTAGCTGTCAACTCAACATTTTACGACTTTACCGAAGGGGGTGACGTGAGCGTGCTGGCTGAAGGCGGCGGGGTCGGCTCGTACGCGGGACTCTGAACGAAGCGCTCGTGTGAAGAAGTTCTTTGTTTGATTATACACAGTTCAAATTCAATGTTATACTTGTTGTTTAATTAAAGTATTTTGGCAACGTTCTGCAATATTTAGTTTTATTTCTTACAGGTGTTTCATAGTGGTGGGTCAATTGGTAAATATGCACCAATTTACAACATATAAAAATTAGATTAAAAGTTGAAAGAAGATACAAACATCAAAATTACAATTTTCTTTCTCATATAGGTACCCTGATGGCCATTTGACTCCTATTTGCACTAAAGCTCAAAATTGATTTTACAGCAGGTTAGGGGATTATTCCGAGAATGAATAGTAGGTTTTCCAAACACCATTAGCTTGGTTTACTCCAGAAATATTAGTGACTGATGATGATACATATATAAATTCCACTTAGTCATACCTATATGGGAGAGGCACAGTTATCTATTTATTTTGCTCCATTTAAGTTTCAATTTTTTTTGGTAAAAGTAGTTTTCAACGAAAAATATCGCGTCCTGATTTAAAGGTATTTTCTTAAATTTGATATACTTATTACATATGATACAATTTTACTTTGCGTTTTTGCAGCCCTTATGAAAAATCGTTTAAGAACCCCAAAGTTAAATAAAACTGATTTAAATGCCTAGGTTATTTGGTTTCTAGTAAAAATAGGGATTATTTTTGTACAACTTATTAATTTTTGTCCTAACTTGGTATTAATATTAATCTATCCCAATAGCAATCCCTTTTATTTATCTTTCGGAAGATTCAGCTTCAAGAGAAAAAAAAGGAACTTACATTCTACTCCTTTTGTTAATGATTATTTTGAGACAAATGTAATTGACGGGTGGGTATACATTGCAATATGTGCGATTCTAGAGATCAAAGTTCGAAAACGTTCAGTTTCTATACGGGGATTAAAAATTCTTGGAAAATACATGCAGACCAGGGTTGTAGAATAATATATAGAATATGTATGTTAAATAAAACTGGTATATCTACCTTTTTCTATATATTATATATGTAGAATAGATATACGATAGATTCTATAAAAACACGTATGTGTGCATGTTATGGCTGGGGAAGTTGTGCGACTACCCAACGGTACGAACGCGCCGCCTTTCCTATTTTCTGTTCAAACGTACCGCACTGCAAACATTTTTTAATTTTCTGTTTTAATTTACCAAGCGACAAAGAAGTCGGCTCCCTAAAAAAATATACAAGAAAATTGCGCCCTTTAAAACGTTACGTCTGGGACGGAAGACCCTCTCGCCCCACCCTAATACCGGCACTGGTTGCAATTATTTTTATCTTTATTTTTTACGTATTTGTTTAACAACTAATTAAAACCTAACTTTACTGGTTAAAAACGTAATGAAGTATCGAGTTATGGGTACCATTGCAACCGTTACGAAGTGCTCTTTCCGAAAAACAATATGAACCAATATTGGTTTCTTTGAAATTTCTAACTTTTTCTCAAAAAACTGTTAGCTGAATTTTTTAAGCGGCCGGGATAAACGAATTCAGACAGCAAACGACAATAAACAGTTCTACGGTAACACCTGGCTGCATAGGAACAGTTCTACCGTCTGTCTATAAAGTAACCCCACCCCCTAACTAACTTTTGAACAACTTGATATTTTACCACAATATTTGGTGTGCTTTAATGGGAAATTAAATACTATTTTTAGCCAACAATTAAACTTTGTATCATTCAAAATGGCGACTGGGCGCCATTTTAAATTTTTTTTAAATAGAAAGGGGGGTCGAGTGACACCTTATTTGAAAGGTCTTTTAATTCTGCACCTGATCCTAGAGTTTCAAAAAAATATATTCAGCCATAACAAAATGGCGGATTTTAAACAAATGGACTCACTCAATTCAAAATTGTTTTGATTTTTTTATCCAGGGTCGAGTGACACCTCATTTGAAAGGTCTTTTAGTTCTGCGTCTGATCCTAGAGTTTCAAAGAAAAATATTGAGCCATAACAAAATGGCGGATTGTGAACCAATGGACTCACTCAGTTCAAAATTGTTTTGATTTTCTTATCCAGTAGTCCACTTATTCATTTGCAGAACTAAGTTTTCCCAGAAATATCTCAGGTGACTTGAAATAATATTGAAAACGTTATGTTCCAACAAGACGGTGCGCCGCCTCATTATTATGGGCCTGTTTCTGACTTTCTTAACGGACATTTTCTTGGAAGATGGATTGGCTGTAGAATAGCCGGCTCACTCCCCAGATTTAACTTTCTTAGATTTTTTTCTGTGGGAATATCTGAAATCGAAAGTATACAGAACCCGTCCAGAAACAATTGAAGAACTGGAGCAACGCATTACAGAAGTTTGCAGAAATATCACTCCAGAAACTTATGAAAATGCAAGGCAGGAATTTCATAACCGACTTTTTATGTGCCAAGAAGTGAATGGTAAACATTTCAAACACTTTTTTTTGAACATCTATGTTTATTTGCAAGCACACTTAATTTAATTATTTTTTGCTTTAATTCTTAGTTTTTTTAAATAGACTTCTTTATCGTCAAACATTGTCATTTTGTTATGGCTGAATATTTTTCTTTGAAACTCTAGGATCAGACGCAGAACGAAAAGACCTTTCCAATGAGGTGTCACTCGGCCCCTCTTTCCAATTCAAAAAAAATTCAAAATGGCGCTCAGTCGCCATTTTGGATGATACAAAATTTTAATATGGTCTGAAAGATAGTATTTAATTTCCCATTACAGCACACCAAATTTTGTAGAAAAATATCAAGTCGTTCAATAGTTAGTTTGGGGGGGGGGGGGGGGGTTACTTTATGGACACAGTGTATATCGGCTATGGCAATCTAGACGCAAAACAAAAAAAAATTAAATAATAGTTTTAAAGCTGTCATAAAAACAATTAAAGTGCATCATGGTGTGCAAATTTTACCCAGATTTCAAATATGTAAAAATATACAAAGTGTTGCGTTTAAAATAAGAAAGTTATGGTTAATTCCGGCAAAAACGGAAGTGTTAAAAAATTGCTAATACCATCAAATAATTGAACTTGATGGATATATTACGTATTTGTATGTATTTCTGACAATTAAAAAAATAGTTTTAATCGCCATTCTCCGTTTATACTTGATACCCGAGACCGAATAGGTAAACTGCACATAAATATCCCAAAATACACGTCAATGTAATGGAAGAGATTAAATGTAGGCGAATACGTGATCAATCAAGAAAATATATAAAAAATTTGAAGAATTCAGTGAAATACGCTAAGAATACAACGAACACACCGATTTATATGAACAGATAAACAATGCAAAGAAATACACTTACAATACAAAGTAATACACTTTTGTTGCGCTTACATGTCAAATCTGTTCCCGAGGGGTAAACCGCGAGTGAAAGTAGGTGTACAAGGTAAGGGAAGTACGGTGGAAGTATCTGAAAGTAAAAGTGGAAGTTAAAGTAAGGTGGGAGTACGTGGAAGTGCATAAAAGTATGTGAAATGTACGTGAAAGTATGTAGAAGTACGTGGAAGTACGGTGGTAGTACGTGGAAGTATGTGAAAGTAGAGATGGAAGTATGTGAAAGTAGAGATGGAAGTACGGTGAAAGTATATGAAAGTAAGTAGAAGTACGGTGGAAGTATCTGGAAAAGTGGAAGTATGTGAAAGTACATGGAAGTATGCTAAACTACAAGTGGAAGTAAGTATCTGTGTTAATGGAAGGAGGTGTAAAAAAATTAAAAGCGCGGTTTACCCCTCGTGTATGCCTTTATGTTCTTTATATTATAGCTCTCATACAATTTTGTGTATTTGTATGTACTTTCTGTATATTCCATCGAATTCTCTCGATATTTCTATGTAATTTCTAGATTACTTATACACATTTAGTCCAGTATATTGACGTGCATTTTTGGGTATTCATGTGCAGCCAGTGTATTCCGTGTAATTTTTGGATACAACCTCGATACAAACATTTCTGTTTCTTTTAATCGGTACCATATTGCGTGCGAGCTGCATTTCTGGATTACTTGGTACCTATGTCTATCTAACACTATTAGGAATTTATGACTGCTTTTAATTTTAAACAAAGAATTCACCCTTAAATTTAACAAAGTTGTTTAAGGATTACCATGTAAAATACCTATACATATCTGAATTAGTGGTACAATGCGACAGGAAATACCTATGGGTAAACTGGTGGCAACCTAACACTTTGAGACAAAGAACGATTTGGTACTAATCTCACATCACAATATAATTTTTTCAACTAAGTAGGGGTAAATAGGTGCGCTATACACGTGAATTTGGATTTATTAGTATTACTTGGGAGTTAGCATTAAAATATATTTAAATTTAATAAAATATGGTGCATGGGAACTAAGATAAATAATAGAAATATTTATGTAGCAAAAACAATTTGCTGTGCACTAGTTTTTAAACGACTACAATTTACAATGTTAGTTGGGACACCCCCTTTTACATTTTTTCAATTTTTAAATTTCTTTCCTCTACTATCTTATATAAATTTCTGATATTATATCTTTGTCTAATCGCACTTTTTCTTTGTTGGGATGTAAATAGGACTGCATTTTCATGATAGTATCAATAATTAACGGCATCAATGTAGTTGGGGATTTTAAAATCTCTAATGCAGTCATAAAATTGTTGATTACGCCTACCTACCTTGATTACTCGGAATGAATGACTCTACACCTAGGAGTTTGTGGTATGCGTCATTCGTTACCGCCCAATGCGGTCATATTAAAAATAACATGTAGAAAATGCAGGTACACTACATTCTTTGCTGTATGCATTATAGATAAATCGGATATATGCAAAAATGACATTATAAGAGCAAACTAATAAAACGTACCTATACAAAAGAAGTGATTGCAAGCGAAACTGAAGGTTTTATACAAGTCTATAACAATAGCAATGCACTTTAGAGCAACAAGTTGGCATAAGCAATATGAGTACGTGCATAGCTCAGCTTATATTGGCAAATTTGTAATTTTAAAGGTAATTCTAATTGAAACAGACAAAAACGTTATCACTTCAGTCATTACTCATTACATTACCTGTATAGCTATCATATTCTGTCGCACAGCCTGCAGTCTTCAATAAAACTAGTAAAACTACAGTTATCGGGTTGCTAATAGTTCTTCTTCGATTTGTCATCGTAACTACAATTAAATAAAGGCACCTCACACAGCACTTTCGTAAAATACTACCAAATTTTAATAAATATCTAAGGCGATGTATCACTTCACATTAAACGGACGATTTATTTAATCCGTATAACTTCCACTGCACAAAAAACAGACATTGTAGACCACTTTGGTGTTTATTTTACTTTTTTCCTTAAAAATCTTGTACTTAAACACTTTCCCACATGATCGCTGTACTGCTTAAACATCGCAAACAAAACTATCTATTTACAACTACTTTGATCAACGGTGCTTTAATAAAATACCGATAAGTAATACCGCCAGGCCTGCGTCAACACCGCCTCAAATCCGTTGTCTCAATCGTCTGGTGTGAATCACTACGCAATCGCAGCAAGTACAAAGAACGGACAAGGTAAATGCGGTGTTGCCAGTTTTAAGAGGTTTGCCCCATATCCGGAGATTATTGCTTCTACCCTTTAAGACATTTTGAAATGCGGTGGTAGTTGCTATTTATAAAATTTCTATGATATTTGTAGTTCCGTAATAACAGATCTTGGTAAAATTGTATCCAAAGCAGCAAAGTGGTAAACCTGGCCTTGTTACCACAGGCGCAGAAAAGGAGATAAGGTCAGTTCATTTTCTAATCTATCTTCACCATACTAAATCCGGAACTGTCTCAACTTCACGCGACTATAGGTTATGCCCTTACATCTTCAAACAGTTTATTTATTATTATGTTTGCCAGTGCCGATATTTATGTTACAGTCATGTAGAGCAAAGCGGCACATAATTTCAAAAGGTTGAATGTGTTAAGAAAAGTTATGCAAAAAATGCGTGGGGCGTAGTCCACGGATTCTGTTAGTTTTTTTTATTATTTATGTACAACATAACTACAATAAAAATCGAAACAATGACAAAACCATGAATAAATTTGAAAATCTTCTTAGAGAAGTAAATATTTTGTACCTTTTATCACTCCACACTAAATTCTCAATTGCTACTACGAATGTATAGAAAATGAAAAAGAAAAGTTGCTGAAATAAAATATTACTCCTAAAATATAATATTTCAATATTCTTTCTGAAAGAAGCTTTACATGTTTACAATAACTTTTTGGTTTCATGTGAATGTTAAGCAGTAATAACTTTTGGTAAAGCTCTCCAAAAAAATACAGTTTGAAGAAATGCAAGTTAATAAACGTTAAACATATCCAGTGGCGTAACTAGAAATTTTTGACCCTTACGCAGAAAATTTTCACCTCGTCTTTTATAAGCTTTTTATGAACTTTCTATTTACCTACCCAATTCTACACAAAGTGTTTCTCATCTTTTTTATCCAGATGAAATTAATTATTTTTTCTTTTGAAATATGTATTCTGTATTATATTAGGGAATAAGGGAATCATATTTTAGGTTTAACCAAGTAAGTAAACTAAAAGTCAACATCAAAATTCACAAGGATCACGGAACTCGTAAAACTGCAACGAACGATAATATAACATTATTTTTAACACTTCGCGGCCTGATTTCAATAGGAGAGCGATAAGCGATGATTAAAAATCCGAAAAATAATAAATATAGGTAAATAAAAACTAACTGAATTTTGCTGAGGGGCTGTTAATACATTGGGAACTCACGTTGCGAAATGATGAATGTAATAATGTAAATAAAAAAGAACGAAATTTTGGAATTTTGCTGAAGGCCGAGGACCCCTTAATTTGTTGGGTCCTTACGCACTGCGTGCCCCAGCCTATTGATAGCTACGCCCCTGAACATATCCTACATCATTCAACCAGAGGCGGAGTTAATTGGCGCTAGTTGGATGCCTTCAAAGCCAATGCTCTAAACATGTTTTTTATTGGAGTAGTGGCGGATTAGCCCACAGGCGCACGAGGAGCTCGCCGGTGGTGTCAAAACAAATTTAAAAAAGGTTATTTTTGAAAGTTTTATTATATGCTTAAAAAAATAATAACATTATCTTCTGCTTATACCGCGTGGTGGCAAAAAAAAGAAAGGAAAATCATTTTTATTACCATGAAGGTAGGGTGGGTTGCTATATGGGGCTTTCAGACTCTGCACCGACAGAGTCATAGGCCCTACTACAGCTGCCAATATTAAGGATGCTTTAGAGAAAGAAATTTGGCTAAATGGGATATTTTCTGTAGATACTACGGTCGCAATATTCAACTTGCAGCTCAGTAAAGTCGGAGCCAGGACAGACGGCCTGGGGAATCAAACCCCATGCTCGGTGTAATGCGGTATACATCCAGGACCCCTATTCTCGACTCGAGCTTCAAATTATTGGTGTGCATATATGACATTATTACATTTAATTCTCTATGCAATGACGCGATATCACAATCAACCTTTAGGTCCCACTACTGGGCTCTAGCACTCTTCTATGCCAAGTATTCTTTCTTAGCGCTAAGGTGGGGTACGAGGGACCTACAGTTTAACGTCCAATCCGAACGACTAATATCAAAGAAGGTTTTAGGCATTAAGATCCCACGGCTGCCTACACCGGATTGAAGAGTTTCAGTAGTGGGCTGCAGTATAGATTCTCATTGCTGCATTTTGGTTGCGGCATGGAGTCGAACCCCACACCTTTAGTGTGTTCTGTTGTTTTTCTTAGCATATTTTTTTGTTGTAAAACTTGCTTTTAACATTTTTTAGCATTTTTTAACAACCTTTTTAAATTTACCTTACCTTGTACATGTATACGTTGAACTTCCGAATTTTATTCTCAATCTTGCATATGGTGTATTTTCCGATTTATATGTTGACGAAACTTATAACAAACAGTACAGTTTTTTACCACATCTTTCAATAGATAAATATTTAAATTAAAACGTATTGTTTTAAGGCAGTGTTAGGGTTTAGTACTTGAACACATTAAGATATCGAATACTAAAAAGTGATATTTTTTCAATTTCAGAGTAATTTACCTTATTTTAAAGCATACAGTAATTCAGGTACATTGATATTATCCCTGTACGTGTTCCAAAACTTTCGACTTTGCATTTGAAAAACTAAACGTTTACAATATTCATTAGAAAAGATTCTTTAGAATATTCTTTATTGACTTAAATTCTAAACTTTTATTAATATTTCAAATTGTTGCTATTTAGGAAATTGCAAGTTGGTCATTTTTTTAAATTTCGGGATTAAGATTTGTTTTTAACATAAAAATATAATCGTAATTTTTTAATTAAAAACTGTACCTTCTCTGTCTGTACTTTAAATGCCCATCTACCAACAAATATGTAAATCACACTATAAATTTGGCATCAATGTTATGCATACACTCATAAGCAGAGCTTTGGGAACGAGGTGTTAGGTGATAACTACAGATTAATTTAATTAGAAAGCATGATTATTTAACCAAAGAAAGTCTAATATTACATATCAATTTCAAAATTCAGAAACTACAATAAATGGCCGATTTTCACCAAGTGTGCATTCCAAGAAATAGATCCTTCTCATTGTTTTAGTTTCCACAACGGTCACGAGGTGGCTTAGCGCAAAAGTAACTTTTGAAAAGTTAGGTATTAGCGTACAGGTCACTCTCGCACATGTCGATATTTGAAACCACACTTGACAGAATCACGCCCAGGACCCGAAGGAACCCTATATTTAGATCATTAATATTAAATGTTATGGTTCTTTTAAATTTATGTGGAATGTTATGAGTTTTTGAATTGTGTAGCTGAAAGGGGAACACGATGTTGTTATGATTGGGAACACGAACAGGCAGTTATTAAAGCATATTCGTTAGGACATGTTGGTTTTAATATATACTCCTAACAGTATTAGTCACGCCAGTGTTTGAAATTTATGAAATATAAAGTTACGATCTTTGTTTGATACGGATGAACACTGTGGAATATAACAGAAGAAATACTTATTAATTGTGTTTTTTACTTTTATTACACTAATTTTATAAGTTAGTAATAAGTGAGGAGCTTCTATACCAAACTGCATTGCTAGTGCCACCTACATGTAAATGGTTTAACCACGGGGATGTCCGAGTTTATAAAACGATAAAATACGATTTTTGTTTTATACACAAACACTGTGAAAAACAAGAATTTTAAAGCGTAATTCTTCATTAATGTTTAATATTAATTGAGGTTACATATGTGTACCAAACTGGGACACTAGCGCCCCTACATGAAAATGATTTATTTCCTATAAATAACGGAAACTATCATATATGGCTCCACGAACCTAAAAGCATACTGGGTTGTGGGTTTTACTGAAGAGTGCCCCAGTACAAATTAATTTTCAGTTATAGTTTGGCGTTTCCGTTTTTATAGACATTTAATTTATTAATTTAGCTATGTAAAACTGGAATAAAACAATACCATGTTCAAATTTTAAATAAATTCATTGACATTATTATTGAATTTCTATATAGTAACCAAATACCAATTTATACCTAGAAAACATAGGCGTCAATTACAAGGGAGCCTGGGTACCAAAGCACTTGTTAAAAAAATTTCATAGGGGCTTAATCCCCTTGAGAACAATCTTAGAAAGGTTTTGCCCCTTTCACTTACCTGGTGTTTCCTCCAGTTGCAATATGTAACTTAAAAACATCTTTGTTTTCAACCATGAGACAGAAGAGATTGAATTGAATGGCAGTAATTAATTTCAATACAGATGTAAGGGAACAGTTAAATTTAGAAACAATTATCGCCTGTTGTATATCAAGAAACTGCTGTTTCTAGAAACAATTTCTTGCTTTTAGAAAAATAATTTTATTGTAACATGAAATCTATTTCCATTAGTGTTTTACTAATACCTTTTTTAAACAAACTTTCACATTAAATTGTAGCCGCTGAAGTGTGTGGCTCAGAACTCTTTCAACACTCGCTTATCTTCCGTCTAACATTTTTTTCACAAAAATTAGATATAAAAAAATCACATTATAATATGCATCACTGTGGGCCAGCCCGATTCTAAAAACCTAGCACATACAAACGTTACCTACAATGCAGTAAGGCTTGGGCACAGTGATGCAAATTATCATGTAATTGGAGAGTTGAAAATACCTTGCAGCTATTTTGTCATGTGACCGGAGAGTAACTAAATGCACATTTCGCTTGCAGGGGCATGTGTAATTAGTGCACAAGATACCCTCTAGTCAAGTGACAAAATAGCCATATGCTAAGAATCACAATAAAAACCATCAAAGTAAAAACAATTTCAATCTGAACTATTAATTTATTAGAGAAAAAAAATTATCACATTTTAACAGTATAGTACTTAAAACTCTTAAGTTTAATTTATACACACTTTTCGTGTGTATAAGTTAGGCTTTAATTTAAATCGGAACGAGGCATACGAAACTGTACAGGGAAAAATTAATAGTAAATATACAAAACATACAGAAGTTACAGAAGAAAGGAAAACAATCGCAAATGCATCTAGTAACGCAACACTTATTAGGTATTTTTCAACGCAAGAGAAGCACATTTACTAGTGGTGCATTCTGTGCAACTTTGCATTTGCTATTAAGAACGCTTAAGATGATAACTCTGTCAGCCAGGGAGCGTGATGTCACGCGTCAGGTATGGGGATTGTCTAGACGCCTGTATAGTTTTGTACGCCTCGATTGGAACATAAACTAACTTACCAAATAAAACGTTTACTATACTAAGATTCAAATAAAAATTCAATAAAAAAAGTGGAGATCAATTTTATTTAAACTACAGTGTACAATAGCCGATGATGCAATGCTATTAAACACAAAATTCCAATGACTGTGTGGCCAAGTTCAAGAGAAAGCAACATTAATTTAGGGGTTTAATATTTAAAGTAATATACAGCAAATCTAAAACCTACACATATATACATAAACTTGATCTAGTTAGGTATTAAGGATCAGAATCAGAATTATTTGCAAATTGGGGAATTTCATTCCAATCTTGAATTTTTAATACTGATTTACATTCGGCACTGGTAACGCTTAATTTAGGTTGCAAAAATTTTTGTTACATTATTGCCCTATTCATAGCTACAAAATAGAATATGCAAACTAATTTCCAAAGCATGGGACGAAGAAAAGACTCCAGAAGAATGGAGATCAGCCATGATATGCCCTATCCATAAAGGTGAAAAAAATATTTGTAACAACTACGGGGGAATAGCACTGCTGGACGTGACCTATAAAGTGATTGCATTAATGATTAGAAACAAATTAAACACTTACGCTAACAAAGAAATAGGAGAATACCAAGGAGGTTTTGTGAAACAAATATAAAAGAAGAGTCTGGCCCAGAATCTTGAGCTACACATGTTATTCCGAAATTACAAGCAAGCATACGATTCGATAAATAGGGAAAAGATGTACCAAGCAATGCAAAAGTTACATATTCCGACGAAAATAATAAATCTTGTAAAAATAACCTTGAAAGGAACTGTAGGGAAAGTAAGAGTAGATGGAGCGGTGTCAAGGGCTTTCAACGTAGAGAAAGGGCCGAAGCAAGGAGATCCACTATTCACATTGCTATTCAAGATAGTGCTAGAAATAATAATTAGAGGAAGCAAAGTACAAACAAACAGTTTAATCTATAACAGTACACACCAAGCAATCACTTATGCGGACGACGTGCTAATGACAAGATCAAGAGCAGAAATGAAGGAAATTTTCAAGCACGTGGAAGCAAAGTCGAAAGAATATGGACTGGTAATAAATGAAAATAAATCAAAGCATATGAAGATGAAAAAAAACAGAAGAGGAAGAAAAAGACATCAAGTTGAAAGCGGAAAACGAGATAGAATATTGTTTCGAAAAAGTAGACAACTTTGACTACCTCGTAATAACAATAACGAGCAACAACAGTGAAGATACAGAGATAGATAAACGGCTAACGAAAGGAAGCAGAGCAGCAGGATTCTTAAAAACCAAAGTAAAAATTAGAGTGTACAGAACGTTGATTCATGCTTCAGTTATTTATGGTTGTGAGTTATGGGTAACGAACCAAAACATTGAAAGAAAACTAGAGGTATGGGAAAGGAAAATTATAAGGAAAATAGTAGGTGGAGTTAAAGAAGAATCTGGACGATGGAGGAGAACAAACCAAAAGGCAGAGGACCTATACGGGTATCCAAAAATAACAAGTGTAGTTAGAGCACAAAGAGCAAGATGTGATGCATATGGCAGAAGATAGAAACCCACGAAGAATACTATTAGGAGACGAAGGAAGTAAGAGGAAAAGAAAGAGATGACAGGAAGCAGTGGTGAAAGACATAAAAAGTTTAGAGTTTGAAGAGTGGAGAACAATGACTGTCAACAGGACAAAAAGGAAGAATATAGTTAAGAAACTCGAAGCCATGAGCCTATAAGGCATGTATGTAATGCTGAATATATATATTGCCGTATAATAAAATTATTGAATTTTGGAATTAAAACGAGTAAAATTTCTTCACATATTATAATTGCAAAAATTTTTAGTAAAAATGATAAAATTATACATTACACATAAAAAAAATATATTAAATTCAAGTTTTATTTATACTTTTCCCGTAACTTCATCGCATAGCGCAGCGAGAGCGGTGCATTCTTTTATTTTCTGTTCTAAGGAGTCTGTAAGAGATGCATTTTTTATCTCTAATCGTTTAGTAATAGCAATTGCTTTATTTATTTCCGTTTCATATTGATCACGGATCAATTGGAGTTCCTGATTAGATCTAAAAATATTATACAATAAGAAAAAAACTTGCAACATTTTCTTCAAACTTACTTTTCAATCTGCGCTTTGGCATGCGCCTTTAAAGTTTCATATTTTTCTTCACTTTTAACTATAGTGTCTTCTAAAGACATCAATGCTTGTCGCAGAGTCTCTTCGTTGGTTTTGTAACCATCAATGACACTTTTGCTCCGCTCATATTTTCTACAAAATTTTGTATTACATTACACGATAATGGATTTTTCACTTATAACTTACTTATGGACGTCGGAAAATGCTACTTCCAAATTCGCCAAATGGTGTTTCACAGTTTCGTGATTTTCATTTAACTTTTGAAATTCTTGCAACTGTGCCTTCAAAGTCTTTTCATACCCATCCATAACTTTGCTGTAAAATATAAGATTATTATTGGGAAATATTTAAATTACTAGACTTATTTCTTGAAACTTAATATTTATTTATTGTCTTAACACATACCTAAAAGTAACATTTATTGTATTCGGTCTAAAAATCATAGTCATGATTAAGACGAATAAGCATGTTTCAATCGCGCAGCCTGTTATTGAGCACAATTTTTTTGAAAATTTCAAAAATTTTAAATTTTTTTTCGCTTTATAGCTTTCAAGTTTTCGAAAATTTGTGTGCACAGTAACATTGTGTCTTTATAGGGCTATTACGATAAAATAATTGAACCTGTTTTTAAGTAATAAGGCGCTTAAGTCAAAATTTTCAAAAATGTATAGCAGCCGCTATTGTAAAGCTAGCATGTTCAGAAAAAAAGCGTTGGATTTGCTCGTTACCTAGATTCCATTTTTAAATATATCAAAATTGGTTTTAGAAAAAAAATGCTACAAAAAAAAACATTTACTTCTGGTTTTCGGTTTTTTTTTTGAAAAGCTAATTTTGTCGAGAATTTTTGATGCGACCCCAGATTCCATAGCTCATCAAAATCCACATACCCACCCACCCACAGATATTTTTTAGAAACTACTTTTTGGGTTGGTGGAGGTCCAAAACATGTTTCCATCAAAATCCCGATTTCGAAAATTTTCATGAAATAATACTTCGCCATAATGAAAGTATCATAAGGAATATACCAACAATGTTAATAGAAAATTCATTCTTTTAACACTGTGACTTACTTATAATTTTTTTCCTTATTTTTGCATACATTAATTTCACTGACGAGTTTTTGTTCTCGGGCTGAAAGAGTTTTCACCATGTCTTGTAAGTCTTTCGTTTGGCTATTATCGTTTTCTAAACACTTTTCTTTTAGTTCCTTGATTTCCTGCTTCAAGGCTTGCTCTTTACGGAGTACTTCTGTTTGACTTTTTATGATAATTTCTTCTTTTTGTCGCAGCTGTAGTTCTAATGTAGCACGTAATTGCTGCGATGCATTCAATTGCAATTTCAAGTCGGCATTCTCTTCAATTAGAACAACCAACTTATCATTCAAATCCATCTGAAAAAGAAAAGTACAAAGTAGTGATTATATCAATGTATGTACTCTTAAAGCAAAACAATACATACTTTTTCAGATACAAAAAGACAGTCTTTGTATGCTTCCAAACTCTCAATGACATTAACTGTGTTGTCAACAACACTGTCAAGAAGCTCCCTGACGAATGTTTTATTATCTACACTACCAGAGACAGGTTTTTCTACAGGAGAAGTTGGATACACATCTTTCTTAGTAATTTCTTGTGTATGATTATCAAAATTGCTTATAATGCATTCCTCTTGTATTAGAGTTTTCTCTTGTATTAGAGATTGCTCTGTTACCTCCGAATCTAGTTGATCACTGGCAAAGGTTTCGTCTAAAACTGGAGTTCCTATAATTGTAACATCACTAGCAGCCAATGTAGGTAATGGGGATGTCTCCTCTTTTTCGACTGTATTATCACCAACAGTAGATGCAAACGACAACTCTAAAATAGGTGATATTTCTTCTTCAATCGATTTAACATCACCAACTGCAGAAGTAAGTGATAACTCTAAAATTAGTGATAACTTGTCGTCTATTGTTGTAAAATCACCATCACCAAATGCAAGTGGTAACTCCTTTTCGTTTGTTCTCTCAGGCGAACTAAAAATATTAATCAAATTATTATAAAACCAAAACAACTGCATTTGCTTACGGTTCATAAAACGGGTCAAAACGAGATAGTAGAGAATTCCTTGGCCGAGAAGGGGTCTTTCGCTGTTGATCTTCTAGAAAATGCAAATAATTATGATTAATAAAATTTTTTATTACCTACAAATAATATAACCAACAAGCTGGCCAATGTGATAACTATCAGGTTAATAAAAACAATGAATATTGTAAATTAAAAGCATTTCAGTCACAGGTGAGCAGTTACCCTGTGGACGACCCCTCGAATTGTTACGTGTTGTCACTGCCTAGAATGCAAGCCTTAACCTTAAATAACAACCTTTTGCAACTTGCAAAGTGGGTGTACGTGGGAGATCTAGTATTAGGCGAAGTGGTTAACGGAGTGCTATGCCTTATTGCACTAAATATAATGACAGCTATGCACTGTTCTAACGAACGGTAATGACGGATAGATTGCACATTGTTACGGTGGATTCACATGCATGCGGCACGACGAATCACCTTTCAAAGCGTTCACACTTAACGCTATGCTCGCATCAGTAATGCTTGGAACATCATCTTATTTGCACTTTCTGTTTGCTATTGATTACACTACCATAACATTTGTCGGAATACCAAGCCATTTACGTCTCCAAGGTCAAACTTAAGCTTGTCTACACGTTCGCAATTGACACGTAATTTTCTAGTGAATCATAGCAGACGCTGCCAGTGGCGTACGGTGCACTTGACAATAAATTAGGACAAGAAATTGATCCCCACTCACCCAACTACTGGCGTATTTATGCATTTTAATGCGGCGAAGTAATTAAGAAAGAAACTGTTAAATCAATAAAGAATTCTTTGATGAGGGAACCCCTTAAACTATCAGTTTCTAAACCCTGGGTTGCGCAACGCGCTGGCGTAGCGTGCAGAAACAAAAAAAAATTGAAACCTTTAACTAAACATGCTTACAGGTAATTATCTGCATTTTTTATATACAGGGTGTCCCAGCACGTGCGCTTATAACTCCATTATGCAGGGTACAAAACCTTTCTTCAAATAAAAGCTACAGGGAAAAAACGGGGAGAAAGAAAGGGTTAAATCAATATTGAATACTTAGATGGGGGAACCCCTTAAAACATCAATTCCTAAACCCAGGGTCGCTAACGCGACTCGTGTGACCTGTACAAATAACAAGAGTTGAAACCTTAAAACTAAACATGCTTACAGGTAATTATCTGCATTTTTTTAATGTACAGGGTGTCCCAGCACATGTGCGAGTTATGTGATAACAATTCTATGAAGAAGCTTAGATAAAAGATATTGTATTTCATTTGATAATTTCTTTCGTATGTGAAATCTCCTGCTTTTAGAGTTCGTTCTATTTTAGCATTGCTTCAAGTTAGGCTGCCGGATTGAACTCTGACATATCTGTAATTTTTAAAATAAATAGTTTTTAAAAATACGTTTGGTCGTTAAATAAATTTAAATTGCGCTTATAACTCAATTATGCAAGCAACAGAATATTTCTTCAAATAAAAGTTGTAGGGGAACAAGACGACCACATTTCAAATTATTTTCAGGTATACAGGGAGTTCCATATATGAGTGGCATACGAAACTTAGGAGTCATACTCAAAAACAAAATATTTATTTATTATTTTAGGAATATAGGATATTTTTTAATGAAATTGTGGGATTTTTTGGGAATTACTATCAATACTTTAATTTTATTTTAGGATTTTTTAATACAATTACATTTATCAAAGAACTTTTAGGAAGCATTTGATGTCAACTTATTTCATTATGTTATATCAAAGCTATCACCTCATATGAATGCGACAAATAATATACGAGCACATATTGCAACTCCAGTAGGCAATTTTGGGTAACCCGCAAACATATTAAAACGCATTTGATGAATCAAGTCAGCATGTTTCATTTTTAATTTCCTACATTTTCACTAAAGGGAAATATTAGTTTGGTTTCATAACATTTTTTGAATTCAACATTTTGAAGGAAATACGTTTTTTGGACCTCCAGGAATGCAAGAAAGCGGGTTTAAAAAAAATTTATGAAGAGTTAGTTATGGCTCATAGCTCCCGAACGAAACGTCCAATTTCGATGACCTTAGGTGCAGTTATATCAAACATTCGTGGAAGTTAGACTTGTCTTTTTGGTAGCCATTTTTTCTCAGAAATTGAAATACCTGATAGAAAACCATACGGAGAATCCAACGCTTATTTCTCGATCTTTCTAGCTTAAAAATGGTAATCGCTACTTTTAGAAAATTTCAGTTTAACGCCTTATTACTGAAAAATGAGTTGCCAGATCGGCACAAACATTAATTGTTATAATACCCCTAAAGGACCACTATGAACCACAATTTTTGAAGAAATACAAACTTCGAAGTGAAAAATTTGAGAATTTTTAAAAGAATTCTCCAAACTGGCAACTGGATTTTCTTTTAATTTGAAACAAAGTACGAAATTTTTCGGCCGGTGCAAGCCCGCTGCAGACTCAAGGCGTTGGTTAAGTAGGTACGGACGGCGTGCTTTCCTACTATGTAAAAAGCGCTAATATAGCGCTCACGAAAATGGTTATAACAGCTTTATTTATACAGTTATCAAAAATAAGCACAGTGAAAAATATTTTTTTTATTAGAGCTAATTGATATGGGTAGTTAAAATGACGTAGCTGCCGGAAAACACGTTGTTGATATTAAAAAGTATCGTTCTTTGTCCTAACTTTTAAAATAGTTGAAAATTCTTGCTGATCCTAATAAAGTACTTCGAATAGTCTATCGAACTGATAAAAGTTTATAACGATCGGCGTTTGCGTTTTTGAATAAAAAATTAATCAATTTCAAAGTTTTCAAAAATTCCTAGGCGCGTCTGAGTGAAATTTGGAAAATTAGTAAAGAACAAATTTTGTAGTTCATTGCAAGCTCTATCGGCTCAGAAAGTTTTAAAAAATGGTGTGGGCAGTTTTTGAGATTTTTTTTTGAAATGTCCAAAGTTTTGAACCGCTAGCATATTTACAATTTTCATTTTTCCAAAAATATTTTTACATCACTTGATTATACTAATTAAGGGGTATCAACTATTATGGTAATTTGTATTGATTGGATATTTTGTTTTTAAGTAATCGGGCATTAAAGTTAAAATTTTCAAAAATTCGTAGCGGCCTTCATTTTGAAGATACAACATTTGGAAACAAAGCATTTAATTTATTTTTAGATGCACTGCAACGCCATGTATTCAAAATTTTAAAACAGTGTTTAGAAAAAATCTATACCAAAAAAACAGGTCTAGTTTCCGTTTCCGGTTCCGACTAACGACCTTACAAAGAACTAGCTGCAACTAAAAAACTTCCACGCACCAAATCTTATTAAAATCGGTCAAGGGGTTCCGGAGATATACGGAAACTAACGTACGCACCCACTCACAGACTGACATTCTTTAAAAACCAGTTTAGCCTATCCCACACACCCAGGGACACTCAGTAATTAATACTACTTCTGCTATTGAATGCCATAAAACTCCTTCTGGCTGCAATGTTAAAATACACTGCTAATAAATCTCTGGCGAGCCTGGAATATATTTGCAGAAACATTTAAAAAGCTTCAACATGAGCTAAAGTGATATACATATACTATATTTGAGACCATTGAGCTTCAAGAGAAGACTTATTCAGAAATCCATTTGACATCAATGTCACGGAATTTGGAAATGAAAGCCACATTTCAAGAACTCATTAAACTATAAGAAAATAAAGATATTTTGCAACCTTTTCCGACGCCGTACCTCTCGAGTCTTGTGGCGATCGAAACTAAGCAAGAAATAGGCTTGATCCTCAGCATCATCTGCGTTGCGTTATGGCCATCAATGCGCAACCAAGATTCGACTAATAAATTTTAAAAATGGAACAGCATCAAAGATGAAAAGTTAACAGTAGAAGTTTTTTTTTGTACAATTTTGTCCAGTAAATGCTATTTTTTTATTTCTGTTAATTAAAGCCTCTATGTGTAATGTATCATAACAATAAATAATATATATTTATGTAACATTATACCTAGTTTTTTTTTCTTCTCTCTTAACTGACATACGTTGGGTCGCCAAGTGAAATGTGAAAATAAAACGTTCCAAAATTACAATACTACAAGAACACTCACCTCCAATAGTAGCAGTAACTTCTCTGACATCTTTATTTTCAAAGTGAATGAGACTCTCCCTCTTTACGTTACTGTCACACAGGGTGACTGTCCCATTAATATTTTCTTTATCAGAATTAAGGGACTGCCTTTTCGGAGCTTCCTCCTCCTTGTTTGGTGTGTTAACATCCTAACAAATAAAAACAAAATCAACCAATTATTTATATTTAGCCCTTCTTCTTATAAGATAATTTACGTTTTTTTCAAATGGAAATTACAGGGACCAAATATATGCATACGTAAAA
The DNA here is from genome assembly GCA_958336395.1 of Ctenicera cuprea. Lineage (NCBI taxonomy): Eukaryota > Metazoa > Arthropoda > Insecta > Coleoptera > Elateridae > Ctenicera > Ctenicera cuprea. Next base: position 5,812,905 of record OY284496.1, read on the forward strand.
TACAGTTGGAACTAATTTTACCTTTGCAAATTCATTGTTACTGATGATATTTGCGCATTTTTTTAACATACTAGACACAAACATTACCTTGAAGATACACACAGAGAATGTTTCTATAATAAAATAATTTCTGGCAGGAGTTACCATGAGACGAAAACATAGTGGTCTAAATATAACTTGGAAATTAGTAGATATAAGAGTGCGCATATGAATTGAAAAGTACTTTATAAATGTTAAAGGTTAAATGTGTGTATATTATTGTAAAAAAAGGTTTTAAAAGATAACATTTTTTTAACAATTTTATGTTAAAACAAAATATTTATATATTTATAAAATTATGACAAAAACAAATGTAATTTCTACACGTGCAATTGCCCCTTTTAATGTTTTCTAAATTTAGAATTTGGTTGCAGCAACCTTCAAAGCATATCCAGTACTGGGAGTACTAACTTAAACAAAAATATTACTAATAGAAGAATTTTTTTACTTTAATATAAAATATGATTAAATAAAATTATAAAATTAAAATCTGGTATGACATAAAAGTGTACCTACTAGTTTATCAAACATTATTCAAAATTTTAGAAAACGCTCATTTCGACTCTACAATCGTCCACTAAATTGTCGTTAAAAACATACGACAGCTGTATTATCTGCGGTACAAAAACCGTCTAGTTTTTGTTCCAGAAAATCCTTGCAAGAGCCCCAATCTCGGGATTTTCGGGCTCAAAAACTAGTTGAGATCCCGGGATTGTATTCCCTGGTCCAGATGCACTTCCCTACGGAGTTACATCGTCCGGAAGATTACCGACTATTTCCACTCCTGAACCCATGTCTATACAAATTTAAAACACAAACATCAATTTTAAAATATAAAATGTGAGCTTTCATAACAAACACCCATTTTTTTGGATAAATTTGACATTCTGTACTCGTTTTCCATCAGCATTTTTTTTCTGAGAAATCAAAATTAAAAAAATGTTGCCTCTTCTGCACCTACGTGGGACCCATTGTATAAATTAAGAATTATTTCATGTTTGCAAAACTGATATCTATAGATGGCCAGTATGTGAAATGCAATACAAAACACATTCAGTTTTTAAATTTTCAAAAATCTTACTCTTTGATGTTGTTAAATAATTTGAACATTATTTTGAATATACCGCCGAGTACTTTATACTGTTCTAATAGTCTGTGCAAAATAGCGATGGGCAAACGTTTTTGTTATATAAAATATTAATTAATTAATATTGGTCCACAAATACCATAATTTTTGGAAAAAGTCCAATAATTTGAAAACCACTAATTTTAAGATGGTAGTACCTTTTCTGATCAGGAATTAAATCTAGAATCTAAAAATGCAATAATATACACAATGTTCCATTTAAAATAATCAAGTAATATGCTGTACACTCATAATTAAACACCCAGTATAATTGGTCATAATTTTAGGCTAAGCAGCAGTTAATTATAAACTTTTATTAAGTAAAAAAAAATGATATTCCGAATAATTTAGGAAATAACAATGGAGTAACACTTAAGTGACTCACCCTGTATTATCAAAGGATCCAACTTTAAATTTACACAACCCATTTTAAAAAGCAAATAAAAAAAAAAGGGGGTAGCACTTCACTTGCACTTTTCCATACCTTTTTATAATTTTACAAATGCAAACGTTATAGAGCGATCGAAAGAAATTTAGTTTCAGAACACGTTTTTTCTACGACTATTTTAGAATATAAGCATTCTGATACAATTTTTAATTACGGAATAACTACATTCTTACACGTTTTCATTCTAACACTGTTCTGAGTAATAAAGGTTGCGTCTCTCGTCTACCAACTGTTTTTTTGTTTTGTTGACAATTACAAACAAAGCGTATTTTAGATAGGAAACTTAAAATTTTCTAATTTTCTAAATTTAATGACCTAAATAATTTGTAGTCATAGTAAATAGTATTATAGTCTGTAACATGTTTGGAGTGGCTATTCCGCACTCGTGGACCGTCCCCCTCGCCTTTCGGCTCGGGTGACAAACTTTCCACCCGTGCAGAATATGCCATATTCCAAACTTGTTACAGATTATACTATTTTCTATGACTATTTTAGAATATAAGCATTCGGATACAATTTTTAATTACGGAATAACCTACATTCTACACTTGTTATAACATATTTCATTCTAACACTTTTCTGAGTAATAAAGGTTGGGTCTTTCGTCTATCAACTTTTTTTTTGTTTTGTTGGCAGTTACAAACAAAGCGTATTTTAAATTAAAATTTTCTTATGGGGCTACGTTAAAAATATAGTATATCGTAAATCTCTGACTACCACAGAAGATATTATGCAAATTAGGACGACCTTTAGGAATATAACACCTCAAATTTTGGAAAATGTTCAAAAATCGCATTCGTATGTTTAAAGGAAAATGGACGTAGCTTCGGACATTTACGCATTAATAGTAGAACTAAGATAACTAATAATAAATTTATTCGTTGTGTTGTTGTTTTTGTTTAAAGTATTGTTTTTCTCAGATAGCTGTGTTACTACCTCTTGTAAATAAATTAAAATTTATAGCATCGTTACTATTTTTTTATAAACAAAATACTTCAATAAATTTTCGATAATAACTTAACATTTCTTTTTCACTTTAAACATAATACAAGAAAGTTTTTATATTGCTTTCATGGCTAACGTTTTGCAAGACATTGCAGCTTGCATCTTCAGAGTGATTAGAGCACTGAACTTCCCTGTATCATATGTGAAGCAATTGAAATTGGGAAACAACCTAACAACATGAACAGAGAGGATGGTTTTAGACTCAGTAAAACTTGAACTGCAGTAGTTTTGAGCATTTTTGTTACAAAAAATAAAAATTCCATAAGAGTGCCATGGAAAGACCAGGTCATTTAATTTATTTTGAAAAATTTATGTAGGCCATGAACTGACGAAGTAAAACAAAACACTACTTTTATTTACGTTAACGTTTAGATACATCAAACATATGTAGAAATTTCGAGAAGTTTTGTTTTGAGCATAAGCAGCAGGATGTTTTTTTACCAAAAACAAATGACATGTTTCTAACATACACAATTTACTGAAAATTCTACTTACAGTTTTTATGTTTGCAACTGACAAAATAAAAAATAAACAATAAAAAAAACAAAAAAATTACAAATCTGAATAGCAGGTTAAATAAATACAACAGATAATACACAAACTGCACTAATGCAATCAATAGTTACATTACTGTTCAAATTGCAATCCACATTGCATGACAGATTTTCCGACACCTTTGTAAAACATTCTGCAAGGCTCAGTACGTCTTTTATCACGCTCTCACAAAATTTCTATTTTCTGTAATAAAATGCTCAAGACTTAAACAAAATGCAAAGTCTGACACATCGTTGAAATCAGAATAAAGAATTCTATTTAAATATGAAAAAATTTAAAATGTGGTCCATAAGAAAAAAAAGTTGACTTTAATAATGTAATAACTAGAAATATGTAATATAAATGACAAATGCGTTACAGCCATAAACAAAAAATCCCAAATTTCAGTTTTTTTTAGTTTATTCAGAAACTAAGCAAGATAGCTCCAATTTCATTTTTGACTATTAGTGGGCATAAAATTTCACAATTTCTCTCTAATGCAACCGTTGTGATATCTCTTTAAATAAGTGAGATCCCAATAGTTAACACTCAGTTTGATACAAGCTGTATATATCGATCATATCAATATATCAATTAATCAAATATTAGTTATAACAAAATATATCAATTACATTGCATATATCAATTGTATCAATACATCAAAACATCGATATAACTACTACATCGACATTTTCAAAATTCCAGTTTGTTGTTCGATATATCGATGTAGCATAAGGTGCCACTACATGTAAATCTGCCTGTTAAAAATTTCAGTATTTGTTAATATAAACTTGATATGGAATATTTAGATGCATTATCAGAAAATTTCTGGGACTTACCACATCTGGTAATGGTACGTTCTCTTCGAAACGTTCTTGTAACGGCTGGACCTCCATCATGACCTTTTATGAAAGAAAACAATCGGTATTAACGAAAAACTTTGTCAAACAACCAGCAAACTTTGATGTTATAAAATTTTAAAAAAAATGCAGAACTTTAGAAATTGGCAATTTTACCAAACACTTTTACAATACAATACAAAATGAAGGTTATTTTGAATTTCAGAGATAATAAATTTAAACACTTACCACATCTGGTAACCAATCGTTTTCCTCGAAAAGTTTAAACTGCTGTTCTTCCATCACGGCCTGTTATCAATGAAAACACTCGGTATTAAAAAAAAATTACAAATAATCAGCAAACTTTGAATGAAACTGAACAAAAACTGCAAAACATATCTAACGAATTGTTAATTTTACGAAGCACTACTCTTTTTAATACTGGCTAACCAAATATGTACTTGAATGTAATGCGTTATCTGAATTTAAATGAGACCGACACACAACACGTTAAAACCACACAAAAATCTAAAACGAAATGAAGGATGAACGTTATTTTAAATTTTATCTGTATTTTTCTTTACCGACCGAGTTTTGCTGGTTACAGTACACAATTTTAGTGTTACACAATAGATAGCGCCAGCATTAAATAATATTGCAGTTTTAATTTATTACAATAAAAATTAAAATAAATTTATAACAAAAAACATAATGTAACAATATAATAACAAAATATTTACAAAATGTAATTGTTTTTATAACAAATCTTAAAACATGCATATAATTTTGAGAATTATCACAGCGTTGCCAGATATTTCAAATTTTCGGAAAATTTATCAAGTTCTTGTAGAAATTAGTGGATTGTTACTGAAGTTCTGAAAAATTGCGGGACTTTTAACGATTTTAAGGTGGCTTAAAAATCGCTTCACAGAATAATTTTAGTTGACAGCAATTTTATTTGAACTCGTTTTGTGATTGGTTGCTGATATGTCGGGCACAACAGAAGATTGTTCTCTGAATCCACCTTTACGTAACAATTTTTGATCGCGCGCGACATGTCAGCAACCAATCACAAAACGAATTCATATAAAACTGCTGTTAAGGCCACTGTAGGATGATGTTGGACCATGCTCATTTTTTGAACGAGAAGCTAATTTTTATCTTACTTTAAAATCATTCGAATGCATTACATTATTTTATTATATTACATGAATATATATAGTGCAGTTATTCAACATAATTATAAGGAATTAATTATCCATATTTGTTTCCTTGATTGTTTAATTATAGTGAATTAATTATTTAGAAAGAATTTATTAATTTGATGCCTGTGCTTTCTCGACACTCAATATATGGTTAGTTTAAAAATAATTGCATAACCAAATGTAATACTTTTATTTTTTTTAGTGTTAATTCTTTTATAGGTTATGTTATAATACATTTTAACGCGTCGAGTGTGAAGGAGCTGGTAATATCAACAAAGTTCTATAGCGCGCGCGGCGAGACAAAATATTTCCGTGAAGCCACCTTTTATTCATATATTGTTGTACTTAGCATTTTGATAATGCAAAATGTAACGAGTAAAGATGGCTTTGCAGAGTAATTTTCTGTCGCGTGCGATAGAGCTTCGTGTCTTCTAGCTTTAGTCTCTCTACCTCCTGTTTTTGCTCTCCTTCGTCTCTTCTCAAATTTTCTTGCTTTTCTTGTTCATCTCCTATTCCTTGTTCTTGTTCGTTGAGATATTCTGTAAAATATTTAATTCATTTTTCCAAAATTTCATTTTCATTACATGACAGTCTTCCCGGTTTGGGGTTGCGATTCCCCTCTCCAGCAAATAAATGTGGTCATTCACATAGAGCCTGCAGGGGTAGTTTTTTTTTAGAGAACACAATCCAAAATGCAACAGCTTATAGTCGGTTTCTAAAGAAAAAAATGTGACTCCCGATTTATTCCGATTTTTTTGCAAGAAACGTACCAAATAGATTAAAACGTATCTGACAACACTGCATTAAATTTGAAATTTAAAGTTCAAAATTATCCATGTTCAAAATCAACAATCACAGAAACAAACCTTGTATTGATATGTTTAGGTTTTGATATTCCTTTTCAGTTCGATGCAGTACCCTTAGTTAATTATAAATTCTGTTTTGGTCGTAAAAATGCAGAGGTTGAGTAGAATGAAAAATTAAAGTACAAATCAACATTAATTATTTAATATTTTCGTAGATTAAAACGACCTAGATGATTGAAAACACTACGCGAATCGATATTGGGGACTTTCAGTGGACACTTCAGCCAAATGATTCAAAGACCCTAATGGTCATTGCAGGGAAGGACAATAATTAATTCAAACTACAACCATGGAAAGTAACAACTTGGCTGATGAAACTCACAAAATTGCTGGTCAAGAAAACAGCACCAAAGAGCTATCCGAATCACGAAGTAGTATTAAAAGTACAAAAAGCTTAGAAAAACGCACTAGCAACACAGGAAGCATCAAATCGGAAAAGGATGTGCATTTTGCGAACACTTCATTTAAAGAAAAAGGGTCAGATCAGAAGTCGGAGAAACAAGATACACTTTCTCAAAAGTCGGGCACGGATGGAACTCCGAAAGTGCCCCATAAATTCATAGCAAACTGGAAGCAGGCCTGTGATCGTACCAGAGATCGAACTCGTGATTTATTGAAACGATGGAGAACGTTACCAGAATGTGAAGAAAATGCGAAAAGTGCAGACAAAACGGATGCTCAGGAAGAACGTTGTGGTTGGAGTGTTCATGTTTGGAGTAAGTATTTGGACTTGGGTGGCTTGTACATTAGTTAGAATTAAATCGTTAATTTTTTCAGCTACATGGGTTGATAGATTCAGTATCGATGCATCACAGGCATGGGAAGAAGAACAAGAGTATCAATTAACACCGACTCAGAACAATAAGTTTACTCACTTTTTTACTTGTCTTTTGGACCACGACCGTGATGATCTTGTTAGTGATCAAGACTTCGAAGCGTTAAGCGAGGCAAGTTATTTCAAGTCTTGGTACTTACCAATCTTATAAATTACTATTTCTACACACGCTTCTTTGGATAAGTAGAGGTTACGCCATTTTGCCGATTGGTCCACGAATTCGGCAGAATTTAATATTTTGCAACAAGTGGAACGAGGCTTTATGGAAACCTTTTTAGAAGGAATTATTGATGAAAGACTAGGTAAATGTTTAAAGACTTCAAAACAAATCTATCGGTTTTATTATGTATCATATTGGCACAGCCCATACAATGTTGCACTTCTAGTCCAGTGTGGTTACTTGGCGATCAGAAATAAAATTGACTGTAAAAAAAATTATGGCGGAGAAATTTATTAGTTGAGTAATAGCAGTAAAAAAAGATTTTAAATTGTGGCTCGAACTTTAATTATCTGTCTATGGAAAACTAAGTAGATATCGAAAAAGTTTGTTCTACCTTTTCTGTAGGGCGGAAAATTTCCTATCATGGGGGAGTAGGAAGTATGTCTAAATTAAATAGTTTGGGCTGTAGAAATTATATACATATATCTTCGTTGTCTATAGGCAGATGATTATAGCTCAAGTCGCAATTTAAAATCTTTTTTTACTGATGTTAATTGACTAACAAATTTCTCTGTCATAATTTTTACCACAAACGTTATTAATATAGTATAGAAGCTGGTAAACAACCATTTAAATTCATTTTTTACACTCCATTTTATTTCTGTTAAAAGCATTGCAGTCGTTATTACTACACTGAACTATTCACAGGTTTTTTACCAGAGGGTAGCATTTTTGCCAACTGCCTTTAATTACTAACAGTGCTGCTTTCTATGCCCTTAATTCAGGCCTCTGAAAGTGCGGTAATTTATTATATGGACTTTGCTAATCTGTTAGGTATAAAATTGACGCTTTTGTTTGTTAATGTAATTTTATTATTGTTACTGTAGTAACAGAACAATCACGGATGTGATATAATAAATTTTAGCAAAAAGAAAAAATGTTTTTCATTTTCGTAGTTATGTTGTATTGTATAGCAAATATTAAAAAAAAACAAATTGCTAGGTTTTAAAGTGAACGATCAAATGTTCATAACTCGAGAAGGATGGCTGCATAAATGGGCCCAACTCATATCAACATCTAAAAATCTCACTGATTTTCCGATATGGCTTCAGTACCTAGTGAAAATCTTATTTCAAGTTATCAACAGAAGCGGTTTGTAACTAAAGTATCTAGCCTTATATTGTGCGACAATAATTCATTAGATTTTTGTGTTGCTATACTTTCAGGTTCTGGAATCATATCGAGGGATGAACTGAGTGCTTTTTATTCCTCGGTTTTAGGATTTGATGCTATTAGAGTTGGAGAAATATTAGATGTGGCATATCAAGCAATGACTTCTGTAAGAGTTACATTACCACCTATTGAAACAGATTGAATTAAATTTGTATTTCTTTTCAGAATGGTGATCACTCCTTAAGTTACCATGTCTATCGCTTATGCTTTGCCAATTATTTATTGGCACGGTATCCAAATGGATCGGGGCAATTTCTTCTTGGGTTTACTCCATCACCGATGCCATCTGCTTTATTTCCCGTAGATTATTCTGCTCTTAACACACAACCTGAGGACCTCGAGCAATATGCCCCTGACCACAAATCGAATAGACGTAGCATTATAGTGTGACTAATGGAAAATAAGAATTGTAGTTTGAATTATTGCTTGCAATAATTGCAGTCACTGCATATTGTTCACCAATTATTATCTTTCACATATTTTTTCGTCACAAGTGCACCTTCTCAAATCGCATTCTAAAACTATGTGATACTATTTAACTCCACGCAATTGTTTTAGATTTATATGTTTGAATTTATACTGATGTAAAATATACATGAAACAAAGGCAATAAAGAAAAATTATCTTTGAAACTTGATACCGATTTTTTTTCTAGATCTGAAAACAGCAGTAATCATTTTGGTTTAGAATATATAGGGTGAGTTGTTTAAGTGTCGCCCTACTATTATTTTCTAAACTATTGGAAATTTCAAATTTGTTTCTTAATAAAAGTTGTTGATGATTAACTGCTGCATAACCTAGGTTGATTGGTTATGCATGTACAGCACAATTACTTTGTTATTTTAAATAGAACACCCTGTATGTCATTGCATTTTTAGATTCTAGTTTTAATTCTAGATATAAAAGTGTTGAGGTACTACTATCTTAAAATTTTTGTTTTTCGAGTTATTTGACGTTTTTCATTATCGTGCCAATTACAAGCGTATTTCACGAAAATATGTGATACTGTCATGGCAATTGGTATTTTCCTTATATTCTTATTTTAGTATTTTCGTTTTCGTATTTTCGCAGTTCCACTGTTCCATTAAATCCATGCAGTAAATGGTATCTAAATAGCAGCTGTGATTTTTTCAATTCGGGGTTTTATTTGTAGGAAATGATATAATCTAGTCGAATACCACTCGACTATCTTAGCATATCAAATACTTCCCCTCCTTTTCGACCAAAACTAGTGTTGCTTTTTGAAAACGCCCCTCGTGTTCCGTTTGGGATGTTTACAAGCAACACAAATTTTGTTCTGAAAGTCGGGAAAGTATTTTTTGAATATACTAAGATAGTCCGATGATATAACTAAATTTATATTGATTCTAAAAAAACCACTTTGACAGTGCTATTTAAAATTAGTTCAAAGACAGAAGGTCTTATTTTTATAATACGCTAGAGTTAAGCATAGTTTTAAGCTATTAATTAGATTTCCTGCAGAAGAAATTTTAAATAACATGCCTGTTTGTTTCGTTTGGTATCGATCAACAAGAACAGTTTTAGATTGCACAAAAATTGTCCAGAAAAAAAAAAATGAATGTCTCACAAATAGGATCAAATTCTATTTATAGTATACAGGAAATAATACAATAAAATATTATATAATCGACGTTGCATCTTCTGGGTTAAAATAATGTATACACCATAAACAAGAGTGCATGTAGAACGTGCAATGTGAAAACACTTTCAAAATATGTAAACTGGCATTATTACTATTACCATACTGTTAATGTTTTCTTGTCTTGTAAAGTTATCCAAAATAAATCAGTTTTACGTTTGCTGTACTACGAATTAATATTTTTTATATATTCATAGAATGGCGCCCTTGGAAATGTGGCGCCCCAAGCACGCGCTTGTTTTGCTGATGTCTAGAGCCGGCCCTGACGTTTGTTATGTTAGCGAGCACAAGAATGGGAAACTAGCATAATTTTCATTGGGATAGTCTCATCCAAGATGACTGGAAGGTATGGTGTTGTCACTCGAGTTTGATATGGGCGTCACGAAATGTTTTGCGGAGAGATGGCGCAGTAGGTACTAAAAAGACGTTTGCGCGTCAAATTTGAAATCCGCACGCAATGCTATTCTAACCTGACTTTGTTCATACTGTGATATTATACTGTCATAACTCAAGAATTATAAGAACATTATAGTGACAACTATTCTCGATCATATTTTCCTATAATTCATTATTTATTGCAATATTGAAAAGGTTAATATTTAATATAGCCTGAAAATTTATATCTTCACACTGATTATCACTGTAGCGGGCACCGTAGTTATATAATTCAACTTCGGGAAAACGATCGTTAATGCGAGGAGGCGGTAAAACTTGGTTTTGATTTTCTTGGGAAATTCGAAAAAAATCAGATTTCAATGCACTCAGTTTTGACATCGATAAGGCTCCAAATGGCTTATTGCAAAGCAAAAACACGAAAAAAAAAAAAATCGAAAACAAAATTGGTTCTGAAAGCAATTTGATGCGCCCGATTTGATGTTTATTATGTGCATGGGTCACGGTAGAATGCTACGGTTTATGTAGTTATAGAATGGAATGACTGTAAGGCATTGTAATTAAAAAAAGAAACATGAAAAAAATTGATAATTGACCCATATGAATCATACTTTATTGCTTACTCTACTAATTTTTATTGCAATTATTTAGTGAAAGTAGGCAATAGCAGTAGTAAAGTATAAAGATGTAATCGAATTAGAAGACAACGAAGTAACTGCGCAATTTTATCGTAGAATTAATGCAGTGCTATAATGTCGTTTCGGTTAACAGTTGCCTACGAGGGTATCATCTACCTGCACATATTATAATTGTGTAACATACAAACCGCATAAGCACAAAATGATAAATGTAATTTAAAACATTAAAAATAGAACAGAAACAAAAATCAGTAGGTACATAATAATACATTAAAATTGTACTGTATTGACAAAATCTATGCGGACAGTCACTCTAGACATAGTGCATCTCTTTAACATTATAATTAGTAATAAAAACAAGTATTTTAATTACTTCAAAAGTTTATTATTTACTTGTGTGCGGATAGCGATTATCTTGCAAAATTTCAGAAGGGCTCCTGCCTATTACACAGATCACAATAAACATTGTATAATATTCATCTCAAACCTAAGATTTAAATATCTAAGGGTAGCTTGTATAAACCAGGATTAAAACACATAAAATACGTAAAAAAACATGAAAACATTTAAATCTACGTTAACTAATTTAGTACTTTTTTAGCATGTTAACTTAAGCATTAGACAAGCATTCCAATAAAATATACTTGATATAAACATAAATTCATTAAAAAAATCTTTTACATTATAAAACAATTAATGTGTTTTGCAAGTCTGCAAAAAATTATAATTAAACCATAAACCATACATGACTGCATGTCTGTACGCTTTGAATAAATACAAATGCAGCTTTCACTGAACAAGTAGTCACTATTATATTTGTCGTTGTCCTACTATGATGGCACGTCGACAAGGTAATCATAACACGGGGTTCTCGACCTGGTAATTCTGCCACTGGGATGGTGACATACCAGTTGCAGTTGAGGAATCAACGCATATTTTTGTGGTTATATGTGGCGATGCACACAGGATGATTGATAATATGTTGGGATGTACTTTCAGTACAGATTAAGAATCTGAAAATAATAAAAAGTTCCTATAAATATGTGCCCAAAAACTCTTCATTACCGGGCAAGTTGCAGTCTACAGAAGTGGGAACAGTATTACCTCTTCCATAGATTTAATTTCATAAGCAGCTTTTATGGACACATGTTTATAGAATTTACTCTCAAAGTTTTGTGTAAACTATTCTATTCTATCGTATTAAGAAAACACTTATTAGACCTTCATGGCAATTTAATTTTTGAAAAGCATATTATCTCGAAAATTGTTAGATTTAGAAATTTTCAACATGAGAACATGTTTTTGGGCAATTTTGTATGGAGAATAAGATTTTTCAAAAAAATGCTAAAATCTAAAATATGTAGAACATAATTACGTGACCCCCCCCCCGTACGAGACACCTCTGGTGTTCTTATTCAAACCAAAATTATTACAAATACATGAATAACTAATTACGTGAATAATGCTCACATATGAAATTTTAAAATTTGAGTGCAATTACTGCAAAAGTTATCTACAAAAAGTGATTAGCCTGGTTTATTTTCAAGAAACTGTAACCCTATAATGAAGGGTTTTCAGGCCCATGTTTATGAGAATTCTTTCGATTATATTTAGATTCTGAATCTATCCTGAAAATTCGTTCCACATGTTATGAATCACACTGTATACCATTGGTTTGGCAAACGAAAATTGTGCAGACTTCATTTAAATGAAGTAAAGGGGCTCTTTTAACTTTTCCTTTATTCGTGTTGTTATGAATCCTAAAAAATATTGCAATCATTATGAGAAACATAATTAAATAGATATACCTAACTATTTAGAAATTGTAGAGTATGCTAAATTGTAGTTAATTTAGCATTAGTGTAATTTTAAATTAAACCAGCTTTTTCCATTGTAACATGTAGCTGCGTACTAAAATACAAAGGATGTTGATTGTTTAAATTACAGCAAAAGGAAATTTTTATATGCTGTGATTATTATCAACAGTGATCGGAAGTACAATTCTTTTAACTGCCTGAAAATAATTAATTTAAGTATTTCTCAACTTCTTAACTGTGTTTTTACTAGTTAATTGTTATTCTACATACATATTTGATTAAAATTAAAACAGTACTTACTCCTCTTTAATTTTCTGCTGGTAGTCTGTCTTTTTACTAAGCTGAAGCTTCTACTAAATTGAGTTTTGTGAATTACATTGGTGTGTTAATTAATAAATCACCGAAGTATGCTTTTATTCGTTATTATTTTACTTTTTGAACGAATCGAATTGTCTCGTCAACTGTCAGAACATTTCAGGAGGGTAAGGTTAAAATTCACGGGCGCTGTCAAAGCGATGTACCTTCACTGCTGCCCTCTCGCGGCAATACATTTGTGGGTCCCTCGCAAAACAATGTAAATATTAAAAAGTGAAAACACCAATATATACATATTAGCTATCCATGCATCTTGGTCTCATCACTAATATCACTACAGTGTTGCCAAATGCTAACTAACTGCATTGCCATTTCCCAAACTGTCAGTCAGTTGATGAAATGATGTCACTTCGTGTATGTTTTGTGATGTCACTAGTCTAGTATAGATCACCAAAGTACAGTTACAGATAAGAAATAGCATAACCTGCAAACGTGCAAAGGAACATTAATATATGTAGATGTAGTGTTAACTGAAATTTATCTCTGATTATGTATTTTAGCAGTTGTTAGTCATAGCCTCATAAATGATGTCATAATTTATAATTTTATTTCCTTTTTGGGAATAGTGCAATGTTTACTTGTAGAATAATATTAAAAAGAAATTTTTAACAAATGAATAATGACGATAATTTTGGGAATAAACTACTACAAAAAATTTAGATAACAAAAGATTCAAGATAGTGTTATCTTTAAGTGTGTTACTTGGAAAGAGAAATAATTGGCGATTCTATTGTGTGTACCTTATGTCGGTCCCATCGTAACAGTTTTAAATGGAACCACATCGGAAAGATAATAATAAAAAAGGAGGTGTGGATTGGTCCCGATTTGGTTTGGGTGCAGAAACTTCTCCGAGATCTCGAGGACCCACTGGTGGTTTTATTGATTTGGACGCTGACTATGGAGCTGGTGGTCATCAAGCCTCGGGAGCGAACGAATTATTCGCAGAACATCAAGTAGGTTTTTTTGGGAAGCATGAACTTTATCAAACTGACAAACTATAACTGTTATAGGGAGATGTCCCTTGGTGGAAGTCCAATTTCTTTATATCCCAACCTGTATTATTTGGAACATGGGACGGCGTCTTCACTTCATGTCTTATAAATATTTTTGGTGTAATTGTGTTTCTAAGATCAGGCTGGATAGTCGGTCAAGCAGGAATACTCAGTGCAGTACTAATTGTTGTAGCGACAGGTAAGTTATGTTGTTAGCATAGGAGTATACTGCAATGATATGCTTGGTCTTGTGATTACTAGAATACAATCCCTAAACTGTCTGCAATTCACGCAATTAAATTTAAACTTGCTATGAGACTCTTTTAACTTTCTCAGGGTCGTTATTTTGCTTGCAAAATAAATTGTTTAAATTAATTTTTAAATAGAAATAAACACACAAAGATATCAACTTTACAAAATAATAATTTTATTAAATAACTCAATTTCTAAATGTGGTTTCCGAAATATCAATAAATTTTACTAACTACTATCGTCTTTTTTTAACAAATAAACACTTATCTTAGCGTCTTCTTATTCCTCGCTCTAGCAAAACGCTCTGCTGGCCTCTCGAGCAACAACAAATACTCTCTCTTAATCTGAATCTTCTTCTTGTGCTTTTTATATTATTACCAATTTGGTTTTACTACCATCACCAACGTACAAACTTCCTCGATCACCTTTTATTTATAATTCTTCTGGTTTTATATATAATTCGTTGTTACTTCTTTGTATTTTTCACTTTTATTCTCGCTATTACTTTTATATAACTTTTAGACCCGTTTTTCCTCTTTTCTTCTTCCAGAGGATCTCAATTCTGTGTATTTATTTACACCAACGAGCCGTAACTAATTAAACAAATTTCTTTTTTTCTCTTCTCTTTTGTCTTCCTTCCTTGATCTTTATTTTTATAAAACAAACACATAAACCTCATGTCCAAGAGTATCCTTTTATATCTTTGTCACAATGACACTGACATCCTAACTGACATTAGTCGACGCACAAATCAAGTAACTCTAAAACTTTTTATAAACTAAACCTTTTTAACAATTCTGAATTAAATTATAGTTACAATTAACATAAATAAACTTCGTATCAATCAATTGTGTTTGTCTTTTCCTTTTTTAAAAAAACAACCATATGAAAAATAACAATTATTAAAATTTATAACAGGAATTCTAGCAAAAATACTCAACCCTGAGTTTAAAAGTCAGAGTATGAAAATATTACAAGTCTTCATAAATCTCTAAATGAAAATTGAACTGCAGCAAACAATCCAAAAAATTGCCTTCCAGCAACCACAACACCCCAGTCAAATCAAACACCTCTAAATATCATAGCAATACATTGTAAAAATAAATTTGTTTTAGTTTTTACTGCGTTAATATCTATCTTAGCAGCAGTAGGCATCTGTGAACGTTGTCGTGTAGAAAGTGGAGGTGTATATTTCCTACTTGCACATGTTTTGGGCTCTCGATTTGGGGGATCATTGGGTCTTTTGTATTGCTTCGGCCAAGTAAGTTGCATTTTATAAAAAATTTGAATGAAATATAGGTGAGATATTAGCACCTTCAATAATTAGTAAATTTTTATTTCATTTAACATGCATTTTTCTTTTGCAGGCTGTAGGTTGTGCACTTAACGTTTTAGGTTTTGGTGAATCCATGGCAGGAGTAATCGGAATGGCAAATTCAACTTGGGTAGTTCGGGGTTTTGCTAGTGCAGCTGTGCTGTTATTGGCTGTTATCAATCTGGCTGGTGTTAAATGGGTTATTAAGTTGCAATTTATTTTGCTACTAATACTACTATTGGCAGGACTCGATTTCATGGTTGGCAGTTTCATTCATACAGATCCGGGTATGTGAATTGAAATAGAACCCTGTATTTTCAACTTTGTACATTCTTTAGCTTTAAAGCCCTGAATCGCTTACAGCTTACCATGATATAATCTCAATATTTTTGAAATACCTTGTACAACAATTGTTTTACAAAATAACATTAATATGAAAAACAAATCAATTTTGACAAACCACTAAGAAAATAGTGCGAGATATAATAAGTTTGTGTGGTGCATTACTAGGTTAAGAGTAACTTATTCATTTCTCACAACAGCCAGATTTACCTGCAGTTGTGGCACTCGGGAAACAAATTGCTTGGACTTTTGAATGAACCTAGATGTCTAGTAATGTTTAACAATTTAATTCCCAAAAATTGTATTGCAGATGCTGGTTTTGATGGATGGTTTGCCGGAAACTTGGCAAATAATACATGGTCTGAATACCAGGAAGGCTACAATTGGTTTACTGTCTTTGGAGTCTTCTTTCCAACTGTAACAGGCGTTTTGTCCGGAATAAATATGAGTGGCGACTTAAGAGCACCCTCTATTAATATTCCTAATGGAACGCTGGCAGCTATTGGGACAGGGACATTTTTATATCTCGTATTTATTTTATTTTTGGGAGCAACATGTGCACGTGAGACACTCCTTACAGATTTTATGATAGCTTCTAAAGTATCTGCTGTAAGGCTTCTGCTGTTGGCTGGTTTATACGTATCGTCCATGTCTAGCTGTTTGGGTGCTATGTATGGCACACCACGCGTCCTTCAGTCCATTGCTTTGGAAAACGTAATTCCAGGTATTAGTTGTTTAGGCAAAGGGGTAAGTATTCATACGTAGTTCTACATATGAATATCATAATGATTATACCTTATTATTTTACAGCGTGGACCAAATAAAGTGCCTTTATATGCCCTAGTGGTTGTGGGTACTGTAACACTCATTTTTATTCTCACTGGAGAAATAAACACATTAGCACCAATTGTGACTATGCCTTTCTTAATGACGTATGCCTGTATAGATTATGCATATTTTGCATTGGCACAGAGTTTTGATATTCAGCACCAAAAGGAACAGCGTTTTCATGGAACTAAAATAAGCACAGCCACTGATAACGAAGATTCTTCTAATGGTAGTGGCAGTGGTGATTTAGATAAGTTATTTCCAGAGCGAACTCAGTACAAAGCTATTAAGGTAATTTACGGTAACACTTATAGCAGTATTCAATAAAGTTCTCATGTTGGTTTTGGTTACAACAGAATGAATTCAATTCCAAAGCAACCAGCACATCAGAAAGCACAAGTGAAACAACTCCAATAGCACCTAAGACTTATATACATTCAAAACCTAAGAACTGGTATTCTGCATTATGTAACCGTTGGTTGTCGCTGTTTGGTGTAAGTGTTTATTATGCATATACAGGGTGTAACAGACCACCCACGTACTATCTTTTACGCCTAAACTATCAAATCTACATGGAGGGGATAAAAAATTTGTTGTATAAATCGTACCCGAAGTTATAAATTTTTTGAGACCCCGGAAAGGGTAGTTTTGGTGGATGGTCCGTATTTTCAAATACGAAAGTGGGTCAAGTCGTACCTCATTTAAAAGGTATTTTTAAATACAACTTAAAAAAATAAAATGGCAACTAAATATATTAAAAAAGCGGCCATAATAATTTTTTTTCCAATCCCACATGAACTATTTATTGTACCAAGAAAATTGGTACTGATTGTTGAAGTCCATCTCAAAAATGGGACGAAAAGGTACCATCAAATGTGGGTGGTGCGGAATAGTAGAGATATGAGTAGTTTCAATTTTTTTTTTAAATAAATAGTAATGGGGAAAAACTATGATATTTTATCCAAAAAGAAATGTTCGATTTATTACTTCTACGAAAAATTTTAATTCCTGTATATTTGCATACGGTAATGGGGTTTGCACCGTATACCGTAATTTGGCAGGAATTAGGTTGTTGCATCCTATTTTTGAAATTTTGTTTCTTTAAACTTAAGTTGTAGGGTACGTATTTTTTCATTTTTACTAAAACTCAAAAATTAAGATTTTATAGCAATTTTAATTACGCTCTTTCCAAAAATGCACGACCACATGCCGAGTCTCACGGCATGGTGCAAGCTGTGTCACTATTTGCGCGTCAATAGACTAAAGCTTAAAGTGTTGGTTATTATTGTGTTTTTATTCGTTCTGAACATTTTAACAAAAGCAGGACAAAGTGGTGCTTTGTATCGCTATATGACAAATATGTAACACATTTTTTATCCCATCCATTTAAGTTCAACAACCTTAAAAGATAGTGCGTGGGTGGTCTGTTACACACTGTATAAGTAACAAATTTTGCAATATTCAAAATAAATCTGATTTTTAGGCCGTTTTGAAGTTACTTATTATGCTTTTTGTTAATTGGATCTACGCTATAATATGCTTTATAGTCGTATTTTTAGTTTGGCTATATATTGGAACTGCTAACCCAGCAGTCAAACCTGGTCTGGCAGCTGATTTTAATATTTTCAGATGGATTAAAACCATTTTTTTAAGATGCTGTGGGTGAGTAAAAAATAAAAGAACTACTTATTTTCTATTTTTAATAGAATAAATTTGATTTTCCACACTTCGTTTTTGTACTTTCAACAGCAAAAGATCTTACGAATATGAGCAAATTGTTGTCACACCTACTTACCCTGCTGTAAATGTTACCACTGCACAGTTAAATGAAGACAATGAAGATTTTGCATCTCGTAGGCGTTATCACCAATCTGCAACAGTGCAGGGACACATGGTACAGATTGAAGAGTAACGGAAGGTAAAAAATTATTATTGCTAAGGATGATGTCATAACTATGTTAGGGTATACGTTGGTTATTACTAATTGGCAGTGTCCGGATTTCTAGTCTAGTATTTAGTCAGTATTTAAACTATGAGGCAATCAACTAATAATAATTTCTGCCATAATTTCTTTAAATATATAGTTGGCGCATATGTAAAATTTTAAACGAATTATCTACGAGCTTAAAATGCTACCACATCCATATGTTTGACCTTATGCTAGCTTGTGTAGATTGTTTATTTGGTCAGCTGTGTAACAGTAAAATAAAATAAAACAGGGTTCATAAGCGTAGAATATGAATGGTCAAGAGTTTTAAAAGTACTTCACTAAACAGAGATTTTATAAAGCTGCAAAAATGTTTTTTTAATTAAAATCAAAAATAGCAACCATAATTAATGAAACTAAAACGTATAAATTCATTAATACAACGAGAAAGTTCTACAAAAGAAAAGTTTGGACTATCGACATTCATCAGGGATGTTGAATAAAAAAATTAAGAATTGCAGTACACAACAACAATTTTTTCTAAATTGTCAGCTGAAAAATTAGTTTTCTTGTCCTACAAAATACCTTTAAACATTTAAAATGATCTTTCAATGTCGCAACTCGTTAATGGAGCAAAACTGTAAAAGTTGGCCGGTGAACAACTGATTGGATTATTTGTCGACTTTAGTATATTTGCAATTTCTAATAATTGTGAGTAACCAGAATTGCGATGCACTACTTGTTCAATATGCGACAACCTGATGCCAAATTCTCCGCCGAATGCCAATAATAGGATGAAAGTGGTCAATTGATGCACCATGCATGTTGAAGTTCATAAAGCCCCGTTTATTAATTTCTTTTGGAACGCTCATTTCTCGTGAAACCAGGTACTTAACATAAACTTTTAGTAAATATCGCAGTTGTAGATGCCTCGCAAAGTCGCGCAATATGTTTCATGTATAACTTAATGGATTTGAGTATGCCCATGGTTATTGTTTACTTATTGAATTTTAACGAAATTCTTTGCTATTCTGTGACTAAAAGTCTGGTTTTTACTAATTGAGAACTACATTGTTATAATTTTTTGTCTATTATTTTTTAAATTACAGTTACAGCACTTTTTCGGTTATTAAAACACCATGGGTAAACCAACCTTTGTTCAAGTATTTGTGCTTCTGCAAAGCTCAGTCATGTTTTTTGTTTTCAGATGCACAAAAGTATCAACTCATACTTTGTAACCAACAAGAGGGAACAATGAAGAGATGCATTTAATAATTAATAATTTAATACATACTAAGTGATATATTTGTATAAACTAAAAATATAATAACATTTGATATCCGTGATAATTGATGTTTATTTATTTATGAAGAAAATAATTGTTAAAAGAAAGGAGAACACATTTTTGTTGTTTTATTTCAATTTAATAGTAAGTTTATTTTAGTTAGTAATATGCTACCAAAAAAACATGTCTAACTTCCGGTTTTGGAGTTTTTAAATAAAATTTATTTCCATGATAAATTTTAGATGCGCCCCCACACATTCTAAAGCTCATGAAATTATCCATCTCTTTGGGAGTTGTAGAGACTACACACTCACCTATCTAAATTCGTTTGCAAATAATATGGTGTACATGGTTTTTTATTAATTTGTTTTTATTATATAACTGAACGCTACTGTTTTTGTGTTTATGTTCCCGGGAATGTCTTTAGCGATAATGGTTCCCCGCAGGTGCATCCATGAGAGCAGCAGCACTGCAAGTGGTGTAGCTATGGGACGTTTCAATTCTCGCAACACGTTCAGCATGGAATGTAATAATTTTTATAGATTGGATTATTAGAATGTATTTAAGTTTGTGATTAAATTATTTTAAATTCAAAATGAAATATATGTAGTTGTGGACATCGTTTGAAAATTTACATCAAGATTTTAAATTGTATTGCTAAATTTTTCTGTTAGTTTTTTTTTATTTCCTTATTTTATTATTCTGAATGCATAACAGTGATCTAAAGCTGCGTTTGGTTTAGGCGTTCGTAGCGCTCTGTGTATTCTTTTCAGGCTCTCATGTTCATTGGCAAATAATAAACCTTGTGGCAAAGGAACATAAATGAAATAGGCAATCGGCACGCGTGGAACGCAGCTTATAGGTGAAATATTTATAGTGATCGAATATTTCAAATAAAAATAATCGAACCATTTGATTATCGATTTATTTTAATCTGTCTCGAGGGGCTGAAGAAAATTATTCGAATGATTTATAATTTTAAAATTTTTAGTGTTGTTGGCTTCGAAAACGAGTGTTGGAGCTATAGCCATTACATTAGTCAGCTGCAGAATGCACAGTTTTCCTCTTTGCGGACATTTCAGTACAGGGTTACATTTGAAAATTTTAATATTGCTTTAAAAGCATAAAAGATATGAAAATTTGAATAAGATAAACAAAATAGAGTGGTTAAGCTACTGAAGGATAAAGTCCAAGGAAACGGTAGCAATAGCGATTACTATGAGTTACGTTACCACATGTGCATTCGAATTTCAAACAATTGAAGGTGTACCTTGTTATTGTCGAGCGGCCCGACGAAATGCGATTGATTAGAGCGTTCAAGAAGCAAGTAGAGAGCGTTTTTATAACAGTATAATCTAAGGAAACAGCAGTTGCACTCGCGTAAATTATAGAATTCAAGTGAAACTTCGAGCAGGTTACTACGCGCTGTTAAGCTGCAAGTAAAGTGATGAGGAGTAAGAGAAAAGAGTAAGGAAAATGGTTTTTCCCTTGTTTTTTGGTGTATACTTTCGAAATTACCTTTATCCTGCTATGCGTAGCTAGGGCCACGCCAAGCAAGGGTGCACAATACCCGGGCGGCAGGACCCCATGGGCGGCTAAAAGCCGGAATATAAAATGTGGAAACAAAATTGGTACTTTTCAAAATTTGCACTAAAAATTTAAAAGAAAGTATGGATTTACTGAGGTGCAATGTCTGCGAAAGCCGAAAGCTTATGGGAAGGTTTATATTGAAGTTAGTAAAAATAATTTAGTGATAGTGAAAGAGACCAAACTGGCAGTGGGCCTAAATGGCCTGGAAAACCCGTTATATATATATACTTTTATTTATTTATGGACTTATGCTGTCTATTTACTTACTTATTTAACGAATTTATTTACTTTATCACGTTTTACTTAATATTTTCTGCGACATTGGTTGCATAAGAAAGATGCTGGTTTGTAGCTTTTTTACTGCATCGATGGCTGAGGGGTAGAATCTCGGTTGGGGCTAAAACTTTTTTTTATTTTATACTGCTTTTTTTAAAACAATGTTGTTGCTTTTTGCTGTTTACGCGAGGTTTAGGTTAGGAGCAGTTATATGTAAAAAAAAATACGGACAAAGTAGTAATCACTCATTGATTGACGGCATACTAACTGCGCAAGTCCGGCCGTGTAGGAACGGTTGTTAATTTGACCGAATAGACGCTAGTTCAGCTGAGTACTGTACTAACTGAGTTGTCACTTGTCAACATGCATATGGCGGCTTAAGTGATAATGATTGTCAGATAAGATCGCAATTTTATTGTTTTCCTAATATTTTGTCGATAGTGCTCGTCTAATTCATAACAAGATGTCCGGTTTTGATGAAAATCCCTTTGGGGAACCTACAATCGACAACCCCTTTGCTGTAAGTAACCTTCGTCTCTATTTATCATTACTTTTACTTCTTATTCTATAGTATTCTGGTTACATTATTTATTAAGATACTACCTTCAATATGTAACGTTCTGTTCTGTAACCTTCTTATCTAGCTTCCAAAGAACGCAAATGATGTGTACTTTACAAATTTAGAGTAGGGTTTAATTGATTAAAAATTCTATTTGCAATGCAGGATCCTGCTGTACAACAAGTTGCAAGAAATGCAAATGCTCAAATACGAGTGGAAGATTATAACCCTTTTGATAGTCAACAGCAGAACCAAAGATCGGTAAGTGGAACTCATTTATTGATAATCATCATCATCGTAAAGGATATTGCAGAAGATGTATTGTTTCGAAAAATAAATTACGTGGACAATTCAAATCTTTTTAGGGATATACTACTACTCACGATACTGATCTTATATTAAGTAGATTGACATGACTGATCTATTAAATGGAAGCACTTCAAAGGCTTTCAATCATCAAACCTTCTGTTAAAATAGACTTGCGGGGACGCAACTGGGCTCTTACTGCAGAGTGGGCCAGGTGAATTTTCAACGGGTCAGTACATAATAATTAATAACATTTGAATTTTACTAGGATAGCTTACGTAACACTGCCTTTCGCAGCGAAAGTGTTAATGTAGAGTGATTCGACAATTACGTGTGTCGCATCCAATTTGTCTATATCCCTATAAATTGAACAGTGTACCGTTTAGTGTTTATACTGCAAGATAGTTGTCTTTTGCTACTCAATTTTGTTCCGTTCCGTCCGATGTAATTGTTTCACCACATCTTGCCGGTTATTCTTCTTTTACTGACTTTGGAAAAATAATCTATTGTACTGTGCTTCTCTAGACATTTTATTTAAAAATTTAATTACCACACTTGACTCGCCCTCTTCAGACTTTTTAAAATAAATAAACTGAATGAACGAAAGAAATTAAAAAAATATATATATGTGTAAACAACTAAGGCTCATTTTTGGTCATATTTGCGACTATGAGCTTGAGTTCTATATACTTTGTTTAGTCTACACCTACGTAAACCACTTAGGTAACAATTCATCGATTAGCTCAAAATTATGATCAGTGCAGTGTGGCAAAATTGTTATAACCATCGTTCACGTAGTGGAATTCTGTTTATTCATATTCTTTCCTAGCTCATAACTGATCTGACGCCTCTGTCTACTTGGACAAAGCAAAGCCCTTTAATGATTGAAGGTTTCTGAACTGCAGTCATGTCATCTTTGCAAGTTTAATTACTATCGATCAATTCAAATAAAATCAGGTTGTTTTGGAAAAATCCAGGTGTTTTTCCATTTTTTTCCACCCTAGAACACCCACTTAGAAATATCCACCCTAAAATCCAATTTAGAAATAAGGTTTTTCTATAACTTCTTTTGGAAAAACTTCTAATATAAAATATAGGGTGTGGCAACCAAAATTTTTGTGGTTTTATGTAAGGGAAAGTATATTAGGCTAATGGTGAGTTTTGAAAAGCCCCCTGCAATTTAAGGATGGGGGGCAACTTAAACAAATTTGATGTTTATAATTTCAGAAATGTTATTTAAAAAAATAGGATGTACCTATCTTGATGCGGATATTAAAAAAATTAAAAAAATATGTTTCATCCCATTTAAAACTTTTGAGTTAGCCCCCATTCTTTTAAACAGGGGGGCTTTTGAAAATTTTCTATTAGCCTGATATATGGCCCCTTTCGTCCTATTAAACCATAAAAAATTTTGTTGTTCAATCTTTTATAGTTTTGGTGATATCAGTTTGTAACACTTTAATTGCCACACCCTGTATATTTATATTAATTATATTTCTTGAGCGTGTCAATGTACAAATATTAATTGATTTTTGTTGACGTTTTTTTTTAATATTGAGGTTGAGGTTTGAGTTTAATTTTAACATTTTAATTAACTTCCATGCGGGAATGGAACCCACGTCACTCTCTGGGTTTCTGCCCAAGCATGTTATTTGCTAGAAAATCTTAGAGAATCCATTCTAGCGTTTTGTTAAAAAAATTTCAATTAAAGGCGACATATGGCCAGACTAATACTCAACCAGCTATAATGCAGCCTACACAAGACCCTCCACCAGCGTATACACGTAGTGGTCAGCAGACGACACAACCTCAAGCCAAACCTGTTCTTAATACGGCAGAATTACAAGTATGTATATGATTAATTTTTTGATTTCCACTTTGTAATTACCTTTTCTACTTTCAGCGAAGACAGGAAGAGCTAGAAAGAAAAGAGGAAGAACTTGCACGTAGAGAGGAGGAAATGCGTCAAAGCACATACAATGTTCGTCGTAACAATTGGCCTCCATTGCCTGAACAATGCTGCTTTCAGCCTTGCTTCTATCAAGACATCCAAGTGGACATTCCTTTGGAATTTCAAAAGATTGTCCGTTACCTATATTACCTTTGGATTTGTAAGTTTTCTTTGTCTTACGATGAATTTTTCCTAATATATATTATTTTAGTTCATGGAATCGTTATGCTATTTAATATTCTTGGAGGAATAATCGTAGTGGATTTCACCGTAATTGGTTTGGGTATTTTATACGTGTTACTGTTCACACCTTTTTCGTATTTGTGCTGGTTTCGCCCTGCTTACAAAGCATTCCGTTCTGATTCCTCGTTCAACTTTATGGTCTTTTTCTTTATATTTTTCTTCCAGTTTGTTGTGACTGTTATTCAGGCCATTGGAATACCTAACTCGGGTACTATGTAAGTGTTATTTTTAAAGCTTTGCCCCTTTTATTAATTTTTTTGTTTATTTTAGTGGTATTATAACTGCTTTAAGTAAATTTAAAGAAAGCAATACTGCTGGAGGGATAGTAGCTGCAGTTGTGATGTTGTTGATTGCCATTGGATTTGGTTGTGCTGCTGCTGCAGATATATTCCTTATTTCGAAGGCGAGTTTCCTGATAATACTCACGTTTATTTTTATTATATAAAGTTCCATGCTTGAGAAATAAATTTTGATGTGTTCACAGATTCATCGTATGTACCGTAGTACTGGAGCTAGTTTCGCAAAAGCGCAAGCTGAATTTACGACTGAGTTTCTTAGAAATCAACACGTCCGAAGTGCTGCTTCTAATGTAGCCGCCGCAGCTGTTCAGTCGCAATTTAATTCCAATACTACTAACAATAGATACTAAAAACGTTCTTATTTTTCCTGTGTAATAATAATCTTCAGGTTCCGTATGTATTATACACAAGGTAAAGTGCGATTTTTTCTCCTAAGTTTTCTTTGTATTTGTTTGGGTTACAGAACATCTTATGTTAAAAAAAAACTTTGTTTCAGTTTGCAG
This sequence comes from Ctenicera cuprea, assembly GCA_958336395.1. Lineage (NCBI taxonomy): Eukaryota > Metazoa > Arthropoda > Insecta > Coleoptera > Elateridae > Ctenicera > Ctenicera cuprea. The sequence goes on from OY284496.1 coordinate 5,838,746, forward strand.
GAGAGTGAGGTACATAATTTATTTGTCTTAGTCACATATTTTGCTTAAGTTGTTTGTTATGAATTAAAGTTTATACTAGTAATTTGTATTCTAAAAAAAGCTTAGCTATTGTTTATTTACATTATTACCAAGGATTGCCTTTGATGTTTATCTGAATGTCACTGAAAAATTTGCAAATGTTAGTGTTTATTATATCAGTTTACTCTAGTTTGTTGGTGTTGTTAAAATTTTTTTGGTGGTTTGTTTTTCATAGTTCAACTTTGAAAAGCCTGACTGCCAGCAGAGGTAATGTATAGAAATTCAGAAAAAATTGTCTTTATTAAATGTTTCCATTATTTCTATGAATTTATCCAATAATTCTGTAACATTTTAGACTGGGATCAGCTGTGTTGTTAAAAAAAATTTTTTCGTAAATTTTTGATCAAGTCACAGCAACAGAATTTGCTACACAGTTGCTCGTACTTAAACATTAATTACCGACACATATATAGTCATTAAATGCAAGGTTAGGCTTTATTTTAAAGACATAACATAAATATCTGTGTTACTTTTATTTAAGATGTACTATTATAAGATTAAACCTTAAGTAACAAATGATTTACTTAGTTCAGTCCAAACATTGTTACTTTAGGTTCAGACTTGGTCTAATTTGATTGAATTTGTAAGCACCATTGTTTTTGTAAATTACACGTTAATCGATTATAATAAATTAATAATTATTCTTCTCAAGTGTATTTTTTTTAAACTTTGACTATGAAAACAGTACATCACTACAGCATTAACAATAAAGGTTTGTAAAAGTGCAGTACGCTTCGTCTAACCTGAGAAAAACTCGAACCTCTTGCAGTAGTTTAGGGAGGGATGGAGCAAATAGTTTCCTATTGCAGAACTATGAATTATAGCTGATTCAGAAGAGTCAGCTACGAAATGAAGTTGCGTGGCTTCTGTGGTTTAGCAGCGCGTACAGTAACCATGTTGATCATTTTTAATTTCTATATAGTTTACGCAAATGAGAAAGTATCGTGATGAAAACCGTCAATTTTCAGATGAAAATTGTTACAAAAATTTTCATAGTTGGAAACATTGTGTACTCGTAGCAATACCAAATTTCATCTCTATCTGATAACTTGCTTTTGAGTAAATAAATGCTAAAACCAAAATTTTCAATAACTTCTGGAAAGTATCTTGGAGAAATTAGCGAGCTGGGAGACGAACCAAATTGTAAAAGTAAATATTTTCAAAAAGTAGCTCTCTCCATTTTGAAAGTTTGCAATCTGACGGTTTTTGTAAATTTTCCATGATAGGGGTAATCATGTCCAAAAGGCAAAAATATCTGAAAAACAATGAATGTTGTACCTATAGTCTTATACAAGGCGATGTTGCAAAACTTCTCCATACATCTTACCTGGTATCCTTTTGCCAGCGGTACTCAAACAGTCAAATTTTCTCAAATATTACATAAAACTATAAGAACGGTGGCATGTTCATGTGCAATAGATAACAAGCAAAATGGCTTGCACTAATTTGTACATAAAAATTAATGAACATAATCTCTAACCAATTTAGCCACCACTCTTACAGTACCAGATAGAATAACAATCTAGTCCTACCAATTCACAGATTGGATAGAACCCAGTGGCAACCCTTATCCTATTTAATATAATATATAAAGGATGAATAAAAAGTAAGGAACATCGATGCTACAGCCTTAAATAATAACTTTACGAAAAAAAGTTTCCTATCAAGTTTTTTGCCACAATTTGGCGTTTTTCATTTTTTTTTCAATTGTCATATGTTTTAGCTATGACGTCATCGACATTTTTTTTAAATGGCAACCTATAATTTTTATGGCATGACCAGTTAGTGCTGTTTATTCTCTATACAGCCATGTAAAAATATCATAGTTGCATAATAAAAATTTCAAGAAAAATCACGAGAAACATTTATTTTTGTCATCGGCAACATTTTTCATCAGGTACACTTATTGCTAGAAAAACAAACGACAATAGTAAGCAATTGATTGAAAATGTTTAAAATTGAACAAATGCAAATCTGTAATGTCAATTTGGTGACAGTAAGCATTAATAAGTGATTAAAATTTAGTCTATGTCCTGTGTGAGCTCATTATGGCATTCATATTCGTCAATATTTAGATGGAATTTTTACAAATAGGTGGATAGGAAGAGGAGGACATATTGAGTGGCCAGCGCGATCTATGGATCTAAACCCGCTTGACTTCTTTTTATGGGGCCATCTTAAAAGTACAGTGTGTATACAAACACACCAATTTGGAAAATCTAAAAATTCGTATCCGCAAGCATATACAAGCAATATCACCTGCTACAGTTCAAGGATTTTCTTATCGTATTGCCCACTGTCAGGCAGTGAATGGCGAACAGTTTGAACATTTGCTTTTTTAAATTTATGTTAAATATGATTTGAAACTAGTTTACTAATTTGTGGACCTGCTATTGTCGTTTGTTTATCTTGCAATAAGTGTATCTAATGAAAAATGTTGCCAGTGACAAAAATAAAGGTTTATCGTGATTTTTCTTGAAATTTTTATTATGCAACTGTATGATATTTTTACATGGCTGTATAGAGAATAAAAAGCACTAACTGGTCATGACATAAAAATTATAGGTTGCTGTTTAAAAAAAAATGTCGATAACGTCATAGCTAAAACATATAACAATTGAAAAAAAAATGAAAAACGCCAAATTGTGGTAAAAAACTTGATAGGAAACTTTTGTTAAAAACTTTTTTTCGTAAAGTTATTATTTAAGGCTGTAGCATCGATGTTCCTTATTTTTTATTCAACCTGTATAATAAACTTCCAATACCAATGAGATAAATGCCAGTAAAAAATTATAAAGCTGCAATAAAGAAACATCTTGTAAATAATGCTTACTATACTGTAGATAAATTTTTCAAGTGTGAAACTTCCTAAAAATTAATTTTGTTGTTATTTATCGTAATTTATGCTGTTCTTAGATATTGCATATTTTTTTGATCTATACATGTATTTTTGTATGTAAATGTATGTATATTAATAGGAATAAATTGCTTATGCTTATTTATTGTTTTTTATTTAATAAAGGGGAACCAATTTTTAATTTTCAAAAATTCACAGAAGGTGCCACAGTGGAATATGGTATTTAGCAAAAACACAAATTGTAGCTCATGTTCGCCTCTATACGACTACAGAGTTACACCGTTTAATAAATGATGGGGTACTCATTTCCAATTTTCAAAATTTCATAGAAAATGCAAGTGAAATTATAGCTTTCAACAAAAAAACAAATTGTAGCCAATCTTCGGTTCTGGTAGCGTACAAAGTTTAAAAAAAATCCTGTGGGCAGTTTTAGAAAAATAGTTTTTTAACAATTTTTATATTTTGAGGAAGCGCCATTGCTATCATTTTTAGATTTTCGAAATTAATCTCATTTCATCGTATACTAACCACAAATGGCTCTCAAACAAGTTGTAGTTGATCCCGATGAATTAACTGCTTTTTGAGTAAAATGGCGTTAAAATTGTAGCGGCTGCCAATTTGAAGCTAGAAAGTTCGGTAAAAAAGTTTTGCATTTGCCTTAAGTTCGTCTCTTAGATCCTGTGATCAAATTTCCAAAATTTGGTTTTGGAAAAAAACGCTACCGAAAAAACATGTCCAACTTCTGTTTAAGACTTTTTTTGAAAAGCTTAACTGGAACTACAATTTTCGATCTCTTCATTTAACAAAAAAAATTTCATCTAAATCGGTCCAGTACTTTCGCCTTTAGAGGCATCACCCACCCAAACATTTTTTAAAAACTTTTTTGGGTTCCTCGAGCCCCAAAACGTGTATTTCCATTAAAATCTAGATTTCGAATTCGAATCTAGAATTTTCATGAAATCAATATTTCCCTCTATACAAGGGTATGGGAAAGTATAAATACTAAAACATAGCCCATCCCTAGCTCTACTGGCTTCAAAAACAAAAAGAAATTGTGTCTAGTTTTTGAAAAGTTTTAATTTTGGCAGTTTTTGAGGTTTAGCAAATAATTTCATAACATAATACCTTTTTAGAGCTGTATGAATTTTGTGCCAATCCAGGTTATTTTCTCGATAAATTTTTACGTTCCTATACTTTCAGTATAGGGAAGTATTGATTTCATGCAAAATTTCAAAGTTGAGATTTCAACGGAATAGTCGGGGGGGGGGGGGGTCCATGGACCCCAAAAAAGTAATTTAAAAAAAATGTCTGTCTGTGGGTGGGTGCACCATATCTCCGGAACGGCTGGACCGATTTTGATGTGCTTTGGAATGAGGGGGTATATCAAAAATTCACCGACAAAATAAGCTTTTAAAAAAAAACCAAACCCGGAAGCGGAAGTTAGAAATGTTTTTTTTTGGTAGCATTTTATTCAGAAACTGAATTTTGGAAATTTTAATAGTGGAGATTAAAGAAGGCCTTAGGATAAATCAAACGATTTTTTACCGAACTCTCTAGCTTTAAAATGGCGACGCTACGAATTCTTGAACATTTCGACTTTAACGCCCATTTAATCAAAAACCAGTTATCTGATTGGAATCAACTACATCTTGTTTGGTAGCACTTCAAGGGTACTATACCATGAAATATAATTAATTTTGAAAATATAAAAACGATCCCAATGACATCACTCCAAAATTTTGGAATTTTTCAAAAAAATATTTCTCAAAAACTGCCCACACGTTTTTGTTTAAACTTTTTAAGCTGATAGAGCTGGGAATCTTCTACAATTTGTTTTTTTGCGCATTGCTATAATTTCACTGCGACGCCCTCTGTGAATTTTTGAAAATTGGTACCCTTTAATTTATTTAACGGGGGGCAATAAAATATTTCTGTTAATGTGAAATAGTTCACCATTGATAGCAAAATCCGAATATAATATTTTTTCGATAATTTCATATTTAGGGGGGCTACTGTTCTCCCTCCCTCCAAATTTGGTTTTTTGTTTTGTTTGCTCTAGGAGAATCTTTTTACAAAAAATGAAAAAATCGAATTTTTTGCCCCTTAATAATCTTTTTGTCCTTAGAAGAATTTCACATACTTTCTACAGCAGTTGTATTCTTGTACTAGTCGTTTAATGTTCAGTGTAGGCTAACTTTTTTATTTTCATAGATAGACTCGCAAACCCCAGAGCAAAGTTGTAGGGCAAATTCTTCTCGATTGTATTTAAGAAAAAAACTTGAGTTTCCAATTTTAATATGGCGGCCACGGTAAAAAATAACTTTTTTTTAAATGAAAACGTGGCATTTTGGCTTTAAAAACAGAAAGGTTTTGAAATTCTACATACAAATTAATAAGAGTAATTTCTTGCTAAAAATAATACTTCTCGAGTTATTAATATATTTTCAAATATCAATTTCCGCGCTTCCGTTGATTCAGTCCGAATATTTTACCCAACCTTATGCTTGCAGCGCAGCGGTCGGTCTTTCTTCAACCGCTTCAAGATGTTACAACTTATAAGAACTATTTACTTTAACTAGTCGTGTCTAGACAGGTGTATATCGAAAGTGTTGGAAAATATAAAACAATGTATTTAAATGTATAGGAAAGTCCAGGCGAAGTGTTTCGCTCATTTTTTAAATAACCAACGTTTGAAGTTTCATTAGAATAGTCGGATGTTGCAGAGGTGTGTGGAAAGGAACACACCCGTTCGCTCTTACGGTATTAGCCTACAGTATAAAACTGTGACAGACATACATAGTAGGATACGTAAAAGAAATTAACTGGGAATATAACGAGATATTAATAAGCAAAAAAGGTACATTAAGTGTTTATTAAATAATTGGCAGTTAGGTGTTACCATGTTTAAATACCAGCTTATCATTTACATTAAACATACATTCTAAAGCTACTCTTATTCACATTCATAATAGTCCTGAGATGACTATTTAACAAATTATTCATTATCCAAGTATTTGAGAGGGTTTAAAAAAAGTACAATAGAACTGTATAACGTAAAAGCTGATAAAACACAATACATAAGCCAAGTGAATTATTTATGTAGACCCAAACACTATTATTGCTTTGGTTAAAAAAAAACTGAATGTGATGCGACCTAATACAGCAATGAAAAACATAATAATAACAGAGGTAAACTATATGCAAAATATTTGTAAAACAACACTCAATAAGTAAAACTGATAACATTAAAGTAATCCTCATAAAAGAAAATCTTTCTACGATAAGAAAAACAAATTGAAACAAGGAGCACCCATGCAAAATAATTTTTAAGATAAAACCCAATTACTTTAATGAAAAGTAAAACAAAATGTTTATCTGTGTTAAAATTGCTAAAAACTTAAAACTAAACAAAATTTAGAGCTAATTATAAAAACGCAACTATACGTTCTTGTTTAAAATAGTTAAAAACTTAAAAATTAAAATCAATTTACAAAATCAACTAATAAGCACAAAAATATCACCATAAATTAAGCTACGGATCGTAACAACTTAAAAAGTGCTACGGATCGTAACAACAGAGAAAGTACTAAACTTAAAAAAAAAATTTGGTACAAATTGTTTACAGGATGCGTTCAAGTTATCGCATACAGGGCAATACCACTATGCTTAAAACACCGTTAACACCTAAGTACAGATCAGACTAACGCTTTGAACCAATTTGCTAAAATTTACAAAAATGCGTTCTATGAACTGTACTTTAACACAATGAAATTAGTTGTAATGTTTCAGAACTGCTCGATTAATACAAGTAAACAAACGTTTTTGTTTCTTAAATGGCAGTAGCCGATTTGTTTAGCAATATATCTCACATATATGTAATTACTTAATGCTTTCATGCCAGGTGTAATAGTGTAATAATGAAAAAAATAAGATAAATATCTGCACATCATAAATAATAATAAATAAATACTTTTTTTTAATCCTGGGCATTAAAAGTTGTAAAAATAAAATATTCCACTGTAATTACGGATAAGAATCGTAAGTTTCAATATTGCTTTTGTCCCACCATAAAGACGAGTTAAGCTCACAAAGAGGTTAAATTTTCTCAAATTTAAATAATCTAGAAAAATGCATGAACTTGTGTCGAGATTTTCAATTTTTCTTAAAATTTTTCAATAAATTATGCACTTCAAAACTTTTGATAAAATTAATGATAAACAGGCATATAAAATTTGCAATTGTAAACATGTTATGCTTTCGAAAGCAAAAGTTGCAAGTAAACAAATCTAGCATTAATCAATGTAAAGATGTCAGTCGAGTGTAGCGATTTCTTGTTTAAATGGAGGTTCTGAAACATCACTGTGAAACCTTTAATGATAAAAATGGCAGTGTTTGAAACGTACGTAAAAAATTGTACAAAAAAAATCATTATAGGTTTCCATAGTCAGTAATCTAACTATACTGTTGTCAAGCATGCCAACCGAATACCATAATCTAAGACAACATACTTATCTATCTATGCACAAATTGTCTATGCAGTATAATTATATTACATGTACTTTAGAGATAGGTACTAAATCTATATACAAGTAAATTATTTGTTTAACCTATTATTGAAATTAAACTAAGATAGATATATACAATAATCAAAAATATACAATAAAAATATACAAATAAATTAATATGAACTGTTAAATTCAATTAATGTGTACACATAATTAATTTACAATTTGAACTAAAAATTGAAGAACAATTTAGATTTTCTGTGTTGAGAATTTCTGAGGCAGTGTTTCAGTTTATCATAAATGTAACGGATTAAAAACTTCCTAGTGTTAATTTAAGCATAATTTAAAATAAATAACGAACCGTTGTCGATAATTTCATCCGACAATCGTTCTGAACACAAAATTACAGTCTAAAGCGACATTTATGATCTCAATTCATTTATCAGCTTAAATTGAACTACATCAGTCGATCATAAATGTTCGAGATTCTTAAAAACCATTTATAAATAAATGAAACGTTAATTAAAAATATTTGAACACTTAAACTGAACTTCCCTACCACAATTTGCTGTGTGAAATCGTTATAGTAATTGAGAGTTAGGTGTTATTACTGTCATTTAGGAAACGTGCACAGAACAGGTACATTTGTCAGTTCTTCCACCCCCCATACTGATCTTGCTGTGCCCGATTCCAATCATCGTTTCCATGCTCATTGTGCCCATAATCGGTATTATGATCTTTATTCCAATCCCAATCCTTACCTTTTGGTTTAAATTTGTCTTTCATAGATCCAGAATGGTCATCATTACGTTTTTGCCACGAATCATCCCTCCACTGCTCGCGGTAATAAAATTTCTTTTTAAAATGCTGATCTGGTTTATGTTTTTTGTCTTCGGTGTGTCTTTGATATTTAAGCAAAGCGGGATTTAAACGAGTCGGACTTTTTTCTGGGAGATTTGGAAGACTGGGGCTGAAACTAACAGACAAATTAGGGGGCGAAGAAGGTGAAGGTGTACGTGGCGGTCCTAATTCATCATTTTGTTCTACCAGTGGAGGGCTTTCAAGATTCAGCGATTTACCAGTCGATTTCAAAAGCGAAGGCTTAGGATTGGGATTCAATTTTAAAGCTTGTTTGATCGGAGCAGCATTTATAGTAATTGGAGGTGGATCACCATGACCTATACCTGAATCTGGCGACGTATTGCAGCTGTCGCCTTCTGTTGAACGTCTCCTTTTATCCAGTTCTGTAGATGCAAAGGCCACAAGTCGATCAAATCCCGAACTAATTCTATCTTGCCATTTCGATTCTTCTGCTTCTTCTTCAACTTCTGCATCTAATAAAACATAAATTAGTTTTTTTTTCTTAATAACCAGACCGTTTTAGGCTTAAACAATTATTTGAAAAAAAAAAAAGTTTTTTTTCTAACAGCAAAGTTGTATTTCAAACCTTTTAGGAATAAAATGTGCTCACGACATTTTTGCCTTAATTTGCCTGCAGTGATAATATTACCAAACATCTATTTAATTCCTAGTCTTGGTTACGTCCAGCTTGTAAAGCATTAGCTGAAAAGCTAACAGTATCTGGAAACTTTCCTTTATTTTATAGCTTTTATTAACAATGATTTTTATCAAGATTAAATTGGTCAATTAATTTAGTAGCAAGGAAACAACTTTGTTTTTTATTTAAATTATAATTTTGCTTGTGGCAATATCCATACTTTTAGGACTCTCAAAAAAATTAAATGATTCTACGTTCTAGAATTAAATAACCTTTGTTTATAAACATAGCCAAAATAAAATGATAACTTCAGCTATTATTGCAAAGCTAATTTGAAATTTCGAATTTTATATAACTACCGATAAAAAAATTTGAAAAAATGCAGTTAGGTACTTTGAAAAATAAAAATACATAATGTGAAAATATGATTTTTTGCATTCTGGAGTTCTGGTGAAACCAATAAAGGAGTTTATTAACACATTATCATAATTTTATTTAATAAAAACTACTAAACTACAATATTACTGCGTCTACCCTCTACTACAACTATCGACTACGGTGAATAACTAGTCGGATATATTTTCCTGAATTTTAAATGCTACCTATACCGCCACCAAAAAAATTAAAATATAGCTGAGCAAACATTAAAATATAATAGCAACAAGCTACTTACCAAAAATTTACTCAGCCATCTAAAACTACTATGGAAGAGGTAAAGTACATGCGTGATTTTGTGCACGTGAGAGTGTGCATGCTTGAACTGTGCTGCCTCCTAAGTTAATAAACAGTAAATAAAAATTCTAATTACAATTTTTATCAAGTAATTTTGCTATGAAAAATTGTTATTTTTACACAACATATCATAGCAATTAACCAAAGCTTTAAAAGTCATAAAATTTAATAAAAAAAATCACTACCTTTATGGAAGCAGACAAAATGTGTGTAATGAAATCGGTTAGTTAAAAGTGGTATTGTGTGGTAGTGGTTTGTAAGGGTGATTTATAACTGCTTGCAGTTACATTTTAAATTCAAGTATTCAAACTTTATAGCTCGACGCAACAATAATTTTTTTTTCACTGTACAGGGTTGGAAACCACTAATTTGACTGTAGATTATTGGATATAGGAGAATCTAACAAATTGTAAAACCAATTGAAATTAACCATTTAGTAACACTCGGGAATTGTACTATTGTATGCCAGATTTAAATTACATGTCATAAATACAGGGTTTCAAGATCGATGCAACAAAGAGACAACATTTTTATTTTATTTTTGTATTCAGAATAAAAAATTCAAATGTTTTACAAATGCGGAGGTTATTTTCACTAATTTTCTGCCTGCAAATTGATATGCCAGAAGGAACATTTTTTTTGATTAAGGCTGTATCAGTTTAACTATTTACTTTAAAAAAACCTACTTAATTTAGGCATTGTTGTAAGACACTTTGTATCACTAAATTAGTATACAAAGTAGCCAATAAAATTTCAGAATTAACATTGTGTCGATTTCAGAAAAAATCTAAAATTTTTATTTACAATTACAAAACCATTTTGTTCGCCGACTTAAAATATGTACGAATGGTTGAAAAAACTTCATTTAACCTCTTTCTTGATTTCAAACCAATACAACGTAAACAAATTTTAATACCACAATGAGTATAGTTTGGGTACCCAATAGTTCTCCTAAGTTATTTGACCAACAATTAGTCGACATGCACAGAGAAGGTAGGAGTAAAATATAGAGAATGTTTGTTTATGTAGTGAAGTTCATTTAAGTCTTGCCAAATTGGAGAAATAAGCAAACTATTTCACCTGGAATTTCCTATACTTTAGAAATAGGTACTTATCAAGTTTTCAAGAGTATTTCAGTTTTAACGTCTCACGGGCCAACAATGACAAAATATGTTTGTAAAATTTTGAATAATACATATATACGGTCTACCAGAAGCGAACGGAACTAGCTATTTATTCTCCCCGCACCAATCACGAGCGGACCAATATACTAACACACCAAACATACAGCGCCAATGCACTTTATCTTATTTTATTTAGAAACCATAGTATTTCTAAGCTTTTTTTTTCATTTAAAAATTCACTTAACAAATTTTTTATAATCCTGTTTATTACTAATCAAAAATGCATGAATTTTCAAAAATTCATAGCAGGTGTCACAGACAAACTAGTGAACTGGGAACACAAACTAAATTATAGTTCATCCCTAGCTCTATCCGCCTACAGAATTTATAAAAAAACGTGTCCAGTTTTTGAGCAGTAATTTTTGAAAAGCCAAAATTTTGATGTTTTCTTCACTTCGCAGTTTTAGTAGTTCCAAAAGTTCTCGTAGCTTGTAACATTGTGTATCCATAGAGCATTTCCAAATTAAATTTCATCCCGATCTGATTACTCAATTTTGAATAAATAGGCGTCAAAATACAAATATTCAAAAATTCATAGAAGGCATTACATATAAATTAGCGGGCTGAAACACAAACCAAATTGTAGCTCCTTCCCAACTCCACGAGCATACAAAGTATAAAAAAAACGAGATGCGAGTTCTTGAGTACCATTTTTTTGAAAATATCCATAATTATGAAAAAACAATTTTTCCCTAACTTTTAGTTTTTGAAAATTTTAGCGCACAGTAACATTGTAGCTCTATAGGGCTATTACGATAGAAAATTTGAACCCAAGCCGTCAACTTGTTAATGAGTAATAAAGCGCTAAAGCCAAATTTTCCAAAAATTATAGTGGCCGCTATTTTAAAGCTCAAAAGGTCGGGAAAAAAGCGTTGAATTTGCCCTAAAGTCTTCCACAAGATGCCCGTTTCGGATTTACAAAATTTGATTCCCGAAAAAATAACTACCAAAAAACATGTCTAACTTTTGCTTCTATTTTTTAAATATGCTTATTTCACCGATGAATTTTTGATATACCCCCACATTCCAAAGCTCACCAAAATCCAATCATTCCATTGGGAGCGAATAATAGGATAAATTGCTTACAATTATTGCTCCTATTTGTATTTGTAATTTTTTAATTTTCATAGAAACTGTTTTTTTGGAATTAATAAATAAAAATGATGAACATTATTAACAATACAGACTAATCTTTAGATGTAAATGTGATTTATTATTATTAGAGATTTATCCAATAGTGATTTTGGTCACTGTCTAAATACCGAATATTTGTAATATAGTATTGTTTTAATTTGGTGCACAAAATACCAAATACATGGCAAACTCACAAAATATTCGGCTTATTCGAATAATAGGCAAAACTCCAAAAAAATTACCTTATATTCTGTGCACCCTTAACCTTTTTGCTACAGAAGTTGGAAAATTTCGTAAATCGATGAATACCAAATATGGATTGTTATAAGACTTTTTAACGCTTTCGCAACATGAAATGCTCGCATCAGCCGTTGCATTTGTGTTCAGTCATATTTGCTGGAACTACAAAAAACATTGATTGAATGCTACTATACTGTGTAAAATTACTACATTTTTTTTTTGTCTGGTGCCTTATGTTTTCCATACAGAATTATACACTTTGTCTTATAAAATGTATGCTTTATTGAGTAAAACATTGGTTTTCAATGAATATGCGAGTTTCAAATGGTGAAATACTATTGTCGAAATGTAAGTAAACACTGGGAAATGTACAAATATGACGCATTCTTTCTCACATTCGAAAGCGTATAAATCCGCCTCTCTATTTTTTATATTTACTACTACATAAGGCATATGATTCTGCAACGCAAAAATTCCCCTGTCCGGGCAGCTTGGCATTTGTAATTTTTGCCAGAGTGAAAGGATTAATTATTAAGTAATTTGCATTATGATACTAAAAGTTAATTGCGATTTTTAAATAGGTTCATGGCAAACATTTCTAATTTTATACCCTTACTGTCCATCCTTTGGCCTGATAAAAGTTATGTATTTATTTGATTTAACTAAAAACGGGATGTGTTTATAAATAATTCTAAAAGCTGAAAGTTTGGCAACACTTAACTGACCTCCACTGTATAAATTTGAGAAATTCTGGAATAATGAGTAACTAAACGAAACTTCCCTTTTCTTTGCTTAAGTCTTAACAAAATGCTGCTTCTCCAATTTTATAAGATGGCAACAAATCAAGTTTCAGATAGTTACAAGCAAAATGAAATGACATTAGATGGATGATAATGGTTACTTACCTTTAATGTATGTGTACAACACGTCATGCAAATTTTTTTTTTTTGTTATCCAAAATCTATCTTCTTCAGAACATCCAAAACAATATGCATTAAATACATATCGTTAAGCTTAAGCTACTAGTAACAATTAACAAAAGCTGAAGTAACATTAATAAACCAACACCTTAACGTTACAATGACCAAAATTTAAAAAAATGTCTTCCACCTTAATTACAGCACTACATGAGGAAACAAAACCGACATCTTCCCTAACATTAAGACTTCCAATACGCTTTAAAGCAAAAGTTAAAATCACAGTTTCCACTGAAGGTACCCTCTACTCTTTAATGAGTTGATTTTTACTTCAATTTCTGAGATTTGGAACTGTTTTTTTCAATTGGGAATGCATAATGTCTTTAAAAATTCACTGAAGTATGACAGGACGCTGAGTGAAATGTACAAATTCAACTTTAAACTATTGCCATTGCTGCTTTGTGCCAACCTGTCTAATGTAGAAGTAGCGCATTGAGCTCTGTACACTTGATAACTTTTATCAACTTATATATTAAGTAAATATAGGTATTGAAAGAGTTGCAATATTGCTAAAACTTGCCGGGGTTTCCCACCAGACAGATAAACCCAGGTCAAAATTGTACCTACACATTCACCATGATACACGTGCTAGTATGGCTAAAATAAAAGTGCACATGCAAAAAAAATTAAAAACTTAAAGCACAAGCAGTATATATGAATCTTAACTTTTGTTTCCCTGTTTTGGATTTTAATTATCAGAATATAATTCTTATTATCGAAATTTGTTTACAGGATGACGTATCACTTACTGCAGATTTCAGTTTTAAAAAAAGTTAATTAGGATTCATACTTTATAATGGGTAGCAAGGATTTTTCTTTAATTAATTATTTTGCCTCTAAATTGATATCCTGAAAATAAATTTTCTTTTTATTATTAATAATCAAAAGCAGTCTCGTCTCCAAAAGATAAATTTTAAAAATGTAGTCCTTACGATTTTATTATGTTAAAATAAAAATAAATGAGTTTTTTCATAACATACATCATAATATATAATACCTAAGATTCATATAAACTGCATGTGAATTTTTATATAAATCCTTGTTAACAACATGTGTAAAAAACAAAATCATTTACTATTAATGCATACATGAACATGATAATGTGAAGAGGAATAAAAATTTTAAAAATATAAAAATATACAATCAAATTGACTATAGCGATAATTTTGTTTTAGTATTAATAGACATTCACTATGTATAATGTATATATATAAAGTATAGAGCAATCCATAAAAAATACATTAGCATATGTTACGCCTTAGCTATATACAGAGAACAATTACAAATGTCAATGTCAATATTAATTGTAGTTTTCTGAATATATCTACAAAATAACGAATGGGGGCCTGCTAAAAAGTATTTTTTTCTGTATTGCTCAGCATAAAACTGATATCATGCAACAACTAGGAAAGCTGTCTTTGTCCCAAGCCTAACCCACTTCCACTATAAATCAGTCTTAAGGGTACCGCAAACTGAATTTTCAACTAGTTATTCTGCAGAATACAATGAAGTCCACTTTTTTTTATCACAGACACAGCCTATCAAAAATTATTATACTAAAAATAAAAATTTTCCCATATGTTGCATGACATCATACAGGGTACTCACAAATAATCAAGTACTGTCAGTAACTTTAAAGTCATTGCTCCTACAGAAATGTTTTAATACAATAAAGCAAATATCCTTGTTTGAATACTGTTGAAAAGTCAATAATAAAGTTAAAAAAGTTAAACCAACTAAATTCTTGAAAACTGATGATGTACTGAAATTCGTTCATTAAAAAACCTTTTAGAGTACACTTACTGGCACAATTAATGCAACACTGATTGTAATTTTACAAATACAAGCAACTTTGCGGAAAGATTTATTTTGGTGTAACTTGGCAAATATTTTGTTGCTAGCGAATCGTAGAAACACAAATTTCAAAGATACGTGTATTAACCCAATTCGACTTAAAAAGGTGGCTTGCTTTTGTGGCAAATTTTTGCTCTGGTTTTAATTTAAACTGTCAGTTTATTAACTGCATTATCACTACCAATTTTAGTTGCGACGGTTAATTTTAAAGCTAGCGATGGAAGTTTGAAATCTATTTTTCTCAGTTATTACGTGATTCAGAGACGCAGGTATGGATAATACGAGATCTGGATAAGTGCAAAAATAAACAATAACAAAGCAGTATGACCGGTTCTATGTTGCATTCAATACCTAATCAATTTTTCACTGCTGCTGAAGTAAGGAAAAGGCTTTAGATGTACGACATGTCGACATAAGTGGTCAGAAGATTGTGTAAAACAGAATTGAGTTCCTGATTTTCGCGAGTGCCTCTTTTACTACGACCTTATTGTGCAACCCACTTTTTAATAGAATTTCATGCCCTTTTCAAAAGTCTGAAAAAATAAGGTGTACCTATTCTTTTATGATGGATGCACTAACGATAAAACGTTAACTTTATGAGAAAATTAAAGACAAACAAAGTAAAATTCCATAAAACGGATGATACACCCAAAATAAGTCTTCCCGAAGAACTGCTTGTATTTCTACAATTTCAATCAGTGTTGTGTTCATTATGCCAGTGAGTGTAGTTTTAAATCAAATAAATAATTTAAAAAATCTGCTGTTTAAATAGTTCTGAAATTAGATAACACTTTTTCTCTTACTTGCATTTGGATGACTAAAAAAG
This sequence comes from Ctenicera cuprea, assembly GCA_958336395.1. Classification (NCBI taxonomy): domain Eukaryota; kingdom Metazoa; phylum Arthropoda; class Insecta; order Coleoptera; family Elateridae; genus Ctenicera; species Ctenicera cuprea. Next base: position 5,854,631 of record OY284496.1, read on the forward strand.
TAAAAATATTATCACCTGCTTGTTTAATTTAGTACCTCTAACAATAACAAAAGTGCTAACAGTCTCCTAAAATTTGTGAACATCCTATATAAATAAATAATAAAATATAATTTAGAATTAACAAAATTTATTGATGTATTGAATTGCAGATAACTAAATTGTTGTTTAAAACTCATAAGCAATGTCTTATAGTTTCGTTTTGTTCTTTTAAGCACCATAGGATAATTTCTGCACGCTTCTAAACAAAAATTTTCAATTTTATTTTAAAGCAATAATTTCTTGAAAAAATACGGAAATAATGCAAAAGGATCAAATATGGCAAAGCCCATTTGTCTACCTAGCAAAAACCAATATTATGCCGCACTATAAGCTTGAATTATTTGACTGAAAATGTTAGCAGCAAATAATATAATTCAAACTTCCATAGCATGACACAAAATAAATGAGCAGATACATAAAAATAAAAATAACATACCTTCTTCATTTGGCTTGCGCAAACGTGACAGTTCAGGAACTTCATCAACAAGAGGAGTTGACGTATTAGAGTGAGGCTCTGGAGATACGTTATTTATAAAAGTTGTTCTCTGCGTGTCTGGCAGATATGTGGATCGTTTGAGGGGGCCTCGCATAGAACCTTGAACCATCGCCTCTCGTTTGTATTGACAGTCACTGTTCATCTGCTCTGTTTTGATGGTACCCGTTTGATCCTGATAAGTAGGAATATTGGGGAGCATATTTGAGGGCATATAATTACGACGGTCGTATATATTCAAGCGATCATCAACCTCCTCCTTGATGTGTTGTCCATTAAGAACGCGAGCTGCTTGTAAACTGGCAGCTAGCCCTTCAGGTACAAATTTATTTCTTGACGCATCTGCATCCATCATAGGTGGTTTAACATCACTAAAATATGATTCATGGTACGGTTTGATGTCTGCTCTAGGTAATGGGGTGTAATCGCTTTGAGAGTATGTAGAGCTAACAGAACCTGCACGAGTTTGTACTGGATACAAAACAGTTGTACGAGGAGAAAACTGAGGCTGACGTGGTGAAACTGTAGGAGCAGAAACAAAGGTGCTAAGTGATGGGTTATTTATTTTTGTATGAGGATGCATGTATGCTAAGCCCTCCAAGCCTTCAGTCGATGAAGGACGTGAAATGGGACTATACACCTGACGAATAAGAGGTTCTGATTCTTTGGAAGGCTGAGGCACGTCTGTGTTGGGTTTCGCATTGACTCTCTCAGGACGTGGTGGTATGTTTGCATTTACCATTGATCTGGGAGTTAATGTTGTTGTGCCTTGGATGTCACTCATGTCAACTGCGGCATTGATGATGGACTGATTAGAGATTTCCAACGTACGCTCTATTTCACCTGACACAAGATCTCCAATTGTTCGTGTAGCCACCAATCCATCTGCATGATTAAATGTTGGGTGTTGGGCTGCTAATTTCTCTTGGGACAAGTGCCTGCGCAATGCTAATTTTGCAGGTGAAACCTGAGTATAATCAGGCTGTTCTGGTACGACTTGCCGTTGTACTTGTGGAGACCCACGTGGTACTTCAGGTTCACGATAACATTCTACCATGCTAGCCAGACCTTCCTGTTGCGGCATTGATCTAGAATCGTCCATTGGACGAGCTGAAGCCTCACAACGGGGAAATTTGTACTTTGATTTGTCTTCATGTTTTGGCGGAAATTGATTGTGTTGATTGTATTGCATAATATTGTTGTTATATGTTGGAGCCCCATGATTACCACTAGCAGAGTACTGGTTGGTACTACCAGGACTGTACAGTTGATTATTCTGAGCTTTAGTACGATTTTGTTGATCTTCATTCAACACAGATGTTATAATGCTTTTTAAACGATCCTCAAAGTTGGCAATTCTTGGTGTTTCATGAGCCCTCTGAGGCATGTAATTGGAAGATTTGGCTCTTTTCGGAGCTGGTAGTGGTGCTGGCATATTATTGCGTACAATACCCCTTTGGTTACCTTGACCAGATGGTTTCATACCATTAGCCACTTGCTGTGGCAATTTACTAGAATTGGCTGACAACTTGCTCGCTTCAATTTTGCGCCCCGTTTCCAAAATCTTTTGTGCAAGAATTTCAGGGTTTTGTTCTTCAATTTTTCCAATGTCTGGAACATCCGGCCAATCTTGCGAACGAGCTCTATATTCCCGTGATTTGCGAGATACTTTAGCTGCTACAGGTTGTTGCTGTCTAGCAGTCATGAGAGTCTGAGCTTGTTTCCGTTCTTCATTAGTTTTCTCCAAATTAAGCAGTTCCCCTTCTAAACGTGAAACTTGGTTATGTAATTTTTTGCGATGTGCCAGAGTGGATGAGATTTCTCGCAGGATATATTCTTGAGTTGCGTTGGGCGAAAGTTCATGATGAGGATCTTGTTTTGCATATTTCTCTGCAATCTCTTGTTGACGCTGCATTACAAAAGAATTTTGTTCTTGTTCAAGACTTGCAACTTGAATTTGAAGTTTACTAGCTTTTGCTTGTAATTCCTTGTGACGACAAACGATTTCTTTTGCTTTTGCCAATAAATCAACTGGAGATGTGGCATTTATGCCCAATTCACTCATACGAGCTTTAAGTAAGGCTACGCTGTCATCTATTAGGACTTTAATTTGTTTCTCAAGTTGGGCTGCACGATTTTGTAAGCGTTGATTGCGCTCCTGTAGAAAAAAAAATAATCTACTTATCGTTATCTTAACTGTTTAGTAAGTTAATATCCGTGTAATGGTACAATCATTAAGCAAGTTAGAAGTGTCTTATTCACTTGACTTTTTATTTGAATTTTAGAAAAGAGACTGCACTTCAACAATAAAAACGACTAAAAATGACTAAAGCACTTCGCCTGAACTATCCTATGCTTTCAAATTGTTACATCACATCTTTAGAATAGTATTTTTATAATCAACATTTTGCTCATTGCTTCAAACATTACCATGAAAATGTGTTTGTTGCCCAAACCTGGAGGCCTGGCGAGGCCTAATGCTCACTTTCTTACATATCGCATGAGACCGACTCATGAAACAAAAACTCAAATCTGAAAACCAAAAACCAGACGAAATTTATATATAATAAGCAACATAGCTTAAGCAGAGAATTGTTTTGTCGTCCCTCGTTTATTAAACAAAGGGGCACGAATTTTTGAAATCAAAAATTCACAGAAAAATTGATTGTGACACCAACCAAATTGTAGCTCATTCCAGTTCTATTAGCCCACAAATTAATAAAATTAATAGTTGCCAGTAGTTGAGCAATATTTTTTTTGAAAAAATCTAAAAATATTTTCACTTGACAGTTGGTGTGGTTTCAAGAAAGCTCTTAGAAAGTAATATTGTATACCCCTAAAGCTACTATAAAAATCAAAGTTTATGCCAATCTAGAGCTCATTTTTGAATAAAAAGTTCCTGAGATTTTGTGTTACACATACATACAAGTTTCACATTTTTTAAAAACCACTTTTTTGGGTTTTGGAGATCCAAAACAAATATTTCTCACAAAATCCCAGAATTGAAAATTTAAAAAAAAAGTAAAAACGAAAATTGCAAAAAATTACAAAAAGTTCATTTCTATATAATATATTAGTGTTACCTTTTCTTGTTTTATTTGCGAGTCAACATTGTTTTTATAGCTAGGCTTCTTTATTTGGTTGATCATGGTCATGTACTGATCCCTGAACATGTCCATTAATATTTGCAATGCATATGGAGTGCTTTGTGGTGCTTGTGGAATATCCAATTCGTTATGGATCATGTCTGAACTGAGGGCAGTGAGTTGTTGGTCCACACATCCAGGTGCAGGTGGCAACTTCTTTCCAAGAGCTGAAAGACAAAAATTATTACTAATACAGATATATGATGTTTAAATTTGATCTTACCTTGAGGAGAAGTACTTAAAAGGGTTTGGCTATGTAGTAAGTCCAATCCGTTAATTTTGATGGCCTTCTTGGGTTTACCTTTCTTAACTCTTCCACGCCTTGACTTCGCTGGTGCAGGAGCTTGTTTCTGTTGATTTTGTGCCTTTCCACCGCGAGAAATTTTACGACGCAACTTCTTTGGCTGACGCCTTGCCTGTAAAGAGAATTATCAATAAATATAAATGCATGCAATTTAGTTCATATAAACCTAAAACTAAGAGCAAAACACAAAAACACTACTAAACAGCACTACTACCAAGCAAAGCATATAAAATTTAACTAGTTATAACTTTTTTCTTTTAAGTTTAAATACATTTTCTGCATATTCCCCATTATTACTTTTTGCAGCTTTTATGTTAACGTTTCACCACTTGCACTATGTACCATTTCAATAGAATTCAATATTGTTACTGTCGGAAACGATTTAAATATTAAGTTTTCCTCACCACATAGAAGATAAAAGAGTCCTTTTAGCATTTATTATACACAAATGCGCAACATAATTTATTAGCCTAACAAAACTAACACTATTTCTGCTCTTTAACAACATTATTACCTTCGTAATGTTTTCTTCTTCAGATTGACTACTTTTACCCTTATTGGAACACCAATCGGACCAGGCACGACGAGTTGTAGGTCCATAATTGCTATCACGATCATCAAAATCAGTATCTGTTGATGAATCAATAAGTTGTTTTGTAAGATCTCGGCGAGCCTTATCTCGAGAACCTCGCGTAGTACCACTGCTTTGAGTCGTATCATCATCACCATTGGTAATAGCCTTAAGAGTTTATATAAGATATTACACTGTACAGATGGAAATAGACGGAAAAAAAAAATTCCTACCTTATTCTTTGGGTGTTTAAGTCTCTGAAAGTATCTCTCTAATTTTGTGCGATCAATGATATGAAGATAGTACGAAACGGGTTTACCTGTCCAAGAAACTGAACCACTCAAAGGAGACATTTCAGAAACATGAATGATAGTTCCAATATCACTCAAATTTCGATCCGTTATTCGAAAATTTAATGGACAAAAACTCTTAGAAGAAACAATACGTGCCCCATCTTTTAAATCCGCAAATCGCTCCTTCAGCTGGTGATCAACAGCAGGACCAAAGGCAAAGTTATTTACGAACACGATGGTGGAAGAAGTAATTTTCTCACGATATTCATCATTCAAGAAATCTCCTTTAATCAATTTATATTCTCCAAATTTCTTACCATACCATTGCATCCACGCTCGAAAATTTTTGTTCATTGCCTGTACAGAGCAAAAATTATAAAAATGGTAAACGATTTATAAGCGTAGAATAATTACTTCAGCATAACGACTAGGAACCTCTGCTCTTTCGACTCCGAGGGAAATTTTACAGGGTGTTGCGGCGGCCATTTGCAGAACTACTTGCCCAACACCCGACCCCAAATCAATAAAAATGTCATCCGAAGTAATTTCAATTTGGTCAATCATTTGACATACGAGATCATATGATGTTTCTCCATATACCTAATTTACATAATACATATTATTGTTTATTAATTAAAGCAATATTTATATCCTTGTAAATTATAATTTATCTCAGGTCAGCCATACATGTTAAAAAATAATACATAAATAAACAAAAAAAAAAGTTATAAATAAAAAATGTAATAAAAACAGTATTATGTATGAAGATGTTACTACCTCTGGAGAAAAAGGCTCATACTGATTCAATTTATCTGGGTCAGTAACAGCTTGATTGTAAGTCTGTTGCAATATATGGCGTAACAATCCTCTGGAAGGATACTTATTCAGGCGCTGCGCTGGTAACGATGTTCCCTTTTCCTATATTTATAACAATCATTTAAAATTCTAATATTTTCATTAAAATTAATAGAATAAATCACATTCATGTCATTATCGACAATTACTCAATGTTTTGAATGTGATTTACTAATACTATAACTACAACCACCACCTTATTTCCAGTAATGTGCACATCAACTGTTTGCAGTGGAACTGTACATAGCTATTACGGTACTAAGGTAAAAACATACACACGATTATTTATTTGGTATCGTTATGCTCTAGATTTTTATATAAAACTAAGTGTCTTCCGAATACGACCAATTAATAATTTATCAATTTGACAAAAAAGTTTTAATTTCTATTTTACACGAGACATATATTTGCATGGTGAGTAAATGCCAAATTGTTAAAGGAAATGTTTGTGCTTATTGCAAAGTATGAGTTAACACGAATAAGGGAGCAGGCAACTTTATAAGCAAAAAGCACATTCTCATTAATACTACAGAGGGCAGCAATGGGTTGTGATGTTTTTCACAACGCTGTTATAGAAGAGTGAAATGGATGGGGGAAAACTGGTAAGTATCAACATGTTTGTTACTAAACGCAGCAGGTTCAATATCAGTAACCCATATTATTTAACTTTGCTAGTCTATTACACAACAATCAATATATCTTGGCCGCCAAGCTCTGCTGACCTGTCACAGCCCCAGAATATGATTTATGAAATTTATTAAAGCCTCGAGTTAATCTCAGTTCTTGCAATAACAACATAATGGAAGAAATCACAGCCATTGACAACTATGTCTAAATTCATAATTTTTTAATTACAGTGTAATAAACTCCATTATGTAAGTAATTTATTGAGCATTTTTTGGGTACTTTTATCACAATTTCAAAGCCTGTACTATCATATTAAAAAAGTCATAACCCATTGCCGCACCCCATATAAATCTACTAAAAAAACTTTACGACACTACTAGGTAAGAGTTACGGTAACTTACCAATGCAACAACACTGTCGATGGCACGGTTAAACCTATCACACAGTGATTTCATACTCTCGTAACTTTTGGTGTCATAATCACAAAGTATATTATTCTCTAGTGGCAGTTTAAGTTCTGGCAGATCTTCACAAACCCATCTGAAAATTTTGAACATTATTGTGCATTAAACGGAGTTTACTTAAACATTATTATTCAAAACATTTCAAGATATTGAGTACTGTTACGAACTTTTTTTACGCTCAACTTCTCAGTGATATTTCCTGATTGTTTGTGCTATCCTAAGTTCATAATGGCACCCAACAACTCACAATAAAATTAAATAGGTTTTTGTTGGTAAAAATACAAAATTATGAAGAGTTCTTGAATGATTAGCAACACAGACTTCAGCTTGGGCTGAATAAAAAACAAAGAACTTCTCTTGGGACACTGAAGAACAAAATCAATAGCAACAATGCTGATCAAAAGATTAGATTCTGTGACCGCCCAAATTTTCTTTACAATTTTTCCAGTGCTCTGTCAATACGTCAAAGGTTTTACGTTTTCAATAAAAAATTGTTACCATCAAATCACACTGCATGGGACACTTGAGGAATGGTATCATTAGAAAACCACTATAATTGAAAAAACTTTGTACAAATTATAGTACAGACTTACTGAGCTAACACAGAACGAGTCAATGAAAATTATTTTGTCCAATTTCTGTCAACATTCTACAATGAAAGGGCTTGGACCGTATTTTTGGAATTGGCATGGTCAGCAAGCCCACTAGAAATCCTTCTTACCTTCTACATTTTTCGTTTAGTAGTTGTCTGTTTGAATAAAATAGCCTAATTAATTTGAAGGAACCACCCAACTCGTGAATGTAAACATCCTTATGTTCTGATACACAATATGTTAGCCCCATGAGCAATATTCTAAAATAAATAACAGTTCCCTTATAAAAGAAAGCATTTCTTTGTTTCTGATCCTGCATAAAAAAATTATATATACAGGGCGAGTCATTTAAGTGTCACCCCTTACTATTTCCTAAACTATTGAGAATATCAATTTTGTTCTCAATAAGTGTTGTTTGGGGTCTACGGAGCTGCTTTATACCACATCCCAATATTTTCTGTACTATCACGTGACTCAGTAGCAACGTCATCGACAATTTTTTAAGCAGTGGTATTAATATTTTCTTAGGCAGTTAGATAGATGTTTTTCTTGCTTCAATGTTATAACACTCCTACACAACAAAAATTTCGAGAAACATGTCAAAAACACTGATTAAATTATACAGGCCATAGATTTAAACAAAACCACTTAAAAATGTCGGCTCATTTGTTTAGGTATTGCTTAGTTTAGTTCAACAAACTTCTATCAGTCATTTAACAAGATCTTTATAAAAACGGATAATAATAATTTTCGTAAAAATGAATTAATTGTTATGCTGTTATTATTGGGGAAGCAGAATGTTCTTATATTAGTATTATTCAGTGAACTAACTTCGCTGTTTTCTTGTTTATTTTAAAAGAAATTTAGTATAGTAGCATTGAAAGCGTATTTCTTTCTATCTATGGCCTGCTTAGTTGAAGCGCTTTTTTACATTTTTCTTGAAACTTTTGTAATGTAAGTGTATCAAAGTTGACTATCATTAAAACGAAAACAAATCTCTACTTAATGGGCTAAGAAAACACTTACATTGCCCTTTAAGAAAACTACAAGTGGCGTCACTGCTCGGTCACGAGACATAACAGAAATCTTTGAAGTGTAGCATAAAATAGCTTATTAAGTCCCAAACAACTTTTATTTAAAAAAAATTAATATTTTGCAATGTTTTACAAAATGGAAAAGGGGGGGCTTAAATGATTCACCCTGTATATACACATTAAGCTGATATAAATATCAATTTTATTATCAAGATCTGATTAACAGCGAATTTTAATATCTATAGCAAGTAATGTACTTACCGTATTGTTTCCACAATTTCAAGGGCACCATCGTGCTTGTCCTATAATAAAAATAATTTATTTACACATATGCATTGTAAAAAAATGAAGAATACTGAAGCATTAAGCATTATTTATGCACCTACACAGTAAACCCTAATCAATTGGTTGTAACTAACTTTTACAATCCATTATTCATTTGCTGTACATTTTAATTAAGTTGTACGACAGCAAGTTACAACAATTAATAAACACAAACATAACACGTGTGCAAGGAAAATTTAACATAATTAATATTTTCAATAAACGTATTATTTTAGTTCGGAAGCTTATTAACATTTTTTCCAATAATTGTGGGTATGTACAAAAAAGCTACAAGCATGATGCGAAAGAAAGCTTATTTTCTATACTATTTGTTAAAATTCTAATAATGCGATGATTTTAAATGTCTGCCTATAAGACACATCATTAGTTTTAATGGCATTGCCTTCGCTTATGCTATTTGCTTTATTGTATTATATTTCATGAACACATCTTAACAACTCTTGGTCGAGGATCAAATTACCTTGACGTTGCTTCATGGAAAATTATGGTAGTTTTTAAGTTTTATATCTATTATCTGCTCTATCACATTTTTTCAATTACTAATTTTAATAAAAGTATGGATGATATCAGATAGCAACATTGACTGTAGCAGCATGAAATTGTGTGAAATGCATAAATGCAAGCAGTGTGTGAATACTGTACTACAATGTAAGCATTCTTTGAAATCCAAATACTTTTAAGCTGTATAGCACAAATTGCAAATAATAGTAACACACTATAATACAGTAGACTCTTACCAGTAATTCAGAAACAAGAAAGTGTGAACATGACACATATTTCTATATAGTTTTACTCTGCTTATCAGCAATCAAATAAGTGAAGCTGGTCGGCCATTTTCTATGAGGTCAAGATTTCAAATTAAAATTTTATGTATTAACACAAAATTTACATTTTTTTTGTAATAATTGTATACCTAACAAATTCATTATAAAAGCTTAACATAAAAACCGCAAACTGGCTAATTTTTTCTGACGATTTTTAGGTTAAACAAACCGCACGAGAGCATACCTCACAATTAAATTAAACAATTAAAAATTGTACATATTAATCTTGAGCAACGCTGAAATGCGGAACACTGTTTGACCTTCTAGAAAATGGCGTTTGGCTATAATTTTTGTATATGTCTTGTACCTAGCTTAACTATATAGAAATCTGCAACCTGAGCAATTTATATGATAATTTTTATCGGTAGTTCTACATATTTTTGAAAATATTTGTGGTTGCAGTAAATGCTGACACTCAATATATATACATGTAGTGTTGTAATGCATCTAGTTGATGTAATTCCATGAGTAACTAGTTACTTTCCTGAATCTAGTAGCAATATCTGTAACTAGTTACTTTTTCTTGTGTAACCGAGTATCTCAGAAATACAATTGATCAAGAATGTCAGGTGCAATACTACTGTCACAGAAAAATGTCATAAGAAATAAATGTACGATGATTAGGAGCAGCAGTAAGTAGTGGTCAGTCTAAAGCTTCGGAGCTACTCTGCCAAATGTGAGCGAGTTTGAATCCCATTCACTGCACTTTTCCTGGGCGTTCTTACAAAATAAGGCAAGTTAGTTGGGAGCCCTATGATCCTGTAATTGTCAAATAAAATATTAAACATAAAATAGTAATATGCGAATGAAATAATTGCTACCGCCAGAATAAATTTCAGTTTATAGATTACTTTGTTATTAATCAATGTATCTGCATACCTTTTTTACTGGTAACTGTATCTGTATCTAGTGTCTTGAACATTAAAAAGTATATGCGGCTGCATGTAGTTACAAAATGCAATAAGTATCTGTATTTACATGCAGATACTATAAAGAAATGTAACTGTATGTAGGTCGTCTATTTTAACCAGGACACTGTAGAGATCTCGAAAACTGTAAGAAGTACAAAGTCGGTTAAATTAGATAAAAGTTGCCTAATTAGGGAAACAATGTAATGGTAATTTTATTTTTCTGAAAATACCAATAGCTTCGTATATACGGACAAGAAACCTAAAAAACTTAAGTTCTTTAAGGTAAAATATCACTGTTCATAGTGAAAATAGAAAAAAATCGTAAAGGAAAAAGTTGTAGATCTATTGCAGTTGTATCAAGAAGCTTCAATACATCTAAAACTTTTTCTTTTATGATTTTTTCTATGTTCAATATGAGCAGAGATATTTTACGTCAAAGAAATTCCACATTTTCAGTTTTCTGCCCGTACCTAGTATGGTATGTGTATTATGAGAAAAACAAAATCACCATTACATTATTCCCCTAATTAGGCAACTTTTATCTATATTAATCAACTTTGCATCTCCTATAATTTCCAAGATCCCTATATCACAGAAGTTTCAAAATTATTATCTACTCCGTCACTTTTATTCAATTACTAATTTTAATAAAAGTATACATGAAAATAGACAATAAATTCAATGAACTGTAACATCAACTGTAAAAGCATGAATGTGTATGTAATTGTATGTACAAATGCAAGCACCAGACTGTGTGCAATGCAAGCATTGTATGGGTTCCAAATACGTTTAAGCTTACAAATGGATAGCACAATTTGCGGCGCATAGTACAATAAACTTTGACGAGCAATTGTTAAACAAGAGGACTTAATCAAGTATTTAGCAAATATTTTTCGTTGCAGTAAATGATGCTTCACCCTATATGTACTGTAGTAATACAATCTTTAACATGATAGGTAAAAATCACAGAAAACACCAGTTTATTTAAAAACAGAGTTGGTACCATTTAAATCAACGTGATGTTTTTTTATTTTAATCAATGATTTAAACCATTTTCTATTACAACAGGCATTTCTATCAAACTAAATTGTTTTTATACAAAACTTTATTACACATGAAGATGACATTACATACAGAAAAAAAAACGTACTTTTTGATTTATTAACGATTTTGATATTTTTTAATGTAATTTTTGCCAAACCTGTTTGGAAACAAAATAAATAATCATAGAAAAAGTTCTATAAACTGTTTTACGTTTTCTATTATGTTTTTTAAATTATTTTGATATTTTTAAAGAATATTTAATTTTATGGAAAAAAAGCTAATCTAAATCAAATGTTAAAATTTTACCACTTCCATTTTAATTTCTGATTTTGAAATTATTTTATCATTTTTTTAGTAATATTTAACGTTTTATCACTTCCATTTTAATATGAATAAGGCTGTATGATTTTTAAACACACTGTGTATGCTGAAAATTGTTTTGATCTATATTATAAACCACGTTTTCAATAGTTATCTCTGAAATGCTTTTATAAACACCTGCCAATAGAAAGTGTACAGCTTCCAGGTGCACCTGCCATTATTCTTTGTTCCAAACAGTACAGTATTGAAAATAAACTTCTAAAAACTTTTTTTAAACAAATTCAGATTAAACATTTTCTTTTACCAGGTTATCTTGTGTATTTTATTGAACATAAATGTAACTGTACGCCACAAACGCCAAGCATTTAGATTTTACAATAAAACTGATTAAATCTGAGTTTGTTAAAAAAATAGTTATCAAGTGAAATAATTATTGTAAATAAGAGGATTGCATAGTGGGGGCGCTGCAGTCGATGTTGGGTATACTATGTTGTTACTTAGGTTCGACGGTAGATGGCTCTGCAATCGAGGTTACGGAATAAATTTTTTAATATTTGATTTTTAAAACACCGATTCAACCTAAAATCGTTTTAAATAGATGATGAAGCAGAGATTAAGCGAACGAAATTTAATACTTAATCTCAATTGTAAAGCCATCTGTAACAACATAATATATCCAACATGCAATCCTCCTGATATTAAACAATTGGATTGCATTTAATACCAATTATTTACCAGTGAATATAAAATTATTATCAATTTAAAAATATACCTACTTAGGAGTGTAATATCATTACTTATAAACTGCAAATAAATGGCAAAATTAAACCTTTATTCTCTTTTGAATAATTTCATCTAATCATAATTACCAATTAGTTTCAAAACTACACATGTTAACACCGCAGATAACGTTATAAATATAATAATCAAACCATTTGTTTATCTCATTCGAGTGTGCTCTAAGCCTTTAAATTGTACTGCCATTTTTATATAATCAAGGTTGTTTTGAAATCGACTTCGTTTAAGAGTTTTATGTAAAAAAAAAACTTAGTTTGATATACAAAACTATCAAGTATGAGGGAACGAAACAGTACATAAGTATGTATTGCAATACACAAAATTTAATTTACCTATCGCTTATCAATTCATTATATCAGCAACATTGCCCCCCACATGATAACATCACTATTACATTGCCTAAACATCCTAAATTAATTTCAAATTATAGTGCTGTAAGCAAATATCATGCACATGCAACATCATATTCAAAACTACGCATACAAAAAATGTATACAGGGTGTTTGATTCAATACGATTACCAATTACAGTAATTTTTATTACTTCATTCAAAATCAGGAGTTAATCAAGTTTTACTTAACTTATACTGCCTGCCTACCTTGGTGATATAACCACATAAACACCTTATTAACCTATCACACGGTAATTTTTAATAACATCATAGAAACATGCAATGTCGAGTGATTTCGATACCCATAAAATGCCAAGTTAAAAATGCAAAAATTGTTTTGTACAGATTAGTTATGTGTATTTATATAGGACAACTTCGATTATATGAAGAGGTTGGAAAATTCCCCGAAATGTAAAGAATATAATTGTGCGTGTCCCTCCTTTGGCGATGTAAGTTTTCGAGATCCATAGAGATAGGCAACTGCATTGTAGCCATTTCGAAATAGAAACGTGATAAAACCAATTTAATTTTTGCAAGATGCGTTATTGACCCCTATTAATTACCAGCTTGATACGCCACTGAGTCCGTCATACTTAAAGATGTAAAATACGTCAAGAAAAACCCCCTTTTCTAGGATTTTCTATTAATTTAAATCACCTTCAAATTTGCTTGAATTTAAAAGGTGAGTAATATTCGCGTAATACAATATTTCTACGTACAACTTTTTATTTCAAATTAAGAATTGGATCCTTTGGTGGACTTCCACAAATTGTAACTTTTAACAGATTTTTTTGGGATAGGTATGCACTTATGCAGGGAAATAGGTATCATACACTTTACCAGTTGTCAAGGCTTATCAGTTTAATGGTAACCTTGAATCAAGGCCTTGAATTTGCAAACTCAATTAATTCATTAGTTAACGATAAATTAGCGTACGCAATGAATAATTCTTTTACCGATAACTGAGGAATTATATAAAAATAACCAGGAAAAGTAGTTACTCATAAATTGTCAGAAGCAAGAATCAATTAACAGGAATAGACGTGTTTGCTCACTGTGTTAAAAAAAGAGATATCTCCAATTTTCAGGGGCCAATTAATTACGTTAGTGATAAGAATTTTTTGCCAAGGATACATAACAACAATAAATACCTACTACAGGGAACTCGCTAATAGCCTAGATTCTATACATACAGGAATTCTTTGCAACACGTGACTATAACAAAATTAGCCTTAGCTTTAAAATTAGATGTGTAAACAGGCTATTCTGGGTAATATCAATCCTAGAACTTAAAAGATGAGGGGCACCCTAGAAAGGAAGGACATGTTGGTTGTATACAAAACAAATCCACGTTATGGTGGCATCGAAAATTTCACTATTTGTGCTTGAAAACACAAACTATGGCTTATCGACGTTATAGAATGCGTTTTCCTGCATCAAAAATTAATAAATTAGACATTTTAAGTACTGTTGCGCCCCCGAATGAGGCAAAACATTTTTAAGGGAAAATACTATGACACGGGGGGGTTGCAGGGGGATGATTTGCTGGACGTGCAAGAGTATGATTCGAAGAAATGATACATAGTGCGTAAATGTATGAATCAGTCAGTAATCAGTAATTATCTTACATTTCCACGTCCTGAGGTTAACGGCCAAGTGTATAAGACAGGTTCTGCCCCCGCGGGAGAATGCAACTTCAGCTCCATCGTACTAATTCTGGGATTATCAACTAAGTGAACACTTTTCACTATGTTTTATCCACATCTGCACTGTCAAATACGCATTAATCATTTGGTTTTTGTCTAAATTATAGTGATTTCACACAGCAAAAACACGCCATCGCTAAGCGTAGCACTGCGCGCGCAATGAACTGCACGGACAATACAGGACTGCCACCAGTGAATTTTTAAAAACGTTACTAGTATTGACTAAATATCTGGTCATATTTTTGAATCTCCATGTACGACTTGAATATCAATATTTACTTCCCCACGTAGGCTCTAGGTGCATTCCGTTTTCCTATGCATTTAAGCCCGTTTTATGCACTCGGTGCATTATGCTAGTATGACATAATGACGACACTATAATAGGCCAAGGTCTTTCCTCGATTTCCTGAGGGATTTTCCTAATCGATGATCGAATTTTTTTTGCACTACGGGAAACGACGGTTCAATGACCTTACAACAATTTGTTTATTTGAATTTTTGTGGTTTCTTCAACCAACTGATCGAACTGACCGTCGGCGACTACAAGTTTATAGTATTAATAAAATGATAATTTAGGTAATAAATTATTTCTAGCTTGAGTGTTATCTTTAAATTTCGCCAACCGTCAAACTCATAATAAAACAGGTTTGTCTTCTGCCAAAAAAGTTAAAATTAGTTATCGTGTTAACCCCTTCTTACATTGTTGCCAAGTATAACAATTCCTCATAACTTTTATTTCGGTATTTTATGAGTACATCCTATTGTACATCCCAATCAGTGGCGTGCCCGAATTTTTTCTTATGAAGAATGTGTCGCTTAATTAAAATCAATAATAAAGAAATTAGCATTTATTAATACATACAAAAACAAATTTATAGACAAACTCAGAAGTAACTTGAGCAGAAATATTTTTTCCCGCCAAAAAGCATGTCTAAAAATAGATAACTGATTTTTGTAATGTTGGATACATGCAAAATTATTTGAGCGGTTGTATAATTTCAAACTACTTAAATACCTTCCAATTCAACTAAAAGCGTGCAAACTATAAATCAAATGTCAAGACAAATTAAAAATCTTGTCATAATTCGTAAAGTTTTGGTGTTAAACTAAAAGTGGTTGATGACAGTAAACGTTATTTTGTATTGCGGTTACTGTACTGTTTGTGTTTAGTTTAAAAAAATAATATTAGCCTTCTTTACATATTCTTTATTTTTACTACTATATTATTGTTATTGTCTGTCTACACGTTACTAGAGGACAGCAGGGCCAAACGCGGTGAAAGACACAATGTAAGCTCCCTAATCATTGAGTGCTGTCAGGTGCAGCCATCTATTGAATCATAATATATTTATATATCGATTTTGTGAGTATTTTATATGTTAGAAAACAAGACTGTTATTAAATTTTACATTAATTGTGACATATTTTAGCAGTAACGTTTAGAACATAGGTTTTTTGTTAAATATTGTCTGTTGCAACATAATAATTAGCACTGCACATTGGATTAGGGCGGTGATGCGATAATTGTAACATGTTCAACCTATTTTATAACTTTTAATAAAAAATTTGAAATTTTTAAGATAAGAAAACTACTCCACCCCTGACTATTTCCTGTATTCCTTTCTTTATGTTATGTATGACGTCATTCTCCACCAACCAGAACTCATCCTAACAAAAAATTTTGGTTGCAAAATGTAATCATCGAGTGTGAAATAACCTCAAAACGTAAAACTGTTACGTGTACTTTAATTTGCCACACAAACTGTCTGATAATGAAAAAGTTAAAGTATATTCTTATTCATCTTACTTTGATGAGATGAAGATAATTGGTATTATTATTTCAATTTTAATAGCTGTGATATGTATTCTTCTAGCTTTGCTACAGCACTATTATATTAATTACATTACCTATTATAAGAAAACTACAGATGTTAAGCTCTATGTTCCTGTTTTCGAAGATATGATATCAACGGAGAATAAACATGATTACGCATTAGATTCAAGTGATGACTGGCAACCAAACGAATATGAAATTTTAAATTCATTGGACGAAGCTTTCAAATTACCAATAACAACTACCACAGAAAGCCCTACAATTGTATTACCAAAAGATAATTATCTTGCTACAGAATCGGAGGTACATAATTCTCTCCAGGCTGCTTTAGCTTTTAAACTGTCTGGCAAAATGGAAAAAGCAATGAAACTGTTTGAACATGCTGCAGCGATAGCGCCTGAAAACCCCGATGTTCTAAATCGTTATGGTGAATTTATCGAACACATGCACAATGATATTGTTGCTGCAGATGAACTGTATTTTAAAGTAAGTATGTTATTGTTTGCACAAATAATTTAGACTTGTAAGTTAAATTTAATTTTTGCTTTGCCACTATTATTATTATTATTTAATCATTGGGTTTGGAACTGTGGCCTGCAAGACCTATTGTTCCACCCTTATGTATGACATTTAGTAAAGTAGATTTAGCCCAGGTATGAACTCAATCACTTGACTAAGTTGTTTGATGCTACCTATATTCTCAGGCCCTAAGGTTGCTTGTTTTAAAGGTTTTCGGATTATTATTATTTCTAGCGGGCAAGTGCTCCGCAATAGCATAAAATGGATTGCTATTTCCTCCTCCATTTTATGCTTTCTACAGGTTGGTTCATTAACAAGTCCCATATTGTGCATATGTTACCTCAGTGGGTAGTGGCATATTACTAGACCTATCTTTCTGAATTGCTCTGTACTAGGGTCGAGCAACTCATGAGTTCTACAATTCAGCCCCTTGATAAAGTGTTTTGAGTTTTTAAGACAGGTAGTACACCTCCATTGTTAAGCAGGTTCGATTTAATTTTTTAGCAAAATTATCGGAAATAGAAAACGAACAAATAATGGAAAGTGTCAAAATTTTAATTCGTATTTATGAAGAAGATTTGGAGCCTTTGCTTGTTTACGAATGTATAGACTTAAAAGCCAAACTGATAATATTAAATTGCACCTAAATCTCTAATATTGTTCTTAATTACAGTACCGTTTTTTATATTTTTTTATTTTATGAGCAATTTAGATTTTTATTTTTCTTGGTGCAGTGATGTGTATCTTGCTATAAAATGTTTTCTTAATAACTTTTTTTCTTTCTAAGTATCAATTATCAACTATGAATAATTTTGTATGCGGTAAAGTTGAACCAGCTCTTGTTTTTAAATAAATGTTCCTATTTAAGAAAACTTGAAACTTATGAGGTATTGAAAACAGTTTTTTGTTAACGAATGTGTAGATTAATTAGAATAATTTATTCTATGGCTTTAACAGGCTTTAAGTCATTCTCCAGATCATAAAGCTGCTCTTATGAATCGAAAGAGGACGGCACATATCGTAGACAAGTTGGATTTCGAACTTTTTAAGAGTATTGACGAAAAACGTGATATTTTAAAGGAGATACAACAAACCAATCCAATTTACGGTACTGTTAGAAGACAAGCTTATTATTTACATATCTATCACACAGTAAGTAACGCAGTAACGTTTTTTAAATTTATTTACAAATCTGTTACAAATTTAGAAAAAGAACATTGGCGAATTTGATTATTTGAAAGAAATTGATAAAATATTTAGTAGAATTTTCTTTTGTCCTACAGGTAGGAATAGAAGGCAACACATTGACATTAGAACAAATGCGATACGTGCTTGAAACAGGAAGAGCTGTGCAGGGCAAAAGTATATTGGAACATAATGAAGTCCTAGGTTTAGAATTAGCCATGCAGTATGTTAAGATTTTAACAAGATTTCCAGTTATTGAAGTTAAAGAAATATTAGGCATTCATCGACGAGTTCTTGGACATGTTGATCCTATCAACAGTGGCACATTTAGGGATAAACAGGTAGCATAAAAAATAATAAAAGTCGATGAATTTATTTACGTTAGATATCCATTTTTGAAAAAGGTTTTTGTGGGTAGTCATATTCCACCACCTCCTGAAGATCTTCCAGGCTTGATGCAGAGTTATGTCGAGTGGCTTAACTCGGAAGAAGTCCAAAGTATGCATCCCGTCAGGTTTGCATTTATGAAAAAAAATTAAGTTCTGTAGTGTCTAATAAATGTTTGTTGCAGGTATGCAGCGTTGGCACATTATAAGTTGGTGGATATTCATCCGTTTTCGGATGGGAATGGACGCACAAGTAGGCTAATTATGAATTTAATTTTACTCCGTGCTGGATATCCTCCGGTTATGATACTTAAGGATCTTAGAGAAAAATACTATGAATATTTAAATTTAGCTAATCAAGGAGATGTTCGACCATTTGTGCGTTTTATTGCACAATGTGCCGAACATATGTTGGATGTTTATCTCGGGAGTACAGAACGTTTTAGTCGTAGTATTGCCACTTTGAATCCTGTTACCATTGAAATGAACCAAGATAATAGAAATATTTAAATTTATATTAATAACTGAGATGTTGCACTGGTGCAGTCATTCAGTGTGTTTGTGTACTTGTTTGTATTTGTAAATAAATATTTGTTTTATTAAAATTTTATTTATAGTGTTTGCAGTTTATTATTAGTTTTCTTAGGCCTCCCAACCCGCTGTGGGTGTTGGCCATTCCATGCTGGAACAAGAAATTCATTTCGTGGGAGGAATTAATTCTCTCTTTTTTACTTTACGGTACTTCTACTGAAGTAATCTATCGAACCCTATAGTGATGACGTATATTCCACATCTTCCGTCCTTGGCGGTTCAGAAATTCCAAAACTAAGGTGACTTTCTAGGGCTATATGTAGATAACTATTTGTCATTCTCTATCCATAGCGGTGTTAATGTTGTGACCAGAAAAAAATTGCAATTTAAATGTGTCGCAATAATAAAGATCCATTTAAATTTTGAAAGGCCATTAAAATAGAGGTATTGCTACAGAGAGAAAAGTTATCAAAACAATGTATTAAAATTGAGGGTTGTTTAACTTATAAGAATGTTAAAAAATTGGCCAAGCGCTTTGCCTGGACCTTCCGATGCTTTAAAAATAATTACCTTTTTTGTTTCCAAAAAATATTTCATATCGTATAGATAGTGTAGGAATAAGTTTTATCCTAAGAGTTACTACAAGACATCAGATGCTTCTGATATACCGTTAGTATGCTTATGCTCTGCTCTGTGTTCCTTTGTATAATGTGGGTGAGAGGGCTAACCCCTTAAGTATTAAAATACCACCATAGGTTGGCCCTAGGCTGCCCAACAGGGACTTAGATCAGAAAAAATTCGGGAAGAGCTGAATTTTGGTATAAAGCTTCAAATGATTGGAGGTAAGAGGGGAAATACTCAAAATACATTAAGAGATACCTGGCATATCTTCCTCATCTATGGAAAAGAAATTAAAATGTATATCATTTCTGTAATATTTACGCAAAGTTGAAATATTTCAATTTAAGACAGACATTAATTCTGCCGTCAGTAGCAAAAAGGGGGCAATTGCATTAGAAACAATTTTGAGAAACCTACAAGAAAGTATTAAGTCGCGCCAGTGTAAAGATAAGCGAAATCCTTGGTTTTTCTGATGCAATGTAAATTGGTAGCTAATTTGATTTTGTAACAGTTTTACTAACATATACCTCTATTTGTCAAAAATATTATCGATTAAATGTTTTGCCTCAGTAAATGCTTGTCCAAGTACTAGTAAATAAGTAGCATAAACACCGTAACTTCATAATTTTGTGTAGTTACCATCTTTTACTTATTGTATTTCTTTCCGCACTGAGATTATGTACAGTATTTGATTTGCCTATTGTTGTGCATATTAAAACAAGCATAAAATTGAACAGTTATTTATTCAACTTTAATTAAATGTCATTCCACAAAATTAAACATGTAATAAAAAAGTTAATAAATAAAAAATTAATCATCATCTTCAGTTATTAATACTACTTCATTGCTTATAGGAATGTTGCTCCAAAAATCTCGCTTGTTTTGGGGCATAAGGGGACAGATTTTGAATAATAATGTATCTTTTTTCTTGGAAAATTCCTCGACTGCGTTTTTTTGGAGTCGGTGCAGATTTGATTCCGTTCTTCATAGCTTTAGCATTTAGAAAGTTTAATTCTATACCGTCAGTAGTATTATACAGGCTGAGTCAAGCTATACGCCTTTTTTTTTAGTGAGTTTATTATTAGGAATTTATTAAAAAATTTTGGTATGCGTATGTTTCGAATGTTGCTCTACAACTTGGCGCAGTCAGTTTTTTGATTGGACGTCAAATGTCGAAATAGCGATTTTCAACTGTTTATTTTTAAATGGAACGGTATGACTTTTTTTGGATTAAACGATGCTGTATGATGTTTACAATATGATCCTTACTGCATTTTTCATAATTTTTACGATTCGGCTGTAAAATAAGCATTCATTATGTTAGTCTAGTAAGCCGGTACGTACGCACGCGTCACCATGATTTTGCGTAAAATAAGTAAACTTTTGATGAAACAAGTAAACATTTCCACTTCTTCGTGTTTCTCGTTGGATAAAAACTAATTAGATTTTTATTTAAATTTTGTTTACATTATAATCTTATAGTTTTCATTCGATGTTATCCTAATATTGAAGTAACTATTATTTAATGTAATCTAAATGCCTGAGTTTCTGTTTTTTTAAGTTTATTAAAATAATGATTTCACTATGCATACTGACAACCATTAAATCGTTTTGTGCAAATACATCAAAGTACGTTCCGTAGGCCTCGGCCTACTATACTAACATAATAAATGCATATTTTACGGCTGAATCGTGAAAATTGGGAAAAAATTCAGTAAGGATCATATTGTAAACATCATACAGCATCGTTTAAGCCGAAAAAAGTCGTACCGTTCCATTTAAAAATAAACAGTTGAAAATCGCTATTTTGACATATGATGTCTAATCAAAAAACTGAGCACCCTTCGAAACATATGCATACCAAAAATTTTTAATATATTCCTTATAATAAACTCACTAAAAAAAAAGGCGTATAGCTTGACTCAGCCTGTATAGTCGGTCCAATAAATTATTGTATTCTTGCCTCTAGTTGCGAGAATTCTTACCATGTCTTTTAAATATGAACGTGGATTTATTTTCTTGAGTTTCTCTTGTGTGGAATAGTCTGGCCAATCATAAAAGACATCATATTTCATTTCTTCAACTTCTACTCTACCGGAATTTGCGTTCTGAACCGCTTCTTTGAAATCACCAGGGGCGCATTTAACGTCGGTGCAATCGGTGCATTGCACCGACGGGCCCAGGGCTGGCGGGCCCCTGTGACCGTGTATTAGGAAAAAAAAATCTTTATTCATATAGAAAATATTTTTCTAAGCAAGACTAAAATGGTAAAATGTATTATTTTAACTTTAAATATTTATCTCCAAATAATGTAAAATAATACCTTTACATGGGCGTGTAATACCGCCGACTTGATTAGCAAAGCATTAATTTGATTGTGTAGAATTCAATATTAATAAACTCGATTCCTGGAACTGGAACGGGCAAACTCACGTGCACCTTTGACGCTCTCTGCCGATCCGCCACAAAGTCAAAGAATTCAATAAACAAAACGAAATCTGAGAATTTTGAGAGTGGTAGTAAGAAATATTTAAATATTTTTATTTATTGACTGGAATCATTTCAATTTTTTTTCCTAAAGTAACATTTGTGACAGTGCAATAATTACCTAAAATTAAAATTTGAGCTCAAAGTTTTCCATTTTCTGATATTTCTCAATGGCAAAAATATTTTCATTTATCGTTTTATTTGTCTAATTGCAATATTTGTTTTGCTTTTAAGAATAAATCAAAGTACAAACACAAATCAGGCGCTGAAAAGCGTGCGACATCTGATAGAAAACAAATATGGACGAAACAGGTCGCTGGTACTTTCCCACACTTTTTACGTTTAAAATATTCTCGCGTCAAGAAGTAATGGTAATTTACATCTAATCGAGCCGGTACAAGCCCGCTGCAGACTCAAGGCGTTGGTTACGTAGGTACGGGCGGCGCTTCTACTACGTAACAAGCGCTAAGATAGTTAATGCGCTCACGAAATGGTGATAACAACTTTATTTATAGAGTTATCAAAAATATGCAAAGAATGAAAAATATTTTTTTTATTAGAGCTAATCGATAGGCGGAGTATTTACAATTTCCAAAAATGTTTTTTAATCACTCGATTACACTTATTAAGGGCTATCAAATAATATGACAATTTGTATTGATTGAATATTTTGTTTTTGAGTAATCGAGCATTAAAGTTTAAACTTTCCAAAATTCACAGCGGCCTTTATTTTGAAGATACAGCATTTGGTAAAAAAAGCATTTGATTTGTCTTTAGATGCACTACAACGCTATGTGTTTAAAAGTTCAAAAAAGTGTTTAGAAAAAATCTATACCAAAAAATCAAGTATAATTCCGGTTCCGATTAACGACCTTACAAAGAACTGCCTGCAAGTAAAACACAATTGCAATGTTTTTACTGCGAATAATTTAGGTTTTTGCATAAAGAAGGGGAAAAATGGTTTAAACTTTCCTGGTGCTGAGGTCTTTATTAATTCCAATATTCTGATTTCTATGCCTGAATGTACTGAAGTAATATTATCAATGCTTAGTAAGGAAAAGGTTTGTACCCTATGTGCAGTAATCAATGCTAGTAAAATTCCTAATTTTTCAGTTAATTGTTTAAAATTTAATTATTCTAAAGGGTGTAACTTAGTAATGAAGATCAGTACTAGTGCAGTATCCCAAGTTTTTTCATACTTTGGTTTGGTTGGCGTTAGTCTGAAAACGCCTATAATCTTTTGATGATTCTGTTATTTGCAAAGTCTTCACTTAGAATCAGTGAGATTGCTGATCTGTCAGCATTGAGGGTTGCATAGGACGCACTATTGTTAAATATTTCTAGCAAAGAATTAATAACAATATTCGCTGATGATTGAAACGGATTATAACGGTCCTTTTTACAAAAAAGCCACCAACCTTGTAATGACATATTGTACTGCTTTAATGTTACACTAGAAAGTGCATAATTGTACGTAAGGTTCCCGCACCAAATCTTATCAAAATCGGTCAAGGGGTTCCGGAGATATAGGGGAATGAACTAAGTGTATTGCGTAGATTGAAAACTCACCTAAGAAGCACAATGACTTAAATGAGAACGTCAGATTTGGCAATACTTTCAATCGAAAGAGATAGGTACTCTCAACAATTTGAATTTACAAGATATTGTGAAAAAAATTATATCGGCTAAAGTTTCGCGGGGCGTTTGCTTATAAACATTTTTTTAAATCTTTGTTTTTTGTCTGTGTTTAATTTTGTTTGTTTTAAGAGAAAAATAAATTTTCGGTAAATTTTGTATTGTTTGCTGTATTTTTGAATGGTTTTATGGGCTAGGGGCTAGGTCTGTTGGTCACTTCGCTGCGGAGTGCGGGCCCCTGCATGACTTGCACCGAACCGCTGCATAGCTTAAAAACGCGCCTGGAAATCACCAAAATCAAAAAGACTCCCATTGAACTTTATCATAATTTTATAGTTTTGAATAAATTTTAAATCACCGCGTCTTAATGCTACACTAATAATAATGGCGGGAAAATGCATAGCTTAGCTTACCTTCTGTAAAAATGTAGCTCTTTTCTAGGATTAATTTTTTGTATAGTATAAGAAACAACGATCTATATACACCATTCTGTGTGTATCAGCACGTCTTATGCAGGTAATTATTTATTAATAAGTAAAACAACTACATATATTTAACAATATTAACAACTGTAACTCACACTACTAACTTACTGCAAATGTACACGATGTTACGGCCTACAACACAGATGCCTACACGCAATGTTTAGGCAAAAAAGCGGTAACTTCTTTCAACTTGGTACTTACGGCTTTCTTGCTAAGGAATTGGCTGTAACTATGTAAGGAAGCATTTCTAGATCCATGTTATTAAAACATTATCTATTTAAATGACCTCAAGGATGACCTCTTTAAGTTTGTTCAGAAAGGCATGTAGACATGCAACACCCTATTAACAAGGCAAGCTGGTAACTGTTAGTTGGAGATGTAGCATTTATTTATGTCCTAACAGCTATCTTTACATAGAACACTAACATAACTTCTTTTTGAAGAATTTCAAGATGAACATTTTAGTATATAGGTATTTTTAACCAAGAATTATGGGTTTTAAAGAAACCACAAACATTGTTTCACCATAGCCCCTTGTATTTTAGCTTAACCTCCCATAGATTGCCTACGGCACCAACAATCTGGTAAAAAAGGCGGTACAATTTAAAAAAAAGGTTTGGCTCCACCGGAATTCGACCACACAACCACCTATGCCCAGCAATGCAAACTTCCGTTTCCAGATTGTAACCAAAACAAAGCATGTTTTTCCATTAAAATTTTTGTAATTTTTGCACGATGACAATGCATTTCCATAAATGGAAGTATTGGAAAGTAAAAATTGTATGGTACCTACGTTGTTAATATTCTAATTGGAAAATTAAAAATGCAGTGCTTCATAATCGAGTAATTTTTTTTGGCAAGAAATAGCTCTCATCTTTTTTTCGTGGCAAGGTTAAAGGTGTAGAATAAAAACAATAAATTAACTGTGATGCAGTTTATTAATAAATGGGGGACATAAGCCACTTATTTCACATTGTATGACAATTCGTAAGATAAAAAAGTATATATACAATTAAAAAATTTTATATGGAGAAATAATATTGTAATTGAACATTAATTAATTACTCAAATTATTGGTATAATTATTTCATGCATCATTTTACTTTGGTTTATTATTAAACTCAGGGATATAAGCCAGTTATGCATCATATAACAAATTTTAATGCAAAGAGTATATACACAATTACAAATTTTTGATTATGAAATATTCAGACAGAACAGAATCATATTCAATATAAGAAAAAACAAAACATTGATGCATTATTTCATGCAATCACTTTGGTTTTTATTTTAATACATCCACTCTGTGCTCTGAAGTATTTGTTGCATGAAATAGCAAAAATATTACAACAGAATTAAGGAACATGTAACAAATCATACAGTAAATGGCGTGTCGCTCCCATAAAAGCAAGTAATAAAAACTAGGATTAACATAAAATTGCATTTTATAAGAGCGGCGGCATTTGATTATAAATAAAGGCCTCTTAGTGCATCTAATGTAGATGTAATCAATTTTGATTTTTCTTTAATTACAATATTAGATACCAAAAATTATAATTTGAATAACAGATCTTTATTAGTTATTTCTTCACAAAAATAGCCAGCATTTATTGTAAAATAATTAGCACAGCCTAATTTCAATGTTATTACTACATAACTAAATTTGAGTAGTTCAAGTACATGACTTAATATTGTTCAAATGCTAGCTACAGAGAAAACTAAACACAAATTTTATGTTTTAGTTTCATATTAATGGGAATGTAAACTTAATTAGTTTTAAAATTAAATTATTATAAATGTTCAAACAGCTATGCTTAGTATAAAATGTAATAAATAATATAGCTACAATATGTAAAATACAATTAATTTAGAGTTAAGATTCTCTCAAACATCTAAATGCTCAAAAATATTTAAAACTAGTTAATAACCAGTCTCCGCAAACCTAAGTTATGAATTCAAAGCGTGCAACTGCCAAAAATGCAATCATAATATTTGAGCAATCTAATATATCAATCATGAACTGAAGCAAAATTTAAGAACTACATAAATCCACGGAGTTTATTTAATACTGTGGTATTACACGCCGATTCAATTGAAAACCTAATACGAACAAATTATAATCAAAATTACAATAATTTTGAATATCAGTAACAATAGGTCAATTTATTTTCGTTTAGTTTTTCGGCTCAGCTGCTCCTCATCCGCCATCTTCGCTCCATAGTCGGAAACAACAGCTTTAGCTTTCATTATCACATCCATGGTGTTTGTTAACAACTCGTTCCAAGCTCTGCAGTACACTAAAACAAAATAAAGTTTAGTTAAAAATAACAAGTCATACTAAGGGATGTGTTTTTCTCTATCAAATGGTATAAAAATTCAAAATAAGAAGAAATAAAAAGATTAATAATAATATGCTGTGTATTGCAGGAAATCACAAGGTGACCGTTCAAATACAGTAAGACTGCATTTGTTCTTCCACGGCCACCTTGAAGATAAAAATTGCAGTAAAAAAAACGTATTACCTATAACTCACATTAAATATTTACTTAATTAAATTATTCTGTGACAGTATAATATAATAATTGCGCAATAACATTTATACGTATTGATATGCAGTGCAAGCATGCAGTAATCAGTATAGAAAGAAAAAATTTTGAAAACTAAATTATCAGCTATTTTGATAGTTTACGAAAAACTGCCGAAATTTAGATTTAAAGTCTTTTAACATAGTTTTTTTTATATCTAGAGGAATATTATTATATATTTTAGATATCTGATAGGAAAATCCAGTTTCGAATAATGAAGTGCGGTGAAGAGGTGGAGTAATAGTATCTTTATACCTCAGATTTAGGTTATGAATATCGGTTCTAAAAGAAATTTTATTAAGTAAATAACGGGGACGTTCATCAAATATAATGATATAGACAAGCAGCTTGCAGCTTACATCTATTTTCCATGCTAAGCCAGTTTGATTCTTTGAGCTTATGCGATATATGATCAAATCTTATTTTCGCAATGGTCAACAATTAGAAAATGGAAATTGGAATTGTTCCATCAATGCGTGTAAACAAGAATTTCGACAAAGATATCCAAAGACATACGTTATACAATCCATAGCCGCCCAGGACTGAAAGACTTTCTGGACACTCGTTAGATACGTGTACACGATTTTCTAATTCAGATACAACATTCTTGCTACCGAAAAGTGGTATTACTGATTTTGAAGGATTAATTTTTAAGGAATATTTTTGTGATACATTTGCAATATTATTTACATCATTATTAATATTCAACAATGCTTTTTGGTAATTTTCTGGATAAAAAGAAGTATATAACTGGGTGTCATCCGCATACATATGCATTTTACAGTTTTTGATTTTTTTACAAAAGGAAGACATGTAGAAGGTGAATAATAAAGGCTCTAAAATAGAACCTTGCGGCACACCTTTAGTAACTGGCTTAAAGTTTGAAGAACCGTTGGGTAACATTACACATTGTGATTCACCAAGTAACTACGAAACAAAGCAATACTGTCAACGGGAGTCCAATGAATTTCAGAATTGCAAGAAGAATTTCGTGATTGATGGTGTCAAAGGCCTTACTATAACCTAAAAGGACCAAAATAGATACTTTTTTTTATCATTAACTGGGATAAGATCATTTGTTACATTTAATAGAGCAGTGGCACAGCTAAATCCTGGTCTAAATCCAGACTGCAAATGTGGTGTAATATCATATTTACTTAGCTGGCATCTTAATTGCATACTATTACTTTTTCTAAAATTTTTGATAAAACTGGCAGTATACTTAATTCGACAGGATTTGATATTTTTGCAGTGATGTGAGTCTCGGTATTTTACCAATCGGTAAAATGGTAAAATGGTATTTTACCGGTAAAGTAAAATCACATTTTACCGGTAAAATGGTAAAATCATTTCGAATTGCCGCGCGCAGGCGCAGATATTCGTCGTACTCCAAAACAAAACATTATTTTTCTTGGAAAGGGTCAGAAATGTTTTGTGGTAGGAAACCTAAATAAAGATTAATTTCTTTAAACCAATCATATAATATAATAATAATATATATTAAATATTTTTTATTTTTGTTATTAAAAGTTACATCAATTACATTTACTAAGTTTGTTTAACTTTATGTTTATATGTATAAGTTTATTTTATCTAAATGTTTATTGCGATTTATATCTTCATATTTTTTATTTTCGTTATCACATTTTGCTTTGTATTTAATTTAGGTATACTTTAATAATTATAACTGTAACTGTAAGTTACATAACCTTATATTTTTATAAACTATAAATAATTGTATTTTTGTGTTTTGGTATCGAGCATTAAGTAGACCTGTCGAGTATCTAGTATCAAACTAAATGGTTTTTCATAAGGAATTCACTGACATCACTTTTTGACGTGAAATTAATTTTACCAGTATTTTACCGGTAAAATAATGATTTTACTTACCGTTTTTAATTTTACCGGTAAAATCACATCACTGTATTTTTGGGATATGTATAATGCATCCCATTTTCCAACTTGACAGGAACATGCTACTTTCAAGACAGCAATTAATGATATGCGTGAAATACAGCAAGATAAGAGGACAGCGTTTTTTTTATAATTTCAATATTAAGACCATCGGAACCAGTAGCGTCACTTTTAATTTTACCAATAAGCTTGATAACAATCTCAGTACTGACAGAAGTGAAGTTAAAAGGAGTGACATTACATTTCGCCTTACTAGCTTTAATATTCATTGATTGTTTGGGCAATATTGTTCTTGAGTTCACTAAATTACATCTAAATCAATTGAGGCGTTCCCGTTGCATAAAAGAAAACTTTGAAGCTCCATAGCGCCTTAAAGCGTATTTGTATATAGGTAAGTTGGCTTCGAATAACTTATTTTCAACCCAAGAACCTGTGGTTGCTCGCTGATACATACATTTCGGAGACACCCTGTACATATTTTTGTATTTGAATGTTGTTAATCTTATAGGAATATTCGTGCAATAAAGACGATTTTATTATTATTAAGTACAGTCTAGTAGTTCATGAGATATTAAGCGCTACACACACTTTTTAAACTTTTTTGAGTTCCTGGAGTTCCAAGTTTTTTTATCAAAGTTAAAAAGAAACAAATACCTACCTTCTTGATCATAAGTGACATCATCCGTCATTTGCAACAACTTTTCTACTTTGTCTATAGCTGTAACCATATATTCAAATGTTTGTTTGTGGTTCTCAAGCATGTTGTCCTCGGCTATTTGTAGTTCTGATATCACTTGATGGAAATTTAACATTTCTGGAGTCATGTCGTTTTCCTTAAAAAAAATGTATTTATTATAATTAGAAACCAATATTAAAGTACTCATGTACTTAAACAAAAGTGTAATAAAGATACCTACATTTAAAGATCTTAATTGCGATAAATCACCATCACCCGGCTTTTCATTATCATAGTCTTCATCGCCCTGATTCGTTTGCAGATCTCCACCACCAAGTTCTTTAACTCTATCCGCATATCGTAAGGTGTTCAAAGAGTGTTCGCAAGAAGATACACCAGGCGAGATCATGGCAATCATACATGTTCTAGAATTAGGACCAACAAACGAATCCCTAAGCACTTGAGTTAATTTGCTTACACGGAACGGTAAATGGGATCCTTTACGCCCTAATGCACGAATACATTCTTTTAATGCTAGGAGCGATTTATTAATTTCAGCACCTTCCATTCCTGTAAAAAAGTAACAGTTTAAGAGTTTGAGTAAATCAAAATAAAAAGGATTTGATGGGTTACTTACTAGTCTGTCTATCAGCAGATGAAGTATCTGCTCCTCTTTCGTTTCCGGCCAAATCAATAAGCGAAAACTTTCCATGAACTTTATGTAATGCATTATTGGTCCTTATTATAATTTGGAATATAGCATGTGATCGAGATGAATTAGCATTAGCAGACGTTTGTCCAGAAGTCCTGGCTAAATTTCCTTTTTGGATAAGTTTCAATACTTCTTCTACTGAAGTCACAACCTTTTCAGTCAAACCAACTACCTGGACTTGTTGTTTACCATCTTCCAGTATTCTCAGTTTGGCTTTATTATTAAGCAGATCAAATACTTTTCCAGAATAAATTTCAAAGAAGCTTGAAGAAACCACAAAGTTAAGGTGTCTATATTTAGCAGAGTTGGATAACTTGAACACATCCGCTGCTGCCATAGCATAGACTCCTTTATGGCAATCTTGGTTTCTTCCATTGAAATTACCACCCATCGTATGTGTTTTACCCGATCCAGTTTGACCATATGCAAAACAAGTGGCAAAGCCACCTTCGAAAATAGTTTTAACCAATGGTTGAGCTGTATACCTGAATATATAAATGCGGTTTTAAAAATGGGTCATAACGAAAAATTCAAATAAAATGTGTTTGCTATTTTATTTTCTATGCCTTATAAAGCAATCAAATATGAAGAATTAATAGCCAAGGAAGGTTGTTGTTACGAACCAATAATTGCAATTTTGAATTGATAACGAAGAGAAAGACAAAATATCAAGTCTGGCCAATGTCTTTAATTTTGCTCACAATTGAGCCCCAGAGTCCCAAGTTTTGCTCCATAGAGCACCCGTTTCGGACTCGACCATCTTCAAGATGAATTGAAATTTTTTTAGTTTGGGTACTTGCAACATAGCTAGGTGCCCACAGTAAGGCAAAATCTAGCTGGATGCTGCGAACCAGATCGAAAAAATTCTTAATTTCGCAACTAGGTGGCGCCAAACTTTTTTCTTTGACACACTGTAATTCCGAAACCACAGACTGGTTAGAAAGTTGGGGTTTGCACAGTTGGATTAAGCGGTGTAGAAGTCCAGGTCAAGAACAATCTACAACGCCGTAGAAACAAAAAACCCGGTTTTTGCAGGATTGGACGTGAAAACCACACGTTTCCCTCCCCTTTTTCACACAGCTTAGAGACACATCATGATATAAGATATTGGGTGCCTGGTTCCATCCTATCAATAGTTGACAAACGTCACTGGTGCAAACTTAAAATTGTAATAAGGTGCAAAAATGAGTAATCCTTAATATAACTTTCAAACGGTGCTAAAAACGATTTCAAAAAAATTCTCAATCAGTTCTAAAATGACAATGTTATTTCTTTAAATGAAACAAACCCCTACTTGATATCTGTAGTGGGAGTGAGTTTGTGCCGAATTTTTTAAGTTGATGCCACACCAATTAATTAATTAATAAATAAAGAAAAAAAAGGGCTGAGCCAACTTTCATTTTATGTCTTTAGCAACCTAGCTTAGAGTAACCTAAGATAAATCACTTACTGCTCTAACTTTTGTCATCTAAAATAACAAAATTACCAGTAAAATATGCTTCAGTGAACCAGTACAAGATTACTGATGAATCGTGGGCCAACAATAATATATTTGAAAACTATTTGTTTGTAGTAGTTTCAATTTTGTTTTATGTAATTTTCTTTTCTCTCATATAAGAGGGTTAAAATATTTTATAGTAAAAAAGTGACACAGTGGACACCACCACCAATAAAAACTAAAAATGAACGCACTATGTAAGTAAATAAAGAACTTTCTTACTTGTAAACAATATCATTAGAGCAGGTTTCATCGAAAGCGTAATCAAACCTAAACAGTTGATTTTCTAAATATTTGGTTAAATCAACTTTATTTTTTGGCTCATGTACAATGAGTTGATTTTTTGATGGTATGGTGATTACATCAACCTCTTTGCGAGCAGCTTCTCTCTTATTAACCGGTCTTTTACGTACGCAGACCGTAATAAGATGATCTTCTATCGCATCATTTTCTGTTAATGGTCTTATATCTAGACCACGACGGTAGTCTCTGAAAATAAAATTGTTGCATTGAACTGCAAACGAAAAAAAAAAAAAAATGCAAAATACTCACAGAATCATGTTTAAAAGTTCCCAATGGGGGTTTCCAGGAGCCATTTGTAAAAAAGCTTCTTTTTCTGCCTTCTCCTCTGCTTGTCTTTGTCGTCTTTCTTCACGATTTTTCTTGAGTTTTTCAACTTCCTTGACTACATTACTACGGCGGACATTCTGTAACAATTGAAATATTAGATTCTCGATGATTTTATCTGTGTTGTGTTATAAACCCACTTGTGTAGCTGCAGTAGATATTTTTGAAGAAACGACGGTAGTACTAGTGGTTTCTTTTACAGACTGTACTTCTGCTGTCGAGGCATGGCCGTTGGTTGCATGATGGGTTTGGCGGGTTTGTGATCTTAGTCGCATAGAACCATTGCTTGATTTATTGACAGCTGTGCTGGCTAAGGATGCCCCTGTTGGATTCTAAAGTAAGCAGAAAATTAAAAATTTTTTTAACAACTAAAGATTAAAAACGGGTGATACACTTTGACTGGATTTCCTCATAGTTTACAAATAACTACCTGTTTTCCAAAATGTTTATATAATAGTAATTTTTTCGAAAAATGTTATTTGCGAGCAAAGGTAATCAGAGAAATTAGCGCATTGAGACAAAAAGCAAATTGTAGTTTAATCCTAGCTCCATGGGCCTACAAACTTAAAAAATCGTGTACTACGAAATAAGCGCATTTCACCAGAAATGATCCTTTATTTTCAATTTATATTTTGACATTTTCAGAAACAGAATGCTATAACTCCCATAAAATAAATCCTATGAAGTAAAGTATTAATTTAAAAATTTCACGGAGCGAGTGATTAAAATTATTGAAAAAAGTAGATTTTTTCAAATGGAATGATATCGGCTATCGATACATTTTTATTCGATTTTACATGTGCGATTGTACAGGTGGAATGTACTTAATATCTTCAATTTTTATACAAAATTCGTTTTGAAGGAAAATACTTAACTCCAATTCAAGGATAATATCGAGTTATAGGTATCATAATCATTGTAAAAAATGCCCTTTTAAAGAACATAACGAAAAAATATCATTCCATTTAATGTTTCAATGTAATGTAAAAATTTAAATAACGAGATTTATACTTAATACTTTAGGAACCATTTTATGTGAGTTGTAAGTCTTGATGAAAGAAATAATTTCAACTAAAAAAATTTTGATTCATTTAAAAGGTACTATCATCAGTAGAACTTTATTCTGATTCCAAAAATGCCAAAATATGCATGGTGTTCCATTTAAAATAAGAAATTTGAAATCATTTCTGGAGAAAATGGAAGCGCAAAAAATATAAAATTTGCATCAGTCACAATGTATGTGTTTATTAATCACTTCCACATTTCATTTGTTCAAATTAATAAATAAAGAAAAAAAAGTGGGCTATGTGTCAATAACAAACGGTATAAACTTTATAAATTATATACAGGGCGAGTCATTTAAATGTCACCCCACTATTATTTCCTGAACTATTGATAATATCAAATTGTTTTCTGAATAAAAGTTGTTGATCACTGACTGCTGCATAACCTGAAATGAATACCAATTATACTGGGTGTTTAATATTTTTTTTATAAATTAATGTAATCATGCCTGTACAGTAGGGTGCAGCGTCAAAATTTATTTTTGATTTGGAAACTGTAACACGGCTCAAAACATAGGATTTAGGATTAGATTAATATTAGTATTTTGTATTTTTTTTTTCGATAAATTTTTCCACCCCCGCAACCCCCATTTTTTTTTTAATATTTTAAAAACGCAATGGGATTTATCATTTAGAATTTGCAGTATACAGACTATCATTATTTTCGTTTTTTGTTACAAGGCCATTTTTCACTCCCGCACAAGCCTGAAAATTTAAGTAACATGTTTTGTAGAAAATAAATCACAGTTTATTTAAGAAGATCGTGCTACGTTATTAACAAAACTAACAAAAAAATTAGACAAATTAATTATTTTGTAGAAAAAATTCTTTCTTTGCATTAAATTTTGGTATAACTGCTCTGAATAGAATGATGTTCCAAAGAACTCAATCGCGCTTTTTTGGATCAGTTACTGACAATGAAGATTCTGTAACAAGCTTGATTGTCCTTTCTACAGCTTGACTGTAGCATGGAAATTTTATTATTACCTTAAGACCCAGAAAGTCTGAGGAATTTGTTACAATTGCTCTCAAATCATCTTCAGATGCGTTTCTTAAAAGGGGTTCAGTAAGAGAAAATCCCTGCCACAAGATTACAATATTCAGTAGCTTCAAAATTAAATTTTGATAGAATGAATGTCTGAACTTCTGTCTGAAGATATGACTGTTTACGAATTATTATAATTTGTTTAAATGCTAATTCAGGAATAGTTTTACGGTTGTCAGCTAACATCGCTAATAACACATTCTCCGGGTGCCCAAAACAATCATTTCTTTAAAGAACTGGATTGATGACCTTTTTCAGTTCCTGTGGCAGGTTGAAGAAATGTTGTGCCCCATAAACGCATGATGGTTTAGTTTTAAGGGCAAACTACATTGGAGCATAAACCTTTATAATAAACTTTGCTAGAATTTCAAGATTTCTTGACGCGTCTTGAGTTGACACATATAATCTTAAAATCTGATTTGCAGTCGTAAGCCATTTGGAGTGAATCAATTTTCCTGGTTGTTTTTTAGTAAGCCTTTTACACAAAAGCCGGTAGAAACTAATTGGCAAATATCAAAGAGATAGAGCTGGTATGTGCTTAAAGTTTCCTTGGAAACGTCTGGCAATGTCACACTGATTGTTGAAAAATCAATCATGGGCAGATTTTCGCAGCTGTGAAGTGCGTTTTCTATTTTTCCTGACAAATTATTAGGTCCTTGTGTGCTACCATCTAAGTGCTAAATAAAATGGCGCAATGATAGTTCATTCATATGCAACTGACAAACGAACCATTGAACAGATGCTTTAACATGCTGCTCCAAATGAACAATTATGTCACCCTTATGCCCCGAGTTTGTAATGGTCCCATCGCAGCCAACTACTTCAATTTTCCTCTAGATTTGGACGAAATACTAAACAATTCTAAAATACTCTTAAAAATGTTTGAAGCACTGGACGATGCGGGTGATGCGTGTCCTAGATAACAGGAACCTGGTTCTTCGATTAAAACAATGTGTTCTTCTACATTAGATGTTCGACGTCTTAAATCTTCTGATAGTGCGATAGTCTTATCCTTGCGACCGTCAAAGTATAAGGGTTGACTTAATCGTTTTAAATTGTAGTTCATTTCTCTTCTTTGTTCTCGTTCTTCTTATCTTGTTGCTCTGGTCTATAACTTTGGATTGGTCTGTTTTATTAACTACACCTGCATCGAGCAGACTAACTGAATATCATCGGTCATGGGTATAGAATAATTATAGATAATAAGGGGGGGGGGGGGGGGGGTTATCACCACTGTTTTTCTTTACGCCAGCGCAGTATTTCGAGATGATGATTATGTTTACAGGGTTTATTAAGCGGAGTTGGAAAATGATATCAGACAAAACAATGAAAATGAACAAAAATTATTAATTTATACCAACCTCTTTTTAGAGACTTATTGCGCTCAAAAATACGGTATTTAATTTTAAAGGGGGTTGCGGGGGTAGACGTTTGGAAGGAAAAATATATTAAAAACTTATATTCAATGAAAGCTAAATTATTAATCTCTATTACCTTTTTTTATTGTTTTTCTTTTAATTCGAGGGGATTGCGGGGGTAGAAAAACATATTTAATCGTAACTTTTAAAAACTCATTGGATTTTTTTCTATAAAACCCAGCTTCTGATGGGTGTTGTGGTATTATAATTTAAAAAAAAAAATTTCCTATATCCAACGCTGCACCCTACTGTACAGCACACTGCTTTGTTATTTTAAACGGAACACCCTGTATATTATTGCATTTGTAGATTATAGATTAAATTCTTGATCTAAAAATGTAAAGGTACTACCATCTTAAAATTAGTGGTTTTCGAGTTAATTCACTTTTTTCAAAATTTTTACCATTTTGGACCAATATTAATTAATTAATATTTTAGATACCTAAAGCGTTCAACTATCGCTATTTGCACAGACTATTAACACAGTACCAAGTATTCAGTGGTATGTTCAAAACAGGAGAATAGCACACAGGGTGTTCGGAATTTAATGTCCATTTTGCAAAACTTCACATGTCAATAACTGTTGTTCTTCAAATGGAACACCCAATATTTTTTAACACCATCAAATTGAAATTAAATTCTCTTTCATTTTATATAGGGTTTAGTATACCAAATACTATGGATAAAGTAGCTCATTAGGCAACCAACCACTTGTATTAAGAAACAAAATTGATTCTCAATAGTTTTGAAAATAGTATGGAGATGACACTTTCCAAGCGTAAGAAAATAAGTTTTAGTTTTGTTTTCATCCTCGTTTCATTTAAAATTGATAGAAAAAAAAATGTTTATTAATGGATTAATATTAGTCCACAAATATCAAAAATTTTAAAAAAAGTAAAATAACTAAAAAACCATTAATTTTAAAGATGGTCGTATTTTTAAACTTTTAGATCAAGAATTAAATCTAGAATCTAGAAATGCAGTAATATACCAAGTGTTCCATTTAAAATAACAAAGAAATGTGCTGTACAGCCATAATTAAACACTCAGTAATTGGTAATAAATTCAGGTTATGCAGTAGTTAATGATCAACAACTTTCATTCAGAAAAAAAATACTGATAATCTCAACAGTTTAGGAAATAATAATGAGGTGATCCCCACCCTGCATAATCTGTTAACTTAAAATAATCTTCTCGCACTGTATAATCTGTAATTTAAAATGATCTTCTATCAGATTCCGTACTCTAATTTATATTATTCAGTTTCTGAAGAAAACGATACCAAAAAGACGCGATGAATGATGAATTTTTAATATATCCCCACCTTCCAAAGTTCATTAAAATCGGACTATCTGTTCAAGGGATACGAGGCAATGAACAAACAAACTTACCCACAGACATTTTATAGAAACCACTTAGGGGAGGCCCAAAACATGTATTTCGGTCAAAATTTTGAGATTCAAAATGTTTATGAAATCAATACTTTCCTACTCTTGAAGAATGAGAACGTAAAAATAAATGTCAATTTTTTTTGTTTCAAATTAAGTTCAAATTAGTATACGATATTCATATTTTCTGTTAACCTTATTTTTGTTTAACTATAATCTATTAGGGAAAATTTGTACAAATCTGGTAAGA
Source organism: Ctenicera cuprea (assembly GCA_958336395.1). Lineage (NCBI taxonomy): Eukaryota > Metazoa > Arthropoda > Insecta > Coleoptera > Elateridae > Ctenicera > Ctenicera cuprea. The sequence continues at coordinate 5,892,250 of OY284496.1, forward strand.
AATAAAAGGTTTTTAATGTTGGGTCAATTAGGGGAGATCTTGTAAATCAAAGTCAATTACTGATCCTGTATATTTTTTTTAATATGTGCCTTTTACAGGTCACTATTAGCGAGTTAAGAGCTCGCAGGTTTATCCAGTGAATAACACTAACAGCCGGTTGCACAAACGACTGTCAACTTTAACAGACCCTTAACTTTGACAAAGGATTTTTTAATTAAAAAAAATTGTTATTAACAAATAATTTAGCAGTAAATTACAATGACCAAATGCATTATGACCACAATAATTACCAATTAATAAGATTTTTTAAATCCGTAAGTTTATTTTAGGCCAAAATTCTGTTTCAAAATCCCTCGGTCAAAGTTAACGGTCTGTTAAAGTTGACAGTCGTTTGTGCAACCTGGCGTAAGTGTGCTGACCCGGGATAACCGGAGAGGGGGGAAGTCCTGGAGTTGCGTTCGCAATAGGATTCTCTTAAAAAAAAAGAGGTCACTACTTTAAATAAAAAGGATGCAGTAAGCAATAAAGTTTTCCTTATCATCATCATCAATGTGGGGCCACCCTGTACATCAAGGTCAATAAGTAACCTTGAAATTTTTTAATTTATCTGTTTCAACTGCATTGCACTAATTTTAAATAAAAACAATACATGCAAAATTAAATTTAAATAAAAAAATAATTTAAAAACAGTGAAGTAAAAAAATAAGTTTTGTACATTGCACATTTAATATTTTATACCGATAAAGTCGTTGTATCAGGCGACAGTTGATTACTATTAAAATCATCATCACTCTCGTCAAGTTTATGACTGAAGCGACCAGACTGGGCCATTGCAGCACTTGTCTCTTCTTCTGAAGAACCAGAAGAATCCTAATTTTTTTGCGGCATAAATAGGAAAAATTCGCACAATTAGATTTTAAAGCATTAAACATTAAATATTATTCTATACTAAAATAACCTTCTTGCTGAATGACCATATGATGAAAGACATTTCCCGATTCTTCAGTTTTCACAACATGACTAACACCTAATACCGCGTTAACTAGTTGATATGTGATAAAGGGAACACGACAATCAATAACACTTTAAGGTTCTAAGAATGAGTTCTTTGAAAGTTGGTACCAGGCACCACCTAATAATCTGCACAAAACTCAACAACAAATGCAACACTGCTTGTATAACAACATTAAATTAAAAATCCCTATACATATACATATTTACTTAATAGGTTTCATTTCTATTACAAATTATCATTAACGCAAAGAATACCTTAAATTTAACTTACCCTCTCAAGTTTGTTCGGGAAAGGTTGTGCAGTAATCGTTTGGGAAGGTTCTTGCAGATATCTCTCTCCCGATTTTAATATAACGATTTTTGGATTTAGAGATACTATACAAGCCATATCAATTTCCTTCCCTTTTGTTTCACCTTGTTCAAACCACTCCACAGTGGCACTCTTGAGATCATAGTTAATTCCGGCCACATATGCCGAGTGTACTCGTCCTAAGAACAAAACAAAATAAACTTTAGATTATTAAAAAAAAAGACTAGGGGTATAAGATGCTCCTAAGAAAAAAGGGCAGCATCGTTACTTCCTAGAACGACTTTTAATATAAAGAAGAAATTTCTTGCTAGCAACGTTTTTTAATATCTATTTTTAATTTGATAATTATTTTTTTGGGGTTTTGATTTATCTTCCAGGGCAAAAGATAAAATTCAATGGTTGGTATATCATAATTATTTATAGGTAGTTAAGATTTGTTTTCTAAGACATATACATATTTATATAATTTTTAATTATCGAATTATATTCTTTATTTATAAGTGATCAAACATTTATTCAATATGTAGCACTGGTGAATGCAATGCAATACAAAAATCTTTATAAGTAGGCACCTACAGGACGAGTCATTTCATACTCATCCCCCTGCTATTTCCTAAACCACGAGAAAGTTACTTTTTTTCTTAGTAAATGAGTTTAAAACAGATAATCTTCTTAAAAGGCAATATAAATATTTTTAGGCAATTAGAACGAAATTATTTTTCTCCTTTCAATGATATAAAACCTTCTAACAACCATTTTCCAAAAGTTTCAAGAAAAGTGTAAAAAAAATGGTGCATTTAAAGAAAAAACACTTAAAATGCTATGAGAGAACAAAAAAAATTGCAAAACAAGTATGCTTAATTGAACACGTAATTTTGAGCTTTTTCAGACACTCAAAACAACATTTATAATTTTTCCTGTCAATTATCGTTTTAAACTACCTCTTGTTGTTGTAGTGTATCGTGGATTTATTTTCAGTACCTGATCAAACACTTAAATTTAAGTTTGAATGTTTATTTTTTTATTATTCTCAAATTTTTCTAAACTTCAATAACTCCAAAAATACTACCGATCAAATCGAAAAATTGTAGAGGAACTTTTTGTTCAGTTTTTATGGTAGAATACCGTCCCGCTGTCCGCGAGTTTCGGAACACCCTGTATACATCGGTATATACCCGATATTTTATATAAATATGATATTTTTGTGTTCTACCAAAAATACCTGTCTATCTTCCGCTTCCGGTTTCGGATTTTTTTGAAAAGCTTAATTAGAACTAATTTTCTATAACTCTTAATTTAAAATTTCATCAAAATCGGTCAGGTACTTTCGCTTTGAGAGGCGTCACACATCCACACACAGACATTTAAAAAACACTTTTTTTGGGTTAGTTGAGCCCCAAAACGTGTATTTCCGTTAAAATTTCGATTTCGAACAGTTTCATGAAATATTTATACTTATACTCATAAAAGCGTTTAAATAATTTCAAATTATGAAAAAATAAACTGGCTGAAGACATTTACTACCACTATTATGGAACTTCCTCCTTTTTAAAAGTAACATTTTATGTGAAATCGAAAGTGCTTTCCAGTGTGAACAATGAATAGGCTCAACCTATTTTTGTACTTTTTTTAACTATCGGCACATTTTTAAATTTTAGACCTCTCCTCTTGCGCTAAAGATTACTCCTATTGCTAAAACCTAATTGTTGCTATAAATAACAATTGTAACTAACTTTTTCAGGTAAGAAAACCACGTGGTTCTTCTATTGGTACCTCAGTGGTACGTATGACCACCAAAGAAGAATGTTTAATCAAGTGAACCCTGAGGGCCATTAAAATCGAGTTTTTTTTTAAATTTAATTTGCAAAATATAGAACGCCGGTGAACAAGAGGTGAAGGATTAGTGCAGTACAATAGTAAATAGAAGACAACCGAGTGTTGTATCAGTTTGAACCAGAGGTAGGTCGACCTTGCCGACTATACAGGCCTTATAAGGTACCCATGGTTCAAACCCACGTGTTTGCGTCACCCTGTCCTCGATCACGAGGCACCACCACTGATAGGTTCCGCCATGTGTGCCCAAAAAACCATCGGCAAATTGACAATTTCGAAAACATCTAAATCATCCAATAATTTTCAAAAAAAAACGAAATTTAATTTTGGAATTTACACTAATTGTTTAAAATCGATATGTTGCGACTCCCACGCGCACTGAATTCAATTTTAAAGCAGATATGTCCATTTAGCAAAGATGAAGTGGAAAATACCGATTGGTTTAACGTCCAAAAGATTCAAGTAAACTCAAATTAATTTCTAAGTAATTCGGATTCGAAATTTATGGGTAATTGAACCAATTAAGGAGGAAAGTGTTGAAATTGAAAGTCTTCGCGTCATTTCGTTCAGACGGATATATTATCAATATTTATTTTCTTATTAATACAGGTGTGAGTCATGAGAGGACAAACGTATTCAGTATTTGGAAAATTAATCTGTTGGCTGATCGCACGTTTAAATTGGATTTAATTTAAGACCTTTTTTGTGTATTGTGATTTCGTATCTGTTCTTGCCATTTTTCGTGCCTTTTTACTCGAAGATTTTGGATTAGACATCCTATTCGAAATTCTGCACATTTCTATATCATATAATATACTTTCAAAGTTACGTTCTCAATTTAGTGTGGTAGCGTTCACAAAGCACGTAATTAGCTCTTACATTGTATTTCTTTACACAATTCTGTCTTGAAGAACCGTTAAAAATACGATATTGTTTGTTATGTGAATATATTTTTTGAGTTAAAGCTCCTCACGCCAATTAGTTGATGCTACACATTCAAATTTAGATCTAACATATCCGAGTGACGATAATTCATGTAATGCTGCACCTGCGACTAATTTAATTAATTTGTCGAGTTAATAGTTATATACCTCACCAAAATAATAGTTAATTTCCTTGTTTTACAACTAAAGAATAATTGATTTACTTAAATAATAAAGAGTTTTATTTAGAAAAATGCTATTTCATTAATTACACTGATAAATAAATACAATCCCCCCAAACACTTTATTATACATTGGGACTTATAATCTCTAAACCACTGCAAAACTATTCCTTGAATTCTATAATATTAATTCAAATTTATTGAATTGGGTTTACTGATATTAGTGTGGAACCATTTGTGCACATGTTTTGCTAGTTACAATTTCTTGCAAACTTTCAACAAAATACCGATTTAAATCATCCGCCACATCTGCTCCATTTTTACTTGGATATACTTTTCCCCAAACTGAATTTTATCTGGAAAGTTAACTGATTTATTGTAGATGAAATTTTTAGTTAGGTACCTACTTTTCATATTTATTTAGCATCATCTACAACAGATAAACATGCGTTTTTCTGTTAAAATGTTTTCTTTATACCTACACCTTCAAAGTTATTTTTTTTGACGAAATTGTAAACTTAGTAAAAACTGACATTCAAGAAATTGGCGGTTGGAAGTTTCCGCTAAATTTAAAAACAGCTGAAGACTGATAAGCAAACCAATGATAAGCGTTTCTAAGATTTTGAATAATGTTCGTTACAAAATTTACACGGCCAGTTTGGGACTTTTTAAATTAGGTAATAACCATCCGATTGGCGAGTCAACATAAAACCACGTCTAAATAAGGATGATGATCCCAAACTGCTATTTTATGAACTAAAGTTTATTTTCGTTGAACTACAGTGGTACTGAAAAATCGATGTAAGAAACAAAGGTTTTGTTGTCGTTGTATGGGCCATTTAGTAACCGTGTGTCGTTAATTGACACATAGGTTCACTACAATTCTCTCTATTAATGATTAACTGAGTAAAAAATCATTTTTACTTGCCATCGGTTCTTTTAATGTTGATGCTCGTTCCAATCTGAAGTACGTCTTGGTTATCCATACTTTCGGTTTCCTCTTTCGTCTTTCCGGAATAAAACGGTTAAATCAGATCATTCGTAGACAAATAAATAACTTACAAAATTACTCTACATTTATATACAATTTTTAAATTTTTATTTTCTCGCAACTAGTACACTCACACTAGACACATTATAAAAGACAACGTTGAACGTACGCGAGAGTTAGGCACGAACGACAAACGAAACGACGATTTTATTGCGCACAGTCAGTACAACACGGCGCCAGGGACGGTTTCAGAGGCGTTCATCGGGTTTGAGCAAAATCGACTATTATAAAATTCCCGTAGCTTGTAGCTTGTCTGCTTTTGCTCTACAAGTTTGAGCAATATTTGTTCGTAGGCCTTGCCTGCCTCAACGTGGCCGTGTGCTTAGATTATTTAAAATTATTCTTGTCCTGGCAAACAAAATACATTAAGATCAAATCCCTGCCCGCTCCAAGGTTTAAATAATCTAACCACACGAACAAATATTGCTCCAACTTTTAGAGCAAATGCTTGTAAGAGCAGACAAGCTTCAGGTCGATCCTTACCTAATTATGCTGGGTGTATTCCCAAATGACGAAGTAAACTGTAATATTGACAGTTCCAGTAACCGCGAAAGCCTCAAAAAATATAAAAAATGTATATAGTTATATAATTTTTATTGTACAGTGTCCCAAAAATAATAATACACGCTTAAGAGAAACAGCGCTTTAGCGCCATTAACCATATTGGGGACCCGCATTTTCATCTGTGCCACGACGAACTTGCAGTCGCTAAAACACGTAATATAAACTTATGAATAGTCCGACCGTGCACGAAGAAAAAATAAGTACGCGGTCGGGGCGTGCAGCACTCGCTCTTTTTAAATTTATAAAAACAAACACACACAATTAACTATAAAACCTTAAACTCACTTTAATCAGCTGAATAATTGTTCTTAAAATGCCCGCCTGTATTTTTGATTCCCCACCCCAACTATGCCCCAATTGAAGCAACTGCACAACCTCCGTAGCTTCATCACTTGAGTGATGATTGTGATGTGTCATTACTGAAGCGCTACGCGAAAAAATAGCACTTGATGTGATGTCTTTCAGCTGCATCAGTTCCTTCAGTGAAAGCTGGGCGAAAGAATACGCTTAATACCGACAGTACATATTAACACTAATAAGAAGACTAGACTAAATAAAAATTTCAGCGTAAAAGCTATGTGCGCCAAAATAAACATAGAAAATGAGCAAAGCACTTCACCTGGACTTTGCTATACTTTAGAAATTGGTTTATCATATTTCAAAAGTATGTTCGTAATTTTGTATCAACGTTTTGCGCATGAACAGTACTTGTAAGACTGTGATGGTGGTGCAGCTGTACCACAGAACATAAAGCTGTACCGACTCAACTAGCGATAGCGTGCAACTAGTATCCTTGTATACTAGCGTCTAGCCCCCTATATTCCTGCCGATCATACCTAACATGACTAGCGCACCTCCTCTGCATGCAGCTGAAATGTATTTAAACCACAACATTGTAGTGGCGCAGATGGATATGTGGGTGTGTTCGGTCCTGCTGCTTTTTTACTGCATAAGTAGTTGCGGGGTCGAATCTCGGTTGCAACCAAATTTTTTTTTTAATTTAAAGTTTTTTTTAAAACACTGCAGTTGCGTCTTGCTGTTAACGCGAGGTTATTTGTTAAGAGCAGACAAATTTGCATTCACTCACTGATTGGCGGCATACTAACACTGGCAATAAATTTAAAAAAAGGATTTGTTGTCTTCTATTGAATGCAATTTATTAGCAATGAAAAAATCGGCTTTAACAATGCAAATCTCGATGTAAATACCACACTCGCACATATGCGAGCCAATATTACATGATATTGCGCAATTCATGATCGGCAGGAATATAGGTGGCTAGACGCTAGTTCCTTATATTCGTATTCTACGCATGTCAAATGGCCGATTTGCCAAGCGGCATCTTCCCACCACCCCCTAGTAAACTCTACCATCAATTTTTTGTTTTTCATAAATGTGCTCAATTGCACCCCAACCCGTAAAATATAATATTAATATAATAGTAGCTCTAGGCGAATAATGTTTATGCCTAAATTGATGTTTCGCCTAGTAAAAAAAATATGACTAAAAATGATAACAGACACGGGCTGATTACGCAATTTTAATAAAATATTGTTTACAAATAACAATCTTGGGTCGCTGTTGGCATGAATGAGATCACCGCACAGCACAGCAGTAATTTTATTGATAAAATGTACAAATTCATTATAGCTAGTAATATTAATTCTTTTTGTAAAAAATACACGTGTAATAAGTTTAATTTTTCTTTAAATTTGCTACTTGGGTTAGTTGTTTTTTTTCTCTTATCCGTTTTGTTTTCTGCATTTATTTATATTACCTATTCAAAATTATTATGATTAATTGACCAGCAGGTAAGTACGTTGCTTGGGGATAGTTATAATAGATGTCGCTGGTGTTGTATATCCCGTGTAATGTATAAGTAGAAGTTACTGCTTAGACGCAAATGCAAGAAATTTCGGAGCTAGCTACGAATGTCTTTACATCTGCTGATGCTTACCTGGGTATTGTAAAATTTGATGTGTCATCGAAAAGGTGTAGAAATTGAATTTGCCAGGCTGTCGGGTCGCTCGTGAAGAAATTGAAGGAGAAAAGAGATGAACTCGATTCATTCATCACTACTATTGCAACAAATTTCTCCACGAGCAACTCGATAGCTTGTCTGGGAAATTCAATTTCTACACCTTTTCAATGGCACATCAAACTGTTTAAATACCGAAGTAAAGGGTCAGCTGGATGTAGGGCAGTCCTAGCTAGCCCTGACATACATTTCTTGCATCGCTGAAAATCTAAAACAGTAAAGTGACATAAACTTAGATTATATATTATAGAACTAAAGATTTATGTTCTGTGGTATCCTGTAAGGCATCTGTGGACATGTGTATTTTAAGTTGTTTTTTTTATTAAAAAACGAATTTTTCAGTTTTTATAGGCAAAAATTCATTGTCACGTACTTATAAGCAATTTATCTTTAACACAAATGTTTTATCGTCCCTCGTTGTTAAATAAAAACAAAGAAATTTTTGATTTTCAAAAATTCATAGAAGGCGTCACAGTAAAATTAGCGGACTGGGACACAAACTAAATTGTAGTTTGTCCATAGCTCTATAGCTCCTGCAAAATTTAAAAAAAACAAGCCAGTTTTGGAGCATTTTTTTTATTTACCAAATATAAAATAATTTTCACTTCATAGTTTGCATTTGCACAACAATTCTGTTATATAATAATTGCGAGTCAATTAAGCTACTACAGTACAAATCTGCCACCTGCTAACTCGTTTTTAAGTAATAAAGCGTTAAGGTAAGAATTTTGAAAAAAAAATCATAGCAGCCTTTATTTTTTATCAGGAAAGTTCAAAAAAAAAGTTGGATTTGTCTTAAGGTGTTCTATCAAATTTCGTTTTCAGATTTTCGAAATTAATTTTATTTCGTCGTATACTACCTATGAAGGGCTTACAAACAAGTTGTAGCTGATCCCGAACAGACAACTACTTTTTGAGTGAAAGGCCGTTAAAGTCGAGATTTCCAAAAGGTTGTAGCGGCCGCCATTTTGAAGCTAAGAGTTCGGTAAAAAAGTTTTCGATTTGCTTTAAGTTCTTCTTTCAGATTACATGCTCAAATTTTCAAAATTTTGTTTTGGAAAAAAACGCTACAAAAAACATGTCTAACTTCCGTTTCCGGTTTTGGATTTTTTCAACTACAATTTTCGATATATCTCTTGATTTAAAATTTCATCAAAATCGGTCCAGTACTTTCGCCTGTAGAGGCGTCACCCCCACACACACACCCACAGACAGACATTTATAAAAAAAACACTTTTTTGAGTTCCTTGAGCCCCAAAACGTGTATTTTTGTTAAAATCTAGATTTCGAAAATTTCCATTAAATCATTACTTGCCTGTATCGAAGGTATGGGAAAGTAAAAATGAAGAGAAAAAGGAGCAGCCCCCAATATTACTATAGGTATCTAACTTTATCTGATTCAAATTTCAAAAATTTATGCTATAGAAAAAACAGGGCGTTGGGGAGCAACAGTTGTGTTCCAGATCCCAAAGTGACCACAGCCCTGAAGATGTCCCGTGCAACCGAGGACGAAACATCGGCAGTTCAAGCAGCGATGACGCGGCTCCAACCCGAAAGCCTAGCTGTTATTAACAACGGCCGTGGAAGCCTGCAACTTAGATAATTAGGGTTACAGTTTTTGGTTACGGTTCCAGAAATTTTTAATTTTGGTTTTCATTTCGGTAACAGTTCGGAAAAATTTGCGGTTTTTTTCGGTTTTTACTTTCCTATACTTTCAGTATAGGGAAGTATTGATTTCATGCAAATTTTCAAAATCGAGATTTTGACGGAAATACATGTTTTGGGCTTCCAGGATCCTAAAAAAGTGGTTTTTAAAAAATGTCTGTCTGTGGGTGTGTCTGTGTGTGGGTAACGCCCATATCTCCGGAACGGCTGGACCGATTTCGATGTGCTTTGGAATGAGGAGGTATATCAAAAATTCATCGGCAAAATAAGCTTTTAAAAAGAATCCGAAACCGGAAGCGGAAGTTAGACATGTTTTTTTGGTAGCATTTTTTTCAGAAACGGAATTTTGGAAATTTTAATAGTGGAGATTAAAGAAGGCCTTAGGACAAATCAAACGATTTTTTACCGAACTCTCTAGCTTCAACATGGCGGCCGCTACGAATTTTTGAAAATTTCGACTTTAACGCCCATTTACTCAAAAACCAGTTATCTGATTGGAATCAACTACATCTTGTTTGGTAGCCCTTCAAGGGTACTATACCATGAAATATCATTAATTTTGAAAATCGAAAAACGATCTCAATGGCACCACTCCAAAATTTTTGAAATTTTCAAAAAAATATTTCTCAAAAACTGCCGACACGTTTTTGTTTAAACTTTTTAATCTGATAGAGCTGAGAATCTTCTACAATTTATTTTTTTGCCCATTGCTATAATTTCACTGTGACGCCCTCTGTGAATTTTTGAAAATTGAAAATTGGTACCCTTTTATTTATTTAACGGGGGGCAATAAAATATTTTTGTTAAAGCAATATAGCTCATCATTGATAGCAAAATCCGAATATCATAATATTTTTTTGCTACTTTAATATTTAGGGGGGCTACTGTTCCCCCTCCCCCCCAAAATTTTCGTTACAAAATTAAAAAATTGATTTCTTCTTTTGTTTGCTCTAGGAGAATCTTTTTACAAAAAATCAAAAAATCGAATTTTTTGCCCCTTAATAATCTTTTTGTCCTTAGAAGAATTTCACATACTTTCTACAGCAGTTGTATTCTTGTACTAGTCGTTTAATGTTCAGTGTAGGCTAACTTTTTTATTTTAATAGATAGACTCGCAAACTCCAGAGCAAAGTTGTAGGGCAAATTCTTCTCGATTGTATTTAAGAAAAAAACTTGAGTTTCCAATTTTAATATGGCGGCCACGGTAAAAAATAACTTTTTTTTTAATGGAAACGTGGCATTTTGGCTTTAAAATCAGAAAGGTTTTGAAATTCTAAATGCAAATTAATAAGAGTAATTTCTTGCTAAAAATAATACTTCTCGAGTTATTAATATATTTTCAAATATCAATTTCCGCCCTTCCGTTGATCAGTCCGAATATTTTACCCAACCATATGCTTGCAGAGCGCAGCGGTCGGTCTTTCTTCAACCGCTTCAAGATGTTACAACTTATAAGAACCATTTACTTTAACTAGTCGTGTCTACACAGGTGCATATCGAAAGTGTTGGAAAATATAAAACAATGTTATTTTATAAGTATAGGAAAGTCCAGGCGAAGTGTTTCGCTCATTTTTACTTTCCTATACTTTCAGTATAGGGAAGTATTGATTTCATGCAAATTTTCAAAATCGAGATTTTGACGGAAATACATGTTTTGGGCTTCCAGGATCCTAAAAAAGTGGTTTTTAAAAAATGTCTGTCTGTGGGTGTGTTGTGTGTCTGTGTGTGGGTAACGCCCATATCTCCGGAACGGCTGGACCGATTTCGATGTGCTTTGGAATGAGGAGGTATATCAAAAATTCATCGGCAAAATAAGCTTTTAAAAAGAATCCGAAACCGGAAGCGGAAGTTAGACATGTTTTTTTGGTAGCATTTTTTTCAGAAACGGAATTTTGGAAATTTTAATAGTGGAGATTAAAGAAGGCCTTAGGACAAATCAAACGATTTTTTACCGAACTCTCTAGCTTCAACATGGCGGCCGCTACGAATTTTTGAAAATTTCGACTTTAACGCCCATTTACTCAAAAACCAGTTATCTGATTGGAATCAACTACATCTTGTTTGGTAGCCCTTCAAGGGTACTATACCATGAAATATAATTAATTTTGAAAATATAAAAACGATCTCAATAGCACCACTCCAAAATTTTTGAAATTTTCAAAAAAAGATTTCTAGAAAACTGCCCACACGTTTTTGTTTAAACTTTTTAAGCTAATAGAGCTGAAAATCTTCTACAATTTATTTTTTTGCGCATTGCTATAATTTCACTGTGACGCCCTCTATGAATTTTTGAAAATTGAAAATTGGTACCCTTTTATTTATTTAACGGGGGGCAATAAAATATTTCTGTTAAAGTGAAAGAGCTCACCATTAATAGCAAAATCCGAATATAATAATATTTTTTTGATACTTTAATATTTAGGGGGGCTACTGTTCCCCCTCCCCCCCAAAATTATCGCTACAAAATTAAAAAATTGATTTCTTCTTCTGTTTGCTCTAGGAGAATCTTTTTACAAAAAATCAAAAAATCGAATTTTTTGCCCCTTAATAATCTTTTTGTCCTTAGAAGAATTTCACATACTTTCTACAGCAGTTGTATTCTTGTACTAGTCGTTTAATGTTCAGTGTAGGCTAACGTTTTTATTTTAATAGATAGACTCGCAAACCCAAGAGCAAAGTTGTAGGGCAAATTCTTCTTGATTGTATTTAAGAAAAAAACTTGAGTTTCCAATTTTAATATGGCGGCCACGGTAAAAAATAACTTTTTTTTAAATGGAAACGTGGCATTTTGGCTTTAAAATCAGAAAGGTTTTGAAATTCTAAATGCAAATTAATAAGAGTAATTTCTTGCTAAAAATAATACTTCTCGAGTTATTAATATATTTTCAAATATCAATTTCCGCCCTTCCGTTGATTCAGTCCGAATATTTTACCCTTGCTTCCAGGGCAGCGGTCGGTCTTTGTTCAACCGCTTCAAGATGTTACAACTTATAAGAACTATTTACTTTAACTAGTCGTGTCTAGACAGGTGCATATCGAAAGTGTTGCAAAATATAAAACAATGTTATTTTATAAGTATAGGAAAGTCCAGGCGAAGTGTTTCGCTCATTTTTTATTATGCTTTGGTGCACGTCCCTGATACAAAATTAAGTATATTTTGATTTATCTGTAATAATAAATAAATTTTTTACCTGCATTTCGTCAATATTTTGCTTCTGTACAAAATACAATAAAAGTATCTTTCATAAACTGTAGATACTTTTTTTGGTATCTCTAGATTATTTGTTAAAAAAAATTAAATGTATTTACATATAAATATTTCAATTGCAGACTCTAGCTACTTCTAGAAATGTATCTTTAACAACACTAGTAACAACTTGTTTCATAGCATTTGCTTACGTAGAGAATAAAAGAACAGTTAACATTTCGTTAACGCAAGAAATGTTTGTTGCCGTCATAACTCCATTTTAAAATTTTTGTCTTTGACATTTTTTCGTGTCGAGGAAGACAATTTGTATAAGATATCCCTACAAAGAATAAAGCAGATCGTCTATTTTTTAAATTTCAAGAAAACTATCAATAATGCTAAACAACATTTATTTATTACATTCATTTATAAGAACAAAAGAACTCAACATTTTAACTGGAAACAATAATTAATAATGAAAACGTTTCAGTGCAACTTGTAATTACAGAAGAAAACAAAGTATGAACAAACATAAGTCAATCTAAAACAGTCTTCTGATGTAGAATAGTCCTGGTCTGATAAAACTTATCTTAATGTACAGTGTATTAGAATTAATTTGTAAACAGCAAAATATTTTTCTTTAGTAGTACACTAACAACCTAATTCTATACTATAACAAATGGAAAATTCACTTCCATATACAAAAATACAAAATAGTTAATTTCCTTAAATTTTATCAGTGACGAAAACCCATACTAATTAAAATTATTTATTCTTATTTTCATTTAGATGGCAGTTTTTAATAATACGATGGAAGGATGCTAAGTAAAAGCAGCTGATAATTCGAAGTGGTCCCAGTAACATTGCTTGAAAAATCACCTCAATGATCGATGAACATCTGGTCATGCCCACACACAGAGTAGTAGCAATGAAACTTTCAAAACCGACAGTACTAAAGAAATTCCCTTCCTGGAAGAACACGTAACAAATAATTGACAGTTAAGTTAAGGTGCATTTGGTTATTAGATCGCAGAGCGGAGCTGGACTGGAGCGACTGGGTCTAGAGCTGTAGTCACATGGTGTAAGAGCACTCAGGTACGATTTATAAAAAAGAACTGTTTTTTCACAGCTTGGGGCAGCGATATAACCTTTCTTTCACTTTGATATTTGACGTTGAATAACCCAATCTTAATTAGTATAAGGTTATTACTTTTTTTACTGTAAAGCATATGGAAAATATTATTTTATGACGAGCCATGTCTCAATATTATTTAAAATATGAGAACTGTTTTTAAAGCAAGAACATTTTTCAACAAAAAAAAGAAATATATTTCAAATATAAATTTTTTTATAAGAAATTTTTATATTTCTTTCTTGAAAAAAGTTCTCCCATTAAAATATTTTTTCCACAAAAAAAGTTCTCCCATAAAATTATTTCTCTGAAAAATGTTATGCCAAAAAAATTTTCTCTATTGAGCAGTGTTCTTATAAAAAATTTACTTTCTTGAAAAAATGTTACCAAAAAATATTTCTCTGTTAAAAAATTGTCAAAAACACATATTCGCTGGAAAAAAATTCTCTCAAAATCATTTTTTGCTAATAAAAATATCTCTCTGAATCACGGTTTCTGCATGACATAAAAAGATGGCGCTACTATGTTGCGGTTGCTTGGAATAGCGAAATAATCAATTCAATGTAAATGCCCACCTAGCTAGATCTAGGCCGACACAGTAAAGGTAACGTTGATTTATAACATAAAACAACAAAATTTATTAGTTAAAGTGCCCAATCTCTGTTTCACTAGACGTTATTACTTGAAATCAAAAAATGAAAAAATCAAGATTTGTCTGAACTTGTACTGCCTTTACAGCATTGGCTCCACGTTCCAGCTTCCTCTAGTGTTTTTATATTGTGCAAGAGTAAAGTCTAGAACTAATTCGATAAAATTGAAATTGTCAAATTTTTCAAACAAACCTCGTACACGTCAAACTTATTTTTTAAAAGTGCATCTTTCTGATGATTGTCATTTTTTGATTGTCTTTTTTTCAAACTATGACATCATCGACAATTTATTTAAATTGAAACTGTGAATTCGGCGATATGTCAAAGTATGACATTGACAGTTTTTTAAAAACTCGGCTATTTCAATTTCATCAAATTAGTTCCAAAATTTAGACTCGCACTGTATAGGTATATACATGTATTATAAAATGATCATTACTTACTAGTGCATCTTGTAATAGTTTCTTTGCAATGTCAGTAGGTTGGAAGAGACCACCAGTGTTACATATCATAGCAGTTTCTGTAGGTTTTGATTTATTTTCATTTTCAAAACCAGGAGTATCTGTATCAGGTGGAAGTGCAACAGTTACACTAACATTATGGACACGTACTTCCATGTCTAGAGCTTCAGCAAAACCTCTCAATGCAAATTTACTTCCCGAGTATGCTGCCAATCCAAAAACGCCTACAATGGCTGCTTGAGAAGCAGTAATGACAATAATACCATCCTTCCGCTGTTTCATTTTTGGTACTATGACTTTGGTGGGGTACACAGTACCGAGGAAATTAAGATCAACTAAAGTTCTAATATCTTCGACCGACATATCTTCTAATTTCCCACATATTGCCATTCCAGCACAGTTTATCAACATGTAAATCGGTCCCACACTTTGTTCGATGTTGTTCAGTTTTTGCTCAACAGCTGCAAAATCGGTCACATCTAAAGGGACGCTTTGAATTTTTTGGCTCACATTAATGCAAGCCTGCTTGACTTCTGTTAGGGCTGCGTTTAAATTTTGCGGATTTCTGGCTATGATTGTCACATGAGCTCCTTGCTTTGCTGCTAACACTGCAAGTGATTTGCCAATTCCGCTTGAACCTCCAGTTATGACAACATGTTTATTTTCTATAGACTTAAGTGTTTTAGAAAACAGGAGTTTCTTTATAATGTAATATAATATAACGGGTATCAACAGGAACAAAACCATTTTGATTTTTAAACCGGTGTAAAATTCGAAATTTATAGGTTAGAAAACTGAGGCCTGACAAATACGACACAATAATAATGTAGGTTCACAATAAAAAAACGAACTATGCTGATATTAAAAATAAAATACGTATGTAATTACATTCAGTATATCATTGTTACAATACAATAACTTATGATTCAAAAATGTTGTTTTGAGTACCAAAAATTGAAATAAATTTGCCGGCTAAAATTAATTGTGTTTTTGATGTTACACAAGTTGATTGTGAACCTATCTTTATTACAGCTTTTTCAAAAATAATCAACATTTTGAGGATTAACCGCATAGATTGGACGCGATTTTTTTTAAATAAAAACTTTACTTAGAATGAAAATCTCGACATTTCGAGTTTATAATCTCAAAATTTCGACTTTAATTTCGAAATTTAAACTTTTAATCTTAAAATTTCGACTTTGTAATCTCGAAATTTCGACTTTATAATCTCGAAATTTTGACTTTTTAATCTGGAAATTTAAATGTGAGAATTTTAACCTTGTAACTTACCTAGCTTCATAAATTTGTTTTTGATATCGAAGGTGATGACAATGACTTGCTTTTGCAAACTGGTCCACTGCAGCTTTAATGTCAAGTTTTACCTCTCGGCCATTTTTAATACCAAGTGCTTCCAATACCTTTAAACGGTCCTGTAGCATGGAATTTCTCACATAAATTTTAATTAATTTTCTATTTGAAAATGATCGTTCCCCACTGGCAACGGCTATTGGTAATTTTAAAAACAGCAATTAAGCTGTAACTACGTCATGAATCTTTAAAGCTATTGCTTATATAAACTGATCGGGTAATTTCGCAATAACAACAAGTTTATAGAAAATAAAGTCGAAATTTCGAGATTTTCATTTAGTTTTAATTTTTTATTGTAAAAAAGAAAACGCATCCCTTCTGCGCCTTCGTAGAATTCTGTTAGGTGGATTAAATAAAGTGTTTTATTATTTATTATACAAATTCTGTTTTAATATAACTCCATTGCATAGGCGCCGACTTTAGGGGAGCAAAAGCACCTGTTCGCCCCCGTGTCATATTATAATTTAAAAAAAAGAACACAAATTATATATTTCAAGTTGTACTCGACAAAATGAAAATTGACACACATACAATAATGAATTGTGAAGTACGACAATGTATACAGCAAAGTACGATTTATATTTCAAATGAATAGGTTACAAACTACGTTGGAAGAGGTACTGTATGCTTGGCCGCTTTGTGTCACGATTAGGGGCGGACAATATAATGATACATATCACTAGTTTTTACTTTCTTATACTTTCAGTATCGTTTTTGTGAATATTAATAACATAATAGCACATAGTTTGGAATTCCAGAAAAAATCGGTTTAAAAAAAATCAATTACCATGAAGCGTGTATCCTCAAAATGCAGAAACAGTTTTTATTTTAAGGTAAATTCTACATAGCAAAGCAGTAAAAAAGTTGTAACAAACACGGGCCTAACAAAGCTTCCTTATGGCGTTGCAACCTCTGGGAGAGGGAAAAGTTCCAACAGTCCACATTGTTTTTTCTTTTAGAAGCTGTAATTTATAATGAAGCATTTCAGTGTCAAGTTAATAAAAACTTTTTTTTGTTTGATGTGTAGAACTTAAGTCTTAAAGTTTGTACAAAATATTTCTGCTTTTTGAGGATATATTCAGAAATTCTTGGCAATTAAATTTCTCAAAAAAATTGAAGATTCTAGAAAATATTTAGATCTAGCAACTTTAAATAACAGTACTTTTTTTTGTAGCTTTTTTATGGCGAATAAAATTTTTAAGTCAAAAGGTAGAAAATCTTAAGTGTATAGAAAATACATTAAGAGATACGTCGAACATCGCCCACATTTACATTCTGCTGGATAAATTTGGCTGCTGGCCCAATTTACTTAAAGTCCCTATAAAATATGTCAGTGTCAAAGTTGAACTAATGCAGTTGGACCCCCCCGCCAAAAGTTAGTTGGTTTAGACCCTGCCTGCTGACTAAAACAAGGATTCCTTCAGGAACGAATTGAAATCAAAAAAGTGAATCGACTCATTCTCATCAGATTCCTATTGACGAGTTGTTCCAAATGAACAGACAAAAATGTAATTGAACAGCTATATATTTGTATTTTATGGAAAACATCATCACAATTCATTTATAGAAAATAAACAACAAATAGGTACTAAAAATAACCTTGAAATACTATTCCTTTTCGATCGTTTTAACACGTTGGTTAATAAACGAGAATACTAAAACACGAATGACATGCTAGGCTAGACCTTCACAATACTTTTATATGGCCGCAAATATTTTGGCATCTACCCATTTATAGCCTTACACTTATATTTAATTGCCTTAAATACACCTACAAAGTAATACATAATACTCATAAATGGAATAACAATATCACCCCTACTACATACAAAGTACAAAATATACTGGATATAAAAATGTAAAAAGTATGTCCAAAAATGTAAATCTACAAACTTATACTACAACAACGTTGGTAACTTACATAAACGACAAATAGAATGTTATAAAACTTGGCTAGCGATACTTGAAAATTTTAAAAAAAGCTAAAAACGAGTAATTTTCGCCTACTGAAAGATTATGTTTTCCAAAATATGTAAATCGAAAACCAAGCTCTACCGCACAATGTCAAACTTTGGTAGGGATGAAAAATGATTACAGCGTACAAAGTCATGGATATAAACGATAATAATAAGTGAAAATTATCCTAGAATTTATTGACTATTGTAAGAAATAAGAAGTCAAAAAATAAAGAACCTTTGGGAAAAAATTCCGTAATGGAAAAAAATCACAGCTGCAAATTAGGTTGATGTAACTCCTTTTCGAGCAACAAGCAAGTTTAGTACAGGGTGTTTCTTAATATAACTCACAGCCTTTTTATGAGTCACCATTGTGAAGTCATATCCATTACACTGTAAGATCTTGTCATGAACTCGTAGACCACTTTTCGATGCCGGACTATCCTCATGTACTTCTGTTACGTATATCCCCTATAGAAGCATACAATACTTTAAATTATAGACGTATTTTAAAACCGTAAATATCATACATTGTCTGTATATCCTTGCGGACTCTTGCGGTAGTCTTGGTCAATTCCTCCGCCAATTTTAAAGCCACATCGCATTACATCTCCATCTACCTCCTTATGTAGGGTGATTGGAATCTATAAAACATACAACATTCTTTCATTTCTGTCTTAGTCAAATCAAATAGTATTTTAAATTGTTAAAATGAGTCACAAAGTTGGGTCCCAGGTAAAATTTGGTACACCTATTTAAAACTTTGGAAACTTACGCTTAAACATTCCATAGCCGTGCCGGCCTGGTGCTGAAATGCCATTTTTGCACACATTTTCGCAAAATTTTTCTTGAACGTTTGAGAAAATATAATAAAAGCCTTCCTAAATATTTATAAGGAGAGTCTGACGCACGTTCTCACAGATGATGATGTCTAGGTTTAAAGAGGTGTTCACATTGAACTTTACGTAATGCGATAGGTAAGCTCTATACTGTGGCGAAAAGGTTACACTTCAGAACATTACACGTTGCTGCGTTGACCATTAAATGCTATCCGCGATCACCAACAAAGTGGCTAACGTCTGGCGGTGAAATTTGGAACTACAATAAGAAGGAAGACAAAGTGTTTAGCCATTAGATGCAACACACTCGTTTTAAGTGCAAATTTAAAAATAAATACGTTTTTAATAAAAAAAGACTGTGTTCGGCATCTCAGTGTAACGCCTATTGCAGTAAATGTTTCCAATTTTTCAGTTTATTTTTCAATAAGAATACTCACAATAAAATGTATACATAACTATTTCCTACTAGTACTAACATTCAATAAACATAAAGGTTCAAAAACTCCTGTGCGTGGATGGTAGTTCAACGCTTAATTAATATATTTCATTCCCCGCTTCTATTTTTACAACCAAACATTTTAAAGTGGGCTGCCATAAAAAATGCAGCTTCTTCAATTAGTCGCCTTTGTTTATCTAAATATTCAAATATAACTATCAAGGACACTTTTCTGTGAGCCATACTAATTTTGATTTTTTAAATTTTAAATAACAAATTAACACGTTATACAAACTTATCGCAAATGGTTTGTTTTCCTTCTTAAAGTCAACTAGTTTAAATGTAGCAGCCCCCTCTATTGCGGGTGGCAATTGCGGATACTAGATAGTCAGTGGTGTACACAGATAACATGAAAATTATATAAATAAAGATAACATATTAAATGCTTTAAGTTTATCTAGATACAGATTGCAGATAACAAATAAAGCACTCTAAAATTATCTAGATAGGGATAAAAGATAACCTAGTATAATATTATATCGATCCAGATAACAGATAATAGATACTGTTTTTGTATCTTAATGTAACTCTCCCAGTCGATCCCAATTATCACAGATGTTAAAATAACACGAGTATACAGGGTGATTGATAATTAGATGTTAAAAGTTCATCCACATACTCAGGCACAAATTTTAAATAAAAAACAACAACTACTTTTCCTATTGGCGCGCCTAATTTTAAAGTTATAAATCTTTAAGTGCCAAATTTGGCACTGCTGTAAAACTGCTTCTAGATGTTGAACACGTTCAAAGGT
This sequence comes from Ctenicera cuprea, assembly GCA_958336395.1. Taxonomy (NCBI): domain Eukaryota; kingdom Metazoa; phylum Arthropoda; class Insecta; order Coleoptera; family Elateridae; genus Ctenicera; species Ctenicera cuprea. Next base: position 5,912,672 of record OY284496.1, read on the forward strand.
GAAAATTATAAGCAGCTTCGACAAAGAATAAAAATAATTTATTTATGAAACAATATATTTATCTAGCTAATACGATAACAGATAACTAAGTATTTTCTTATCTGAGATATGATAAAAGGTTATGTTTAGTGCTTTTTTCTGCTTCCTCTATCGCTAGAAACATCCAAGGGGCGAGGGGGATCAAAGTATGGGATCAAAGTAATTAAAAAAATAACTTTGCGGACACGTATATGACGTCAGACTCAAAGCATCCACACTTGTAGAGCCTGACGGCGCTATCTTTATCACTAAAAACATTTCAGGTGGGGGCACAGTAGCAGTTCACCATGTAGACCATAAAAAAGAAAGTATAGGACGAAAGTAATTAGAAAAATATAACGCGGTGGTCGAAATCGAACTCAGATCCTCGAACTGCCTTGCTAGACGGCAATTCACGCTTCTACACTACCAAGGCTCGTTGCAGAAGCAGCCGTGAAATTGGTAAACATGATAGTTATCTGTATGACGTCATGTAAGTGTCCGCAAAAATAAAATTCGCGACACATCAACGTATCCCTAGTCACTTCGTTTTAACGTTCAAAACAGATTTTTTAATGTTATGTGATCTAGATATCAGCACGCAAACTGGTGAAATAACCAGCGAAAGAACAACCGAATTAGTGAAATTGATAAACTAATGGACTTAATACTTAAACTGAAGTGATGGCAAAACCAGAAGAATACAACATATTTTAAAACAGAACCAGATTTCTTCTGTTTTATTTCGTTAATTTCTAATGTTACGATCTGCAGCCTCTGTTAATTACTGTTACTTGAGAAAATTTACATCTACCCTTTCTAATATAAATACCATATTTGCGTTATCCTCAGGTAAGAACATTGTTAAAAGAGATTTGAAATAACTGTAAATAGAACCTTTTTGCATGTTTTACATGTAGGTCAAGGAAAATGTGGGGTAGCTGTTATAAGAGTATCTGGACCGCAAGCTGGAAAGGCACTACAACTACTGACACTAATGGAAACTTTACCGAAACCCAGACATGCCATTTTAAAAAGTATAAGAAACCCACAAACAGGAGAAATTCTCGATAAGGGTCTTGTGCTTTGGTTTCCTGGTGAGTAGTGAATTAAACATTTACCATTGTTAATTACTAAATTATAGGTCCTCGAAGCTTTACAGGGGAGGATAGTTGTGAACTGCAAGTACATGGTGGTCTTGCCGTAATAACAGCAATTTTAAAAGCATTGGGGTCAATACAGAATTTGCGTTTAGCAGAACCCGGAGAATTTACAAGGAGAGCATTTTATAATGCCAAATTGGATCTCACAGAAGTTGAGGGCATTGCAGATTTGTTGGCTGCTGAAACAGAACTTCAAAGAAAACAAGTAAACATTTATTCAATTTTGGTATTATGAAATTATATCATTAGGTAGAGTATGCATGTTATACTTACTTTTGTCCATCCTTTTACGCTCCTAGGGCGTCGGGTTTTCTATCCACTTCTTGTATGCCTTGCGGTCGTTTGCTAGCCTTTTTGCTTCTGGCATTGTCTTTCCTTTTCTTTTCATTATGGCTTTTACATTTTTCTCCCATTTCTTTCTCGGTCTTCCCCTTGGTCTGCGGCCCTTTGGATTGTCCTCCATATGTGTCCAATCCATTTCAGCTGTTGTTTCTCTATCATTGTTATTACTGACTCCTGTTTTAGTTTGTCTCTGATTACCTCATTTCTTATTCTATCTCTTCTTGTGTTTCCTGTAATCTTTCTTAGGTATTTCATCTCGGCTCATGTTACTGCTGATTTATGTTTGTCTGTCATGGTCCACGTTTTTGCTCCGTAGGTGAGAGTTGGTAAGTATACTGTTTTATAAATTCTTATCTTTGTCTTTTCACTATTCTCTCTTTTTCCTACTAGTATGTTGTTTATTGTATAATATATCTGGTTTGCTTTGTTTATTCTATTGTCTATTTCTTTGTTTATCTTACCATCGTTTGTTATTATTGTTTCTAAATATTTATAACTGCCGCTTGTTCTTTCGTTAATACCCATCTGACTTCTTTTCTCAGTTTTTTTTCGATTGTTTTAGTATGTAATTTTTGTACTACAGATGATAAGCATAATGCTCTATAATTTTCAGTCGCTAGTGCTCCTTTTTCTATAGAGTGGCACTATTATATTTTGTTCCCATTCTTTTGGAATTTCCTGATCGTCCCAAATCTTTTGAAATAATTTGGTTAAACATCTTAGTTGCACTCCTCCTAGTTTTATCAATTCCGGGTTAATATTATCTTTTCCTGCTGATTTTCCGTTTTTTAGTTTTATGATAACTCCATACTCTCCTTTTTGAATCTCTTATTATGTTTCTCTTTTCATTTCTTTTGTTTATGTTATATTCTTTGTCTAGGTCTTCTTTAGTTGCCATATACTTTTTCCATGCTTTTTTCTTCCTTCCCACTGCTTCTTTTACTTCTTCGTTCCACCATTTTGTTCTTTTGAATCACGTATCTATTTTTCTTTTTCTACATATTTTTGTCGCAGTTTTAATTAAACTGTTCTTTATCGTTTTCCATTTCTCGTTTACGTTTTTTTGTTCTACCCCATCTTGTCGTAATCTCTCAGTTAGCATTTCTCTATATTTATTTTGGTTTGCTGCACTATTTAGATTCCTGATATTTATTATATCGATCTTTTTTATTCTTTTTCTTACTAAATTTGCACATTATAACTATCATATTATTTGTTGAAATTGCTACTAGTCGGTGCTCCTTGTGTGCTGAACACATCGTGTTTGGTTTCTTAATACATTGTGATCATAGTAGTGAGGTAGTGTAGTTTGTTTATGCGTAGCAATCACAGGGAATGATTGAGTAATTGTTTTTTTGATATAAGCCTTAAGCGGAATTTTGGACAACAGTTGAGTGTGCCGAGTATAACCATTGTAATCGTATACTGAAATATTGAGATCTTTAAAAAATATGTTATTGCAGGCATTTTTGCAAACACAAGGTTATTTAAGTAACGTCTACAAAGAGTGGAAAACTGTTTTAATAAAATGTTTGGCGAATTTGGAGGCTTATATAGATTTTGAAGAAACAGAATCTTTGGAAACTGGTATCATAGTTCAAGTTAATGAAGCAACAAGAAAACTGAGTGAAGATATCCGGCAGCATTTAAATGATGGACGTAAAGGAGAACGTCTCAGAAATGGGGTAAAAACTGTTATTATAGGAGAGCCGAATGTTGGAAAAAGTAGCTTATTAAACATTTTATGTAAAGTTTGTTTTCTTTTGCTTAAGTATGTTATTAAACATTATTACTAATCTTTCAGGTCAAAGGCCTGCAGCTATAGTAACACCTCTAGAAGGTACAACAAGGGATGTCTTGGAAGTGGTATTAGACATTGGTGGGTATCCATTGGTGCTTGCAGATACTGCTGGACTACGTTCTCAAACTGCAGATATTGTTGAGAAAGAAGGTATAAGCAGGGCCTTAAATGCATATCAGTTTGCAGATTTAATATTTTTGGTAATAGATTGTGTAAAATATGTAAAATGGCACAAATTAAATCCTGAGAAGGAGTTTATGGAGTTTTTAAAATGTTATGTGATGGAATTAAATATAAGTAATTTGCTAAACACTAGTGGCAGTAATCGTGATATCATTTTTAGTAAACCATGTATAATAATAGCAAATAAAATTGATTTAATTCAAGAGGGTGATATGCATGTTTTTGAAAATACAAATATGGACTTAATTTCCTGCAAATCGGAAATTGGCTTTTCATTGCTTATAGAAGAAATCATAAATAAATTAAAGGTTTTGTAAGTATTATAATAATTAATTTTTGTGGTTAATATTTACTGTTTTCATCAGATGTGGAGAACCCTCTCAAGAACACCCAAGTATGAATCAAATAAGGCATCGTCAACATTTAATGCAATGTTTAAAACATTTAGAAAGTTTTTTAGATAAAAGTAATTCATATGGAGGAATTGACACTGTTTTAATGACTGAAGAG